>JAESVK010000847.1:201414-326290 GCA_017140935.1 Hamamelis virginiana | reverse complement strand
TTTGTGAAGAATTCGAAGAGAGTAAAGAGGGATTGTGGGCTGGTGTAGGTGGGATAAATGTGGCTGATTTCCTCCACTTCAATTTTTTGTTAGGTAATGAATTACTGTTTGATCTTCGTCTGAACAAGAACAACAAGATTAACAAGAAGAACAAGAAGAATAAGAAGAAGAGAGTTTTTGTAGCGTTTGATTCTTACTAGAAGAGATGCAGCAAGTTCATCCCAAGAAGGTTACTGTCTATCCTTCTCTCTCTCTCTATGAAATATGTATGTGGTGTTGGAAGAAAGATGAGATCGGTTTGAGGTTATGATCTGTTTGGTTACTTAGAAATTTACGGAAAATGAAGGAAATCATTATTTTTTGGAACAAGAAAAGAACAGCCCCTACTTGACTGAGGCTAATACGACCATTTGGCTTGGTTGAAATGGGTTTTCCATTTTTGGGATTTTCTTTTTCTTTTTCTGGGAAACCAAAAGAACCTGGAACATAGAATTTGGAATTATTATTATTTTTTATTTACAACTTTTCTTCAGTTTTCTTAGGCGACCAAACGGTGTGCTTGTGCTCGGTTTGGTTGATGAGGAGTATTGAAAAACAATTAAAATCTTTGCTCCTTCATTATTTAGGATCCGGGAAAACAACCAACTTCACTGAAATGAGCGTAATGCGACTGTAGAGAAGGTAGAATTGTATTAGATTATTTACCCAAGATTCAAACTTATTATAAATATGTGCATTTAGATCAATAATTACATTAGTGTTTTATCGTATAATTTTTTGCTGACTTAGGTTGAGTGTTTTTGTTTTCATAGAACCTAAACAACATAATACGTGAAACTCCAATTATTTCCTCTGTTTCCTTGCGTCCAAACAGAGCAGTAGTGCTTTTTTGTTTCCATTGAAGTATTTGTTATTTTTGTGAACATAACTGTTGGTTTGATGTGTTTCATTTTAATTGTGCCAGTAAATAATGATTTTATGATTGATGATATTTGACTGTGGCTAATTGCTGGTTTCATGCGGTCCACAGCCCAGACATAGTAGCTCGATGGATGATGTTTTGTTAAGTCTTCTCACTTTTTGATGGGGCTGTCTTGTTTCTTATTATTAACACCCTGATTTGACTTACTTTTTATGGGGTTCCAATAATTGATTGCGATCATAATTTGGTTCCAATAAATGGTTATGATCATAATTTGGTTTCTCTCTATTGTGGCTTTCTTTACCTAAAGGTGTTTTTGGTTTCCTTTTTTGTCCTTATGGAATACAATTCCAAGATAAAAATTTTCTGGATTCCTCGCTCTATGCTTCATTATTTCACATTGTATGCCCATTTTATCTCTCTAGAAACCTATTCTGTTTCATCTGGTGATAGCTTTTTAATTTCAAATTTTTTCTTTATTTTCCAAATGTCTTTTGTGGAGTTTTTATTGGTTGGTGAGGTTACTCTGCTTTCTAATTTGATCGAGCAATTATTGGATTGACTGATTATTCGTGGAATTGGACCCATGGTGTGCTAGTGGGTCCTTAGTGTCAAGGATCTTTGGCTCTTTATGGCCTATTTGAGTTTGTATGCCAGGACTCTGTTCAATTAGTTTGTTTCGTAGAGTCCACCTTTGGATGCTGCCAGGTTTCTACTCTTTTGTTTTGCAAATGAATTATGTTCGGGTTGTTTTTCTAATATATATATAGTTATATATTTGCATTTGCGTGTTTATAGTTACCTATTTAATTGGTATGGAAGTTTTTTTACCCGGGTTCTTGCTTTCAAACAATTAAAATAAAATGATACATGTATTTAGCATTATTGTTCTTGTAGCGTTTTAAATGTTTTTCTGAGTCACCACTGGTAAGTTATGCGTGTGCGTAGATCTGACTAAGTTTTTTAATTCTTCAGGGCCTATCAGAAATGGGCTTCTTCACTGAGTATGGGGATGCAAATAGATACAAAATTTTGGAAGTTGTAGGGAAGGGAAGCTATGGAGTTGTTTGCGCTGCAATTGATACACATACTGGGGAAAAAGTGGCAATAAAGAAAATACATGATATTTTTGAACACATCTCTGATGCTATTCGAATCTTGCGTGAAATCAAGTTGCTCAGGCTTTTGCGTCATCCTGATATAGTTGAGATTAAACGCATCATGTTGCCACCCTCAAGGAGGGAGTTCAAAGATATTTATGTCGTTTTTGAGCTTATGGAGTCTGATCTTCACCAAGTCATCAAAGCTAATGATGATTTGACACGTGAACACCAACAGTTTTTTCTTTATCAGATGTTACGTGCATTGAAATATATGCACACAGGTAACCATTTCTTTGCGAGTTATCTGCTTTTGCATTTTATTATTTGTTGATACACAATTACATACGGTGGTCCTTTATCATCCTTCTTTGTAAAACCATTTTCCATTGGTGTTGGCATTTTTTTTTTTTTTTTTTTTACAAATGAATCACCGTATTTCTTTTCTATTTTATCCACATTCATAGCTTCACTCTTCTTAATTTTAGTTCTTGTAGCTGTAATTTTTAATTTTGTTTTATCTTGGTGGTTGGGGGAGGGGGTGGGCATGGGGATGGGGATGGGGATGGGGATGGGGAAGGAGGGTATTGAATGGTTTGTGGGCTCTGTTCTGATTCTAAGTTGTTTTGCTGCAGCAAATGTGTACCATCGGGATCTTAAACCAAAGAATATATTGGCTAATGCTAATTGCAAACTAAAAATTTGTGACTTTGGACTGGCAAGAGTTGCATTTAGTGATACTCCAACAACAGTATGTTGGACGGTACGTCTTTCGAATAGCTTTAAAATGTGGTGTACTGGTTGGCTTTTGCTTTTCATTTCCAGAAGTGTGTTGTGAAACTGTTTGCTTACACAGGTGATTCTTCTAAATTTCTAATACACCTTGCAGGATTATGTTGCTACAAGATGGTATAGGGCGCCAGAGCTGTGTGGATCATTCTTCTGTAAGGTATGGCTTGCCTACCATGTGTGTGTGGCCTGTTTTTTCTTCAGATCCAATGGCAATATGCTTGGAGCATGGTCCCTATGGTTTTCATGGATTAAAAGATTGGTACACTTTATATATATATATATATTTTGTCTTTGTTGTGCACAACATGAGTAAGATGGACCCACACAGCTTCTTCCAGACTCATCTAATGTTCATTGATGGGTTTGACTATTTGGATATGCACCTCTTGTAGATCTATTTAACATTCATTGAATGGTTTAACTATTTAGTAGTGTTTTCAAAGGTGAAGGTGTAAAGCATTAATGTTTTCTCTCCCGTGAAGTGAGGCGTAAGCCTTTTGAATATTCATTTAAAAATATTTTAAACTAATTAAAAATAGTGTAAAATAAAAAATAAATTTGTTCAAGAAATAATGGTGTAAACTATTTTCAAACATTTTACAAGCAAACTAGGCCTAGAAACATAGTTGTTTTATAGCGTTACAAAAAAGTGTGTACTATTTTCAAACATTTTAAGGAGCTCTCTCTCTCTCTCTCTCTCTCTTTATTAGTTGTTCAAAAGTTTCTCTCTCATCTCTTATTCAAAAGAAATAAAAGGGGATAATAAGAGTATTCAAGGGTTAGGATCTTAGTGCTACAGCAACCCTAAGGTTCTAACCCTTGAATACTCTTACTATCTTTTAGTGTCAGTCCTCAAAGTTTTTTAAAAAGGCATATGCTAGTCACATGATTGTTTAAAAGACTAGGAACATAATAATGGTCTATAAACTTATAATAAAACAAAGGAAAACATAATTAAAATAAAAAATGAACTCCATGCTATCTAATGACCTAAACCAAGTTGACTAGTGGGTCCATTTGGCCTTGGTAGGCTACTTGGATGCTCCTGCATCAGCTAAACTATCAGTTTTCACAAGTAGCTTGCACAGTTGCACTATTATGTTTGTATTTAGCAGGGTGATTTATTTTGGGAAGTTTGTAAGAAATCTTAACAATTATTTATCTTGGGCAACGACTAGGCTGTTTAGTTGCCTATTGGAATGTTTGAACTTTCTTAATATGTTTTTTTCATTTATGGGACTGCTGTTTGACCTTGGATCTTTTTATTAAGAGGAATTTTGTGTTGCTGAACCGGTGCATTATATGTAAAGAGGATGCAGAGTTGGTTGACCATCTTCTTATCCATCGTAGAGTGGCACGTGATTTATGGGCATTCTATTTTGCTACTTTTGGGGTGAATTGGGTTATGCCTCCAGATTCAGTGCTTCAGATGATGAAAGGGTGGTGGTGTAGGAGTCATCAGAGATAGTCTCTATCAGTTTGGGAAGTGGTGCCCCACCCTATTTTTTGGACTATCTAGAAGTAAAGAAACAGAAGAATTTTTTATGGAGTTGAGCTTCATTTGGACACTTTTGGGAGGAGAATAGTCAGCACACTTTTTGTGCGGAAAGGCCCTACGGTTTTTGGTGACCAGTGCGGGCTCCACAGTTTTGTTGAGTCTCTTATATTGTAGTTTGTTTGTCATTTGACGAAGCATGCACCATATGTACAAGCATGGCTTGATTTTCTGTCTTGGTAGATCGAAAACAGAGGATTTTAGTGAAACTTTTTGAACAAGTTAATTACATGTTCAATTTTAAGTTGTCATGAAATTCAGTCTAGTTTTATTTGATTGCTTGGCAAGTTGAGATTGGCAATCCTTCCTTTCTTGTGGCTGAATGTTCTGTAGGATCTCTTCATGCATTTAACCATTTTTCAGTCATGTGAAACAATGTTAGATGAGCCACTTTAGTATCTTCTCCCTTCTGAAACACACCCCCCCCTTGTTGCAAGGTAAACTAGCCTCTGCCTGAAAACAAAGGCAAGGGTGAACAGTTGTTTTACTTGTTTTGACGTATTTGAAATTATTACCATTTTTGTCACTGTTATGAGTAATGGCTTGAATACTGAATGCATTTATTTTTGTATAGAATGTCCTGTGAGTGCTTTAAGTAATTAGTAATGCCTAGATTAAAATAATTCTTGTTCAGGGAGGACTATTGAATTCTCCTGGAAGTTGAATTGTCTGTCATTCAGGTAATTGTGTCAGGTCTTATGTCTGTTTTTCTATGCAGTGGTTTAATTGTGGCGGCTTTTAACTTCCTATAAATAGTCTAATTTGTGTCAGCACCTGGATTGCAGTATACACCTGCGATTGATATTTGGAGTGTTGGCTGCATCTTTGCTGAGGTATTGACAGGGAAACCATTGTTTCCTGGTAAAAGTGTTGTTCATCAGTTAGATTTGATCACTGATCTTCTTGGGACACCTTCATCAGATACCATTACTGGAGTATGACGCATTACTCTATCTTTTATATTGTTCTTTATTGCACTAGCTGTATTACTTACCAAGCTTTTGGTATCAATGCTGACTTCTGAAATGGGTGCAGGTGCGAAATGATAAGGCAAGGAAATACTTGACAGAAATGCGGAGAAAACATCCTATTCCACTTGTGCAGAAATTTCCAAATGCAGATCCTCTAGCACTTCGGTTATTGGAGAGGATGTTAGCATTTGATCCAAAGGATAGACCCACTGCTGCAGAGGTCTGTGTTGTATTTTATTTTATTGCCTGACAAATTTCATCCTCAAGATAGATGTAGCCTTGATTTGTTTACTAGCTTTAACCTTCTGCACGTAACTGGTGCTTATGAATCGTATTTCTTTTGAATATAAGAGCTTTTGTGTTCTGATTCTTCATATAATGACTGGGAATTTCTTGTCTTTCCTTTGCCAGGCTTTGGCTGATCCTTACTTTAAGGGCCTGGCCAAAGTAGAGAGAGAGCCTTCTTGTCAGCCAATTTCAAAGCTAGAGTTCGAGTTTGAGAGGCGAAGGGTGACAAAGGAAGACATCAGGGAGCTAATCTTCCGGGAGATACTAGAATACCATCCTCAGTTGCTCAAAGACTACATGAATGGAACTGAAGGAACAAATTTTCTCTATCCTAGGTAAACACTTCCTACTCAGCACATCTATTATTTTAATTTTAATTTTATAGTTCATCCCATTATTTTTTGTTCCCTTTCATGATTATTTACTGTATATCTTTTGTATGTAGTGCTATTGGTCAATTCAGAAAGCAGTTTGCACACCTTGAGGAAAATGGTGGTAAAAGTGGGCCAGTTATTCCTCTGGACAGAAAGCATGTCTCCCTCCCACGGTAAGATTACTCACAAGCTCATTTAGTATAGTCTAATACCACCGCGATTTTTTTGCTCGTTTGTCTTTGCACATGGCTGCTGGGGTAATTATGAACAAGTATAAATTGTTTATGCCTTCTTGTATAATTCCATTCAATTAAGGGTTGTAGTATTTATATGCATAATAATTTTACTGAAAAGCTTTTGTTGAAAGAACCCCTCCTTTTGTCGCAACTCCCATGGGAATGATTTCCTGCAATACTGTTTTTTATCTGCAGGTCTACAGTTCACTCAAGTACAATTCCTCCCAAAGCACAGCCAGATTTGGGTCCATATGTGAATCGGCAAACTACAGAAGAGGCACGCAATAAGTTCACAGTTTCAGATGCACTTTCTAGAAATTTATTGACGGCTTCGCGGCCACCGCCTAGGGTACCAACAGGTATGAATGTTCTTTATTTTGGTTTGTATCTGCTAGTAAATTCGGTTGTCAAGTGGCAATTGTCATAGTAGGCCAACCCCATTATCAATCAACTATGAGTAGGACTATATGAACAATATCCTTTCAAAAAGTCTCTAATAATTCATATGGCATCATTTATCAATTCAAAGTGGACCCCATTTTCCATCAATTTCAAGTACATTTGTGTTATTCACTTTGTATAACAATCCCTCATAGTGAGCAATACTTAATCCCACAATATATCAAGTGTTTAACAACTCATATCGAAATCAAAATCGACATAAGCGCTGGCCAGCTTATAAACTCATGACATGGTGTATCAGTAAATTAATCTTCCCTAAGAACTCACGCCAATTCAATTAGACTCAATTGCTTTCCTAGACATACCCCATGCTCTGATACCACTGTTGGGTGTATGTGCAAGTGTTCATGCATCACATATAGCACATATACAATCAATAGATATCGGGTAATGAAGGTCACTAACCTTAATGCGGAATAAACCCGATGCGGAGTCGAACGTCCTGTTGTTACGAGCCTCTGTGCACGTTCCTCTGATCCTCGCAGTCAAGAGTATAACCACAGTGAGCTATACCCAATCCGTTCACGAACCCACGTCCAAGGAGAGCTCCAATGGTGATAACCCAAGAGAGAGTTCTAGTGAGAGAGTGAGAGATGGGAGGGAGAACTCACGTGTGTTATTTAGCTACATGGCTGCTCCCTTATAAAGATAAGGGAGTTGTAGTTCAAAATATGGACTTATCCCATATCTCACTCTAATAGGATTAGAGTCTATCTGATAAGGGACTTATCCCTATCATCAGTAGGATTAGAACCTGATTTGAATAAGGGACTTATCCCTATCCCATCTAAATGGGAATTCAAATTAGGTTGGACCTCCTGCCCACAATGGGCGGATATGGGTTGGGCCAAAGCCCACTCCAAAAGTCTAGGCCTTTTGTAGGAGTTTTTTGTTTTTTATTCGTTTGTAAAGTATTTTCCATTGTCATCTGGGAAAACTTTGAATTGAAGCAATCAGGTCTCTGCAAGTGTTATGCTTTTCATATGTGTGGTTTATAAGTTGAATTAAGTATGGGTGTCACTTCAAGAGTAACGCATAGTTTAAGTTCAGTGATTCAGGATTGTCGGATGCCTTGATAGTATGATTTCAAATTTTCAACCCAAGACATTGGAGAGTTCTATTGTTAGTATCAGAGGAACTGAGGAAGCCTTAAATCAGATTTACCATTATTAACCTGAAAATATGATTTTGGTAGAAGTGATACCAGTGGAAATGCCTTTTGTCCAGTGAGAGCACTTGAGAATCCATATTTTGGGTCTGAGGCTCCTAGGAGCAAGGCCTACAGCCTGTTTTGCTAGCATCCAGGCCTGTTTCTCTTATTTATTTTTTTGATTGGCTGTCACCATTCAACCAATTGTTTATTTTGTCTTTTTATCTATTCTGGTTGTGATCAAATTTATGTTTGCTCTACAGCAAAACCGGGAAGAGTTGTGGGGCCAGTTTTACCATTTGAGAACGGCAGAAACATCAAAGATACCAATGATGCAAGGATATACATGAGAAATGCGGTTGTCCCTCCACAGGCAGTCTCTCCACACTTTTTATTCAGGGCCAATACCACAAATCGAGAAAAATCCGTGACAGAAGCCGAGAGAGATACTTCACAAGCCAAACTGTCTCACCCAGAATGCAACATAGCAGCCAAACCAGCCCCTGTCATAGCCATTGACATCAACACCAACCCATATTATCAACCACAAGCCAAGGTAGATCAATCAAATGATCGAATTGTGATCGATGCAAAGCTGATACAGGCACAATCTCAATTGGGTGCGATCAACGCAGCAGCAGTTGCAGTAGCTGCTCATAGAAATGTGGGAACTGTTCAGTTTGGAATATAGCAGCAGTCGCAGTAGCTGCTCATAGAAATGTGGAAACTGTTCAGTTTGGAATGCCTTAGGTGGGCTTCTCCATAAGTTGTGAAATGAATAATGCAGCATTCGGTGTAGAAATTTGGAGAGTGGGGGAAGGGAGATTTTCCTGGTTTATTGTGTATGTCCCTGTGAAATTGTATATTACATTATTGAAATTATAAATGAAAAATAATTGTTTTTGCCAACCTTTTAACATTTTATTCCATCTGTGTGAAGTCTCATTAGTCGGTTCTTGAGGGAAATGATTACCGGCTGTGGTCCTCTCCTCAAGTTTGACACTCTTAAATGACACCCCAATATTATCAAGATACAGATATACAACGGTCACAATTTTTTTATTTTTTTATTTAAATGTAGACAGGTACAGCTCTCTAATGGTCAATGGGTTAAGTACAGTATTTTAAATGTAGGTTTGTTCGCTGGCATGCTAGTGATCATTATTCATCTTTGGGAACAATAATGTCGAAATTGCTAACAGTCCACTCGGCAACTTCATCACTGCTAATGTAAATTTCAGTACCCAAGTCAATCGATGGCCAATATCTCTCTACAGGGATGGTGCCTGGATCCTGTATTTGAACAAAATATCATCATAACTGATGTTAGTTGGTGCAAAATTAAACAGGGAGTGAGAATAGTTTTGAACAATATCTAGACCTTTTTTTTTTCCCTATGTAGGGTATAGATTTAAGTCCAGCCTAATCCTAAAGATGATGAAACCATCTGCACAATTTCTTCACATTGAAGGGACAAAATTAAATACCACTTTCTACAAGTTAAAAATCAGGTGCAATTTTTACAAATGTTGGGATGACCCTCCAAAGTATTGATGGGTTAGCGGATGCTCCAGATTTTAATTTTTTTTTTTAATTATAAGGAAAAAAGAAAAGAAAAGAAAAGAGAAACTACCTTTATACCATTTAGAAATGATATGTTTTTTTGGGGGTTTTAAAAGAAAGGACTTCAAAGTTTAGGATAGCACCCCTAAAATAGGTACCACAGATGAAGTTAGGTGCCACAATCAAAAAGCATTAATGGACACAACTACTACACTGAAGCATCTAATAGGGCCCAAAGGCACCTAACCAAATCACTGAAAAGGACCACTTTGAGATCATGTGTTGCAAATCTATTTTGCACAAAAATGCTGTACAATCAGAAACTTTAATCATAAATTAAAAACCACCATGATGTGTCATGCATTAAGTGATGTGTGGAAAAGATAGAATCTATTTGAAAGAATTACTAAACCACTAAAAGCATGACACATCATAGCGGTTTTTAATTTCGGGTTAGAGTTTCTGGTTATACAGCATTTTTCTTTTCCAAACCATTCCAATCAGCTTGATTCTATGCCAAATTATGTTTGAGAAAAGTTGGGATTCCATCAGCAAAATGGAGAAAAGAAGTGAAAATTTGACAAGTTAAAAGAGTCTGATATCCATGCAGATAGATGAGATTGAGTACGTAGAAAATACCTGGTAGAAGTAGAGTGCCTGAGATAATCTCCCAACATCAAGTTCCCAAGTTCTTGGATCCCCAATCCAACCCTCACCCTTCTTCGTCGGATATCCGTATGCTCCCCAAGCCGGATGTGGCAAAATTTGCAGTATCTCCTGAGGTTGAGGATTGCTATATGGATCACACATATTATATGGCTCCTCCAAATGCTGGGCATTGCCTGGAGAGCAATATATGTGATAAGCCTCATATGGATAGTTCTTCTTGTCCGTCCGATGGATTCGAGTCCCGTTTGGAAGCGTGTGATAAGGCGGGCATGAGCTGAGAGCGTTTGGGTTGCACCATGAATCTACATTAGGGTTTATAATCATCTCGCTGTATCGAGTAACATCACTTGTTATGTTCCCGTCGCAAGGTTGTCCATTGTTCTTCCAGCAGCTTCCCATGTCCATTAGATAGAACTGGCTCTTTGGACCCCCTCCTTGCTTTATGTCTAGTGTGAATCTCACTTTGAAGTTGGGTGATTTTGGAATCTACACGTGGTATGTTAGGTTAATTGGTCATGGTAATGTATCTTTTAAAATATATTTTTATGAAAATATATGTAAGAAATACTTCTCATTTATGTTTTAAAAATGAAAATACTACTCTACGTATAGGCCACCACAAGATTCTCTGGTGGGTATCATTATCCAACTATTTCACCCGCGCATTTCATCTATCCATACATTCCAACTTATTTTAGTTGACATATAATGTTTCATTCACAATAATAAAAGTAATATTTTTATTTTTTTTCAAGGTCATAAAGAAGATTTGTAGAGACCGGCGAGAACAAACTATCAAAGGCGAGTGAAAAATGCATGAGGGTGAGCAAAATAGCATTTTCCTTATAATTCTAAATCCCAAGAGAGAAAAGCTTACAATTTTTTACATCCCCCTGGTTTGATAATGATACCCACCAGAGAATCCTGTGGTGGCATCTGACCTTAAGTAAAGCATCAACCATGGATACTTGGAAGAAGTCTTCAAAATATGATGAAAAACCCAACTCCCTTCTTCAACCTTCTTTTCCCAAGTCACAGAATAATAAGAAGTATCATTACCAATAACTCCCTTTGTAATATTACCATCCAAATCCCATGTCCCATAGAAACTTCCCCTTAGAGTACTGTAATTCGCTTGTCCTTCTCCTTGTACAATATCTGTGTAGTTATGGTATATCAATGGCATGTTCATGCATCCTTTGCCAAAACATGGAAACGACGATTTTGGCGGAAAGGGTTTCGCTTTCTTGCCATTTTCTGGGCAGATAGCGGCTAATGTGTCCATATTGCCACTCTTGAGCATTATCATCCAAAATTGCCATGGCCTTGGCTTGTCTTCTACTTGGCATTTGTAACCCAAATACATCTCCTTTGCTGCTGCATATTGATCCACATTCAACTCGCTCTTGAACCAAGCGTTCTTTGTGCCAATCTTGTTGTCTTTCTCCTTCACCTTATGAACCAACTTGACTAACTTCCTCCAAAGAGTCATAGATTAGCAAAAACGAAGTAAGTGGGAATAATTTATTAATCTTAATTATAAGAAAAATTAATGTGTCCAATGGTCAATTTCACCTAATATAATCCCACAACGAGTTATTAAAAATTTGAGTAATATATATATATGCATGACATGGCATGCTAAAAATCACATATTCAACGGTCGGTTTTCAAAATACAAACAGTGAAACAACTATAAAAGCATGACGGAAAAAAAGTGTTAGTAATCACCTGGTGACGTTGAATTATCGAGGTCAAAGCAATCTGCTGCCCTAGGACTTCCCATATTGGGTGCTTCTTCACCTACCTCATTGCACTGGTTCCACGCCTCAATAGCCACTCTAAGACCATTTCTTCTCATCCCAGGATCACCAATGGCCGATATATCATCTTTGCCGCCCCAAGCAAACGATGGAAATAGAGAAAAATTAGCAATTAGAATGAGGCAACAAAACCTCCATATCTTCATTTCAACCAATGTATTATATATAACTCTCCATGATTTATTACAGGCTTACAGCAAATTAGTTATGAGAAAAGAACATATGGGTACGTTGCTTTGATATATATATATATATATATATATGAACAAGAGTCCTTTGCATGTGTTAGTGGTTTTAGCATTAATGTTGCAGCAAGGGTTGGTTTTATCCACAAGTTTTGTAAATGTTTTGTGTTATTAATTAGTGGGATTTCTACACGTAGAAGCTTTGACGGGATTCAAAGGTTGGTGAGAAGTTTGCTGCCTTGCCTCTTCATGTCCTCACACGTTAAGAGATTAGTGCTCAACCAATACAAACTCATTAAGACAGTGAAAGAATATAATGCTTGACAGCCTAGATTTGCCTGTTCAATATTCACAGTGGCTGCTGGATAGAGTGTAGGGCCGAAAACTGATCCAAAGTTTAAAAAATGAAAATACAAATTTTTTTATCAGCACATTTTGAAATAATCTATGTGTCGTCGTTTCATGTGGCACAATCCTATTGAATGTCCTCTCTAATTTTAAGGAACATACTCTTTGATCAAGCGTCCAGTCCAACCCAATTATAATTGAACCGGATTCCACATCATATATAATTATATTCAATGGCCAATTTTTCTTTTTTGCTATTCTTTTAGGAAGGTCCACTTGTGTCTCATAAAATCAAATAAAATATAAAACTTGTGTGCTTATTTTGTGGTTGATGACAAGTTTAAGCAACATTAATTCATGGTTCCTTCTCAAGTTAAGGATGGGTAATGACTTTTTATGAAAGAGTATTTTAAAAAAATTTAGACACACTTTAAAATTAGTTTCCTTATTATATGGAGAGGGAAAGTGGTCCATGGCAAGATAAATGTTAGGATAATGTAGCTTCTAGGGTGGCCTCAAGGCCTATAGTATAGTAAGGTGCTACAACAAGAAGGTTTGGATGTGACCAAGTTGATAAAGCAATTAATTGGTCTAGGTACTTTGTAGAGAACCTGTTCACTGGTTTTGTGGGTTATATAGGGAAAGCTTTTTTTTCTTTTTATTGGTATTTTTTCATTCCACAAATTCATCCAAAAATTCCTTGGGCCTAATCCAGATGGTGAGGGAAGGTGAAAGAAGGAATTAGGATTAGAATAGGTTTAGGGGTTGAATTCAATCTAGAAAAAAAAAAATTGGGTCAAGCTAAACTTGATAAATGGTTGCCCTAAAGTAAATCCTAGTCCCATGGGAGTTAGGGGTATGGTCAAAGGTGAGCATGATAATTGGTTATTGGACTTGCCTACTAATTTGGAAACTTGTACTGTCACCAAGGTCGACAGTTCTTTTACCCTTTATCATGGTCTTCTTACTTGGGATTAGGGTTTTCGTAGAGTGGAAGTTGAAACAATATATGGACTCCCAGGTTACTAAGAAGTGGTTTCATGGGTGGACCATTATTTTCCCTTTTGAAGGCTTCAATTAAAGCTTGCACGGAACTGATAGATTGATCTTGGAGATGTCCAATTGGGTAGATAATGTTGTTATTAAAAATATGCTTACAACAAAATATCACACTACTTCAAACAAAGAAAAAAAGACAGATTCAATCCATTTTAAAACAGCTATCAACCATAAAGTTTACAATCAATATTTTTCTTTTCTAAAGATGACATTTTTATAAGAACTATGATATAAAGCTTTTGAGTGAAAGCTAAATCACAATTTTTGTGCTACACTTAGCCTCGGTTGGAATAACTTGGCCAAATAGGTAAAGTGTGACAAATGCATCCCAATCGAATTACAGGCCCTTAGCCTTTTGCACAATAAGGCACTTGTAAGGCCATTGCCTAAGAGATAAAATTATTCTCCAAAAGTAAAAGTAAATCAAAGTAAAGCCATACACTTTAGCCCACCTATCCCTAAAACACCATTTTAGCCAAAACAGAGAGTCCAATTTTTAATAAAATTATTCCATTTTTTCACCTATCCAAGGCTGTTAAAAGGAATACAAATTTCTTGAACTAGTAGCAAAGTTTCCATGCTATATTAAATCAACCATAAAAGCTAAAAATTGGTTAAGATTTGCTTATCACTAGCATCAAAAGTCAAAATTAACAAGACTAAAATCGAAAGAAAAAAAAAAACCACTACCACAATCTATAGATCATAGAAAATGTGCAATTTCCTCAAGAGCAAGCCCAATCTGCAAATATCAAGCAGCAGATCCATCAAATCCGCGAGACCTGCAAGCCCCCAAATCTTACTTCTTGTGGTCTTCCATAGCTACAATCTTGAACTTCCCTGTCTGCTGTTGCTGCAAACAGAAAAAACATAAAGCTCAATCCATTTTCCGATCAATTTCAAATCACAACCCATACTCTAGAACCCATATTATGAAATTCTAACATATGTATTTATTTATATAGTACCTTCTTCCATAGTTCAGTGTGGTCTTTGCAGAAGCCAGCAACAATAGCACCTCTGTTTCTCCCCTGTTTATACTCAATAGAAAGTTCCTCCTTCAATCCACAAGTGATATGAAAAGCCAAAGCGCACTTGAGCTCAGAGCAATCAATTACACACCCATTTTCAGTGTCACAAACATAACATTTCTTTTCCCACCTTCTTGGAGGAACCTTAGAACAATCGATGCCATCTCTGCCTTCTGGGTCACAGAAGTAAACCTCAGGAACAAAAAGAGCACAAACAACATGAGCCCACCGCCCATCGCAGGTTGGCTTCACGGCTCCTCCCGTAGATGGGCAGAGGCAGCAAGAAAAATCATTATTCTCTCTCGTGGGTTGAGAAGAGCATTGATGACAGAACCAATCACCTTCTGGGATACCCTCTATTAAGGGATTGCCGTAGCAAGTAGCGTGGACCATTAGATCACAGCCGTCACATAGTACGATTGGGTCTATGGCGTCGCCATCTGTGCTCTGACATATAGCACATACAATTCCATCATCATCATTATCTTCTTCTTCTTCGTCTTGTTTTTCAATGGATTGAATGTTGCCGTTTATAAATGGCGTTTCTTTCTCTTCTTCTTTTGTGGGTTCTTTTTCTTCTTCTAGAGATGGTTCGTATTCGACATTGAGATCGAAAGACGAAAGGGCCCATACCCTTTTCTTTGCAGGCAAGCAGTAGGTAGTTGTGGCGGCGGCGGAATTGACAGCAGGGTCGCGGGATTCCTTTCGCTTCTTTGTTGGGAGGCACAAGGAGGTCATGAGGTCGACATTGTCTTCTTCTTGTTGTTGTTGCATGAGTCTGAATCTTTTGAGAGGAGGTAAGCCATGAAATTTAGTCTCCATTTCTGGGCTCTTCTTGTTCGTTGTTTGAGAGAGAGAGAGAGAGAGAGAGAGATGAATTGAAATTCTGGAGGGTTTTTTTGAAAATTTTGGAAAGATTGGAGGTTTTGGGTTTTGAAATGAGGGAAGCGATGGTGGGAAGAAAAGCCGGGAAGACGGAAACTTCTGTTTTGACATTTTAACGTTTGAATCTGGCGGGAACCTAATCTATGTTTGAAATCTTTCCATCTCTCTGGTAGCCTCTTTGCCTGCAAAAGGGTTTTGAAATTTACACAATAACCCGCGTAAAAGATTGGAGGTTTTGGGTTTTTGAAAAAACAAAAAAATTTATTTATTTAATGCACGAAACTAAAAATTTTATCATATTTTAATGTAAGGTATTTTAAAAAATATAATTCAAGTGGAGATTCATTTAGCACTACTTCGTGAAAAATATGTTGGTGCAATGGTTTAGCAAAAATCATAATGATTCCAGCATTTCATTGATTAATTTAATCACGCCATTCATTATACACTAAATATTATGTATGTCAAAAATCACTAATGGTCGATTTTTTAAAATCCAGTGACATTTGACATTTGTGAAAATCTTTCACAAACCTTTTTTTTATATATTTTTAAAAAACCAATACGAGTGTTTTAGCAGGCATAATGCATATAAACGAGATATCTAATCTAACCAAACTCTTTTTTTCAAAATACATGTCTCAGGTTGGATTTTGCAAACTATATGTCAAACTTTGTTGAAACTATTTGTGAAGAGGAGTGTTCATCTAAATGATGCATTTGTAAATTTATATATTAAGCAAAAACTAATAGAGCCATTAAAAATTTTCATACGACATCCAAAGAGGTCCTTGACTATTTAACATAACCCCATTCAACTCAGTGTTAATTCAATTCAACCATCTTTTGCCTTTATGGTCTATGCAGGGCATATCTTCTTGTACATTAAAGGCAACATTGTACTTTTTCACAACCTTGTTCCACATTCCATGCAGTCATTTTCTTGTCATTGTAGCTTATTCAAATTGAACCATTTCACTCCTTTTCCACTATTGAATTTATAAGCATTTCAGAGCATACATTTTTTAAGCAATCTGCTATGCATGAAAGATTAAACACTAAATGGATTTTTCTAAATAAGAAAATTACTTGAGCACCAAGTCAAGTGCAAATAGAATAAGAAAAGCAAAATTTAAAACCAAGTATCCAATGGCAGAAGTTTTCAAATTAATTCTAAATGAGAGTATTCTGTATAACTTATTTCCTCCTTAATCTAACAAACAATGGGCACCAAAGATGCCCTAGATTAGGTGGCAAAGCTTCATCGACATCATACCGCAGGCCTAGGTTTAAAACCTGAAATATCTGCAAATCTACAGTTCGAATAATTAATGGCAAAATAATCCAAATTCATTTATAGCTCATCTAATCCTGTGTTTGGGAGGGCACAGTGCGTCTCCAAATTCCAGCCAAGACACTACCAAAGATCGAGTGACAAACGCTGGAAACTGCACATGGTACTGCAGTGAGTGGATTACCAAAGTGCTGACTAGCAAGAACCACTCCAAGCACCGAGTTCTGAAACGCAAACCCGTAAATGAGTAACACACAATTTCACTAAAATTAAGAAGAGTGAAGTTCATCTCTATGGATTGTGCTGGTACAATTCATCCTAGTGCCATTCAAAGAATCCCACATCATGATCTATAGGAGCAAATGATGTGGAATGGTGTGAATGGGCAGTGGATGAACCAAATGAGAGCTGTTCTGCCTATGGAAAATTGGAAATCCTAATCCAACTTTATAAGATAATTGTGTACCTGCATGCCAACCTCAATAGAGATGGTCCGTGAGGATGATATGTCAATCCCAAGCATCCTTGAAAGTACGTAACCAAAGAAAAATCCGGATGCATGAAGAAGAGATGCAGCTAGAACCACTTGTCCACCAGACATAAGAATTGCAGAAGCACTCTGAGCAATTGCATTTCCACATAGAACAGCTACAGTTATCACGGCAATGGTTGGCATCAATGGAGAAACAAATTTAACCAGGCCTTGGAAATACTGATTCAGAAGCACACCAGCCAATACAGGAAGAAGTACAACCTGTGTGCACGGCATGGATTATAAAAATAGTAGCAGCAGCTAGTTGTTGTAATGGTATTGATAATAAGAACAATAATATGTTAGAAATGTCACTGAGGCAGGAGAGTTAACCTGCAGTGTTGATATAAGAAGTCCGGCTGCATCTACTGCAACATATTGCCCAGCAAGTTTGGCCGTGAGAAACGGGGTCATGACCTTCAACATGAAAATAAGTAAAACAAGAAATACAGTTTGTGCCATGGAAAAGCTCTTCAGGAGGTGTTTGGAGGTGCACTATTTTTTACTTCTTGTTGTAAAGAATATTGCTCTAGCTAAAATGTAAACTCAAAACCTTCCCCCCCCCTCTCCCCCTTTTTTTTCTTTTTGAAATGTGATTTTGTTGAAAGCATGAAAAGTGAATAGAAGAAGATCTGCAGGTTGTGTGATAATCTATATGTTTTCTTAAAGGGAGAGGAATTCATGTTCCCATAGCTTCTGACCAGCTAAAGAAAAAGAAGCGACAATATTAATATTGTTTTATACTTATATATACCCCATATTTCATTTACATAAGAATGCAATATGCATCCAAACACCGCTTAAAAGAAGAAAAATAGCCTAAGACAGCAATGTTTGTTTACCAACCACGGCAGATAAGGTGCTTGCTGCAGTCATCAACACTGAAAGAGCCACATTTCCACTGGAACACAATAAAGTCATCAGGATTTCTGGCTGCAGCAAATAAAGGAAACCAAAAGAAAATTGATGACACTATTTTTGAGAATTCACAAACCGTGCAATATAGGTGACGATGTTACTTGCTGTTCCTGCAACCAAAAGAAATTTAGAAGTATTAGAAGGGGGATGAGAAAGGGAATGAGGATGAAAAGAAAAGTACATATGCACAAACTAACAGATATACATACCACCTGGGCAGCAACCAACCAATATTAAACCAGCTGCATAATAGGATGGCAGCCTTAATAGCTTGCTCACAAGAAATCCTGATATTGGCATCACCTGCAATCAGTCACCCATTCTACTTTCTTTTATAAGCTTATTAACAGAAAAGAAACTGAAGCTTAGGATATTTCCTACATATTTCCTAAATTTAGAAACAGAAAAGAACTATCTTTCTTCCTAGATAGTTCTACTTTGGCCCTCACCAAAAAGGGGAGCAATTTTGAAACACTAAGAACGGTTAAGAAACTAAGTAAAACATAAGTAACCAGTGAGTTAAGAGTGGGAGTGGAGTTCAAAATATGTAGGGGTCTAGAGAAACAGAGAGCCTATATATATACTCCCTCCGTCCCATTCTAGTTGCATATATTTCCCTTTTTGTCCGTCCCAAAATAGTTGAGCATTTTGAAAACTAATGCATGAATATTATGAAATGTCCAATAATACCCTTACTTATATTTACAAATTACAACTTTTTTTGGTGTCTACTTTATTGATTGGACATAAAGAAGAGGGTAAACTTGGAAAAAAGAATTTGATGATGACATGGAAAGTGCAATTATTACACTTTCTTAAACTTTGTGTTTTTTCAAAGTATGCAGTTAAATTGGGACAGAGGGAGTTATAATATGTAGGCTTTCGCCTTTTTATTTTAATACGATTTTACTTTATTGAACAAAAAATTATATACTTGAATATATGTATCTATTTGTGTGTTTTCACATAATATAAGTGTACATGTGTATTTGTAACTCCAGATGTCTTCAGCAACAAAACATAAAAGATTATGCTTCTATGGTTTGTGATCAAAGTTGAATGGGGTGTGCAAGTGCAGCGGGAGTGAGGATCCAAGGCCTAACTGTACAGGAGTGAGGATTGTAAAAAGAAAAGTTCTCATTTGCAAACTCCAGCTTTCAGAGCACAAGAGACATGAATTTGGTTACTAGAGGCAACAAACTCAATGTCGTAAGGAAGTCAAGTGTGGATAGTGAAACAATCCCAAAAACACAACTATGGCAGCAGGAAACACAAAAACAACAAAGGATAAACAACCCCAAGAAGAAAACAAGATTTAAGTGGTTCGGCAAGAAGCCTTCATCCACAGAAGGAAGCGATCAATCCACTGGTATCAAAGGCAGATTAAAACACAAGAGAAGAACATTCTCACAGCCCAAATCTCCTGTTACACTCTCTTTCAACTCACAAAGTGATTTTTTACACTATATACAAATTGAGGGAAAGAAACCTCTCCAAATTCGAATGAGCACTCCAATGGATCCAACTAAGCTCTTCAAATCTAATTGGTACGCACCAAGCACCCTATGGTGTTGGTGAAGCAAAGCACCCCAAACGACCTCTTCAACTTGGGCCCCTTAACGTACCCTCTCAAACACCTTATTCTAAATGTGATGCACCCCTCTAGCTCTCCACCTCCTATGCGCTACAAGTTTCTAAAATTGGAAAACAATTATTCTAGAACAAGAAATAGCAAATTCCTTGTAGACCAAAGACAAAACTAATTCAGTAATCTGAGATCCTAACAAATCTTGGATAAATTTCCACCTTTTTCATGCTACACTCTAACCCTATATGAACCCTTGTAGTTATTACCCGTTTGAGAGAGAGAAGAAACTTTCCCGAGTAGGAATCCTTGCAGAATTGGATTTCTGATGATGTGGATTGAACCGGTCCAGATTCCAATACAATGCAAAGTCATATTCCAAAGAGCATATGGATGAGTCCAGCATAAGCCAGGATAGGTCCAAATGGTGAATTGGGCAAAAAATTCAACAATTCTCTAACTTGGAAAAAATTCACCATCCAAACAAGGTGAGAGAATCAATGCCATCAAATCAAGCCAATAACCAACAAATCTCACAACTAACAAATCTCCACTCTAGCAAGTTTTGTATTCAAATCAAGCCAATAATCAACTTGTAAAAATTACTATAATTTAATTTTTCAAACTTTTTTAGAAATGGAATTTTTAACAACTGAAGATATTCATCCACTATATTTGACTCCTTGAAGATACACACACACACACAGAGGTGCATTGAACCTGCACGTGGTGCAATTCTAGTATATATATAAATACATACATAAATTTATGTGTAATTTAATTGTATGTGTGTATATCTTTCATAAGGAAAATGAAAATAAGATAATAGAATTTAAATGAAAGCAGAAGAGACCGAGTATTGGAGCACGAAACCCGCGAGTAATTCCTTAGGCATGGCTAAAGCGCCGCGAAGATCATCAAAAGTAAGTGTCATGCCCATACCAAGCATGGTGAGTGTAATGCCAAGGATGGTCAATTTGGGCTGAACCCAACTGAAGGAGCTTGGCTTCAAGAGACCCAGCAGGCACCCCAACGCTACCCATATAGGAAATGCCGTCGACAATGCTTCGCCAACCGCTTCGATCCAATCCCGAACGCTCTTACCATTCTTGGCGCTTAAGTTGTTCGACGAAATGCATAATGTTCTGTTGTTTCTTTTTGTTGAAATGGATATATAGGACGATGTCCAAATGGGTTCCTTCGGCGGTGGTTTTGATTGAAATCTATGTGTTAATCTGAGTACATGAGATGAAGGTGAATAAGAGGATCTGATGGAAGAAGAGAAGAGCACTCGTAGTGGTTTTGCTAAGGCTGAATAGCTTGGGTTTGCGTTTGGTGTAAAACTGAGTCTTCCATTGGGAGATGAGAGTGAATACTGCATTTTCTCCTCTCTCTCTCTCTCTCTTCCTTTCTTTGCGAGCTTGAGTTGGACACTTGTACTCTGCTAGTCTACTGCTTCACTCTGTACTGCTATGTTTCATAATTTAGTTACTGGTTAGACACTTGGACATATACAGTAGTACACGCGGTTTGGCGGAGCGTGAGAAGTACGGTCCAATTAAAAGGGAATAAAGAGCGTCTGACCCTGACATCCACCGCTTAGGGCCACCAATCTTTTTTTTTTCCCATCAATAAAAAACAGCGGAAAACTTGAAATAATGGATGTTGAACGTAAAAGACAAGACCTAACCACACACTTCAAGGTAAGGATGGCATCATTTACCGAAAATATAAATAAATTAATAATTAAGGATGGCTTTTTTGTAAACAGTGGCAAGAGATTTTGGAATTCTGAATTTGGTGGGCGCAAACTGGTCTAGGTTAGCGTTCGCTCTATTTGTAAGACTTTGATTTGGCTGCTAAGCAAGTATGATGCCGCTATGTAGCCATTTGATCTTTTGGCCAATGTAAATCAGGTTTTTTGAAAAATCGACAATTAGATTAAATATTGGCCAATCCAACGGTCGGTTTTTCGAAACACCTGATTTACATTGGCCAAAAGGCCAAATAGCTGCTGAGCCGCACCATACTTGCTCAGCAGCCAAACCAAGCCCGTATTTGTAGTGGGTATTAAATTTGATCAAAGAATTTTTTGGTGTGACCATTATGTTGTAACAGAGACTAAGTGGTGTTTCAAGGGAAATCTCAAGTATTCTGACATTATGAGATCTATTGAGGAACAATTTGGCCTTTGCAGGAAAGCTTATAGTGCCTGTCTGTTTCAATCATGGAATGGTGGCAAGCATGAGCATTACAACAAATCAGAGAATGTTGAGGTCGCTATCCCACCTTAATTTTGCAGATCACCATCTCAAAGGGATGGTGGTTGTCAAAAAGATGACATTTGGGACAGATCAGGGTTTGGTGGTAAAACTCATACAGCCACATAGGTGAGACATGGGCTGCTAGGTCGTGCTCTTCTAAAGATGAGTTCTTTGCACTCGCATAAGGGTGCTGCTCAGTCAAAAATAAAAAATGAAATTGTTAAAATTAAATATGCTTCAAAACAAGAACAGTTAAAAAATCAAATTCTTAAAAAAGTAAATGTATGTATATATATTTCTAAAATTTTCGAACAAATCAACATTGCCTAAATATGTAGCAGAATTGCTACTGTTCCAAATGTTACCCAGGAGACATGGTTGAATCAACTCAACAGTACTAAAAAGCCCAATCTATCAAAATTTTATCCCAATTCAATTTGATGTGCATACCAAATTTGAACCCAGCCAATTCTAATTACTAGTCAATACCGGATAGCATCTCCTTCCACCCCTTTATTTGAGACTGAGGTGCAATAATACACCTGCAACTTGGGCTAGGTTACACTATAGTCTACTATTCTTCAGCCTCTCACTCTTTGGTGGGACAGAAGCTTTGGTTCCACGTAGCTCACAGGAGCCCTAGTTCCAATTGACATAATTATCATATAAACATTCTTGCAAAAAATACTGCAGTGGAGCTTCCATGTTGACGATGAGGAATAACTTGAAACCAAAATCATAAGATATCATCTCACTAACTCCCAGACCCTAAAATGGCCTATAAAAAACCTGCCAATAGAAGCTGATCCACGCAAGCACTTGCCTAGAAGCTCTCAGCAAACAAACAGGAGCATCATAACCTTCAACCCTACCAACAGGTGTGGCTGTACATTCGTGGGGTGGGCATGAAAATACCACAGAATCCATAAAAAGTTAAACTGTTCCTGCTGAGTGGGCACAAGTGAGGGAACATTCCAGATTCTGGCTTCTGTATCGTTTTATAAACATTGCCACCTGAAAAGGGATTTACATTTATTAATTGGATTAGTCAATGGCAAAGAAGAGGAACAAAATTTTGAATTGCATCATGCAAGTTAACTTCGAAAGCGCCTATTGAATTAAATTCAGGGAAGCATGGTTATAAAGCAATCTAGGATCCATGTCCATCCACACCAGAGAACACGTAGTGGCCTCTCATAACTAATAAGGTTCGGTTTTTAGTCATTATCACATTATTACTTTATCCAACCCTGATAGGGGGGAGTTGAAAGAGGGTAGAGCAATTAATAGAAAAATAATGCAGCCTATATACCCAGCAATTTGATCCTAAATGCACCCATGAATCATTGCAGACAAATAAGTAAATGAATAAAATTAAAAGAAGAGCCAATCTATGATGTGGCGCCACCCCATAGGGCTTCACACTTCAGTTTACACATCAATTGGTGGGACCATGTATTGACCTTTTCAAATAGATCAAACCACATTAATAATAAGCATATAACTAGTTTCACAGGGATCAGTGAGGTAAAATGTCATATATCTTTAGCTTAATTTGAATTGACAATAGACCTACGTTTATAACTAAGAAAATTAACTTCATTTTTTACATGAAGAGAATCGTTCAATTCAAAAAAATTCATTTGTTAACACACGTACAAGAGGTCCTCAATTTGTTCAAACGTATAAATTTGTTATATAGGTCCTCCATTTCACATATAATAATAAACTAGCAGAGCCCCATCAATTTTGATGGGGCATTGCCCCATAGAAGATTCTCCTCAAAAGAATGCCCACAGTTAAATTAATCATAATCACACATCAAAGAGTGAGTCGTGCCCACCAATGACTTATGAAGACACATCATTTAGACCCACACCATGCAAATCAGGATCAAATAAGCCGGATAACTGGTAGCAGAATGACAGAAAACTCCTACATACCATCAGCAGATTATGCCTAACAAGCATGAAAGATTCATTTTCTTAGTTTTAAATCAATATACAACATGATACCACGGCAGCAATAATGAAAAAGTAAAATAGTAAAAACAAATGAACAGGTGCACATACCTCAGGATATTCAATTAACGGTGCATAATGGAAGAAGCAGCAGTGTTGCTGGGAACCTAAAAAAGGAAACATTAATATGTCAAACATATATGGGAACATTTTAAATGACAGTGAAAGGAAAAAAAAAATGGTGGGGGTGTGGGCTGTGGGGGGAGAGAGATATTATCAAAGACCAGCCATGGTGACACATCCTGAATACGTTAGACAAAGAAATAATATGAAATACACACATAAACCATTTTAATTTTCCACCAAAAGAACGGAAAAGAGATGGGGTACAATCATACAAATCAGAATAGAATATGGCTACATTAAACAAAAGCTCAACAAATAATCAAGAACTGACAATTTTAAATAAAATACTAGTATTCATCTCTAGTAAAAATCATGCAATAAGTTCTTAATAACTGTTCACATTCCTCCAACAAATAGCTCACCAAACATATAATATATTCACATAATCACCTAAAATTGACATAATCACCTAAAATTGCCATGTCAAAATGTATCACAAACAATAATTCTCAAGGAACAACATAACTTCTTATTTGGCTTCGCTAAAAATGATTACAACATTTATAAATATACGACGTAGATGAGCAAAAGTAGGCGGCACTAGCTTTAAACATTACATAATACATGAACTCAAAAAGCCAAAATAAACTAGTTTATATTCCCATCAAACACTACTATGTAAAAATACAGAGCATAAAATGACACCCAAAAATTAGCAAAATGGAATATGCTTTTTCAAATGAGGATGGCATATGCTCTTGGATCTAGTAAGAAAGTTCTTGTGGACATTTTATTTTTCAAGAGAGAAGTAGTCAATCCAAACTTCTCAAGTCTTCTCCAATGCGAAAATTTGGCTTCTTTTGGAAGTGCAATACTCAACGAGCATATTGACTCACATAGTTTCTGGTTGCTTATCGCGACATCCCACAATACAATTATAAAGCCAACCAAACCTCAACTTCACCAGACAACCTTACATTCTTCTAACTTAAAGTATCCTTCTGACGATGCCACTACATAGATCTATTAATCATGAAATAAACTTTCAAGCAAAAAGCGGGACAGCTACTTTAGGGCCTTGTTCTTTAACAAGGCCTGGAATTGGTAGGGTGGATTTATGAATCCCAAGAATTCAGTGAATTATCGGCAGTCTTTTGGTAATATAACACAGGATTTGTAACACCCATGGATTTTAAAATCTTTAAAAGCATGAGATTTTAAGGTCTTGAGGGCTGAGACTTGTAAATCCAAGACACCCGATTTTGAGATTGCGTACTTAAGGCTCATTATCACTACCATTTCAAGTATCATCGTCACCACTCATCACAACACACCACCATTGCTACCATCCAATCCATAACTACCACTCACCACCCACCACAACCTCCAAGACCATCCGCCACTTGATAATCAACCACCAGCACCACTTATCCAATATCACCATCGCTACTATTGTCGCCACCCACCCATCATCGTTCCACCACTGACTACCCACCACCATCTATCATCATCACCAACAATGAACACCATCACTGCCACCCCATCTAGGACCACCGCCCATCCATGACCATCACTTTATCACCACCACCCACACCACCACCCACCCACCACTACCACCACCACCACCATTACCATTCATCCACGATAACCACCCACACCCTACCAATAACCACCACTTAACACCCACCACCACCACCACCACGATCATCCCATCTAGGAACCCCACTCACCCATCGCCACCACTCATTATCATCACTGCTACCCTTTACTCATCACCGCCATTGCTACCACATATCCACAGCCACCACCTATTACCTACCTGTCACCACCCCCATCCATTATCACCACCTCTCACCATCACTACCACCATCCAAAAACCACCTCTATAATTCAATCTCTCTCTCAACCTCTCCAAAATAAATTTTTAGATTAATGTTGATATTGGATAATGATAGTGTTGGCAAACTTAATGGTGGATTGGGTGGTGGTGGCAGGTGTGTGTACTGTGGTGGGTGATGATTGGTAGTAGTGATGATAGTAATGGGTGGGATGGTCGATGGTGGCGGTGGTAGAGAATGATGGGATGGTGATGGTGGTGGTCTAAGTTGTAATATTTGTGGTGATGAGTAATAGTGGTGAAATTTTTTTAAGGAGGTACTTGAAAATTTCAGGAGAGAAAAGAACAATGAACTTTGAAATCCTAAGACTTGTATCCTAAGAATTACAAGTCTTGGTACTTGAAAATTCTTAGGTTTTGAAAATCTAGACAAAGGAACAGGGCCCACAGAAATTTTAAGGCCATTTCTACTCTCCCTAAAAGCTCTTCTTGTTAGTTTTAGATGCTTATGGATGTTTAGGTGGGGGTTTTGTTTTGTCCTGAGTAGGAGTTTTTGCTCTTGAAGGACTTTTGGTCTACTCTGTTTTCTTTCTATTCTTTTTATTATAATTTCTGTTTCTTATCCAAACAAGAGAAAAAAAACAAGCATAACTTGGAAGATGAAACTAACAAAAATAGCGCACTCATACACGCATGCCCACACACACACACACACACACACACACACACTCTACAAATACAACTATTACTAGCACCCCTCCTACTATATTTTCTATAATTACAACTACGTCCTTTAGTCATAATCTATAAAAAATAAAAAACAAAACAACACATAACATTCATCTACGATAAAGTCCACTACACATTTGACATGTACCGGTCATGTGCAATATGCCAAAAATATATATATTATTTTAGAATTATAGACATATCCAAGCCGTGCACGACATGTATAAAGATGTATCAAACGAGTCTCGTGTCTGAGACTATGTTAGAAGCACAGACACAGCTTCTCTTAAGAAGTATTTGTGCTACATTGATGATTGTTGTTATATTTAATATAATTATGCTTTCATATATATATATATATATATATCGTCGCATCCTTGCCTATCCATGTCCTACTTTTTAGGATTTTCTTTGCCCGTGCATATCATGTCCTGTTATCGTGTCTATATCCATGCTACTGCATAGGGGAAATATCTTAAGTTTATGAACTAGAGGGGTAAAAATCACCTCTAGTTTAAGTATAATAACAATTTCAAACCTCAACTAAGATACAAAGTAATAAACTGGAACGCCATCTAATCAGGCAAAGCTTATAAACAATAAATTTCACAAAGCTGGTAAATTTACCTTAATTTTATACCTCCACTCAAACAAGAAAAAAATCTTGAGACATATTCCAAACAGCTAAGATGAAGAACGTAGAGGCTCAAATCATCCACACTAAGTTCTTGACAATAAAATCAAGAACAAAGGAATTTTGCTAAAATGAAGAAAGTAGAGGTTAATAACCTGAGCCATTACCTCTATTACGAATAAAGGAAAAGTCTCTAGCAATTGTTACTAACACAAGGAATTGGAAATCAACCTAACAAAGTGGATGCATAACAATTCAACAGAAATTCGAAGGGACAAAACCAATAGAGGAAAAAATGAAACAGGATGACATGCTCAGATAATTATATCACTTACTTGACCAAAACAAAATCATCCTGCAGCTTCATTGTTGAACATGTCTTGCCAACGGCCATCACACCTCATGCAACCAGTAAGCTTCCCTCAATACTTGGCTGCTTAACATCTTAAATGCAATATTGGCTGTCGTACTTTTTTTCGTTTAAATGGCTGTTGTACTTCTAAATGACAACAGAAATGGATAGAATTTCTTTTCATTCAATGCTGATGTCTTGGCAATAAGTCCCTAATAAAGTGATGAATTACCATTCACAACTTGGCTGCAGCCTGCAGCACTCCAATATGGGATGAGAGATGGACTAGGATCTTACCCTCATAACAAAAGCTCCCTCCTTACCCGAGCCATGCACAAAAATGAGAGTGACACAGAGAGAGAGAGAGAGAGAGAGAGAGGGGGGGGTCCCAGTAATGCGAATCTTTGCAGCCACACCAATACACTCATTCTTCTTGTTTGTAAAAACTTAATAAAAGTAATAAAACTCAAAGCAGTAGTAATCTGCATGCTGAGTTGAAATAGAGAAAAGCCTCCTGAATAATATCTGGTCACAAACAAGGTGTTCTGGGGTTGACAAAAGAAACCTAACAATGGGATGATATGAGGATATATTAATTGAGTCTTTCGCTGGAAATTCCTCACAGCAGCAACAGAAGACAACTAAAATCCCAAACAAATTCGTTAAGTTCATTGCTTTAAGACCCTTAAAGAGGCTACTGAAACCATAAACATCATGTAAAAGATATAACTAGCTGGCTTCAAGCAAAATCAAAAAACACAGGGAACTGAACTCTAAACAGCGGACAATAACTTATATTATTAATCCCATGGAACTTCAACAGCAGAAATGCTGGATACAAAAAAACGATAATAAAATATATGCGCATAATCGCAATTAGCCGTAAAACCAACACTGATTACAATATGGATATATATATATATATATATATATATTTGTTTCTTAGGTTATACTTCCTTTTACTGTCCTGGGCAAATACTCGCTAACATAATTTAGTTTTCAAAACATCTGTACATTAAACTTGACAATGTTTTAGTTTATGGATCTGATTTCTTAGAAATAATTAAAATATTGCACACATTTTATGATAATAAATTAATAGCAATAATTATTATAGTAATAATATACACAGATACATGCATCAAAATTACCAACAAGACCAAATCCCTCTCAAAATCACACAACTCAGAATGTTCACGAGTTCACAACAGTACTACCTCCAAGGTATACCAAACCTGTAAAAGCACTTTACCTCAATTCAGATTTACTACTGTCACAACAACTTTCAATGCCAAAAGGAAGAAGAAAATATAAGAAACTAGTTGCAAATGGCCCTGAACTACTACAGGTAATCATTACATATAATATGAAAACAAACATATACGTATATTTTTATTTATTTATTTTTATTATGCTGACTTTCTCTCTCTAGATATTAATAGGCATTATAGATAGTATGAAAATAAGCATACACATATATTTATATTTACTTATTTTTATGTTATACATATAAATATATTTATATTTATTTATTTTTAGGTCATACATATACATATGTTTATTTTTTTTAGGTTATGCTGACTTTTATCTCTCTAGATATATTTCCACATTTTCCTACAAACATAAATTTATTACTACACCTGTATATATTCAACATCAACGCGACTACGTCCATGGATCTTACCTGTTCTTTAAAAGAAACTGCAAACTGTACACAATTGAGTAAAATGGTCACATCAATAAATAAGCAACAAAATTGAATAAAAACAACCTATATAAAGCATAAAAATACATGGAGATAAAATTTTTATAATCCATGTAAAACTTTACTTTTCAAGCAGTCTCAACGCAGCAACCTTTCACCTTGCAGTTTTAATTTCCCCTGGATTCTTAAAACACTCCATAGCAATATTCTCATGCCGCAGACCCACATCAAGACCCACCCACCAACCACAGAAAGAGTTGAATTAATAAATTTCCCGTTATCTGGGTTTTGTCTCAAGCGTTTCAAGCTTATATTCATGAAAATGTAACAAAGAAACTCCTATTATAGCCATTTTTCCATTTTGGACAAACACCTGTTCCAGGCACCAAAACTTGTGTCACAAATCACTTTGTTCTTAGCTCACCATGTCAGACACTGCGTAACCGTATTGAAAACCAACACATCTGAATAATCACATTATCTAGATTCATGAAAGGACCTATTAAAGAAAAATAAACTAGTGATGAAGAATTGATAGCACCGATTGAGGACAGGATGACCACTAATTAAGATGGGTTGTTCATGATGTGCAACAAGGACCAACTAGGGAAGGAGTGATATACATATCCAGTTGAATATGCTGAAAGAATGGGCAAAAGACCAATGCTAGATTAGAAATTCACAGATTCCAAAGACATCGATACCTATATGCTACTTGTAAATCGTTTGATTTAGTAACATTAATCTATTTTCAATTTGGAGTAGGAAACCGGGAAGCACCACTAAGAAGAGGCAAAAATATGTGTCGAAGCAGCAAGGGCATAGAAAGCCCAAGGTGGAACGATATGAGCTGAACTGACCTAAAGACGTGGTTGAATTTAAGCAAAAGAAAGAGGAACAATCTCCAAAGGTGATCAAGTGATAACTAAGATATGTTTGCTTATTCACTAATACACAAGGACAACCCTCTAAGCCACAAACTCACTGAGCCTTGAACATTGATGTTACACATGACCAATGATAAGTGCTGAAACGAGAAATCCCAATGAGAATCTCAAAGAAGGCCAAAGCCAACAGTATAAATCTTAAGGTCTTCACCAAGAGACAACACAATTTCAATTGATCACAGGACTCAATTCAAATAACTCTCCCCTACATTCTACAACATGAGCTCCAAGTGTTGACAGTGCTAGCATTATACTTGCTTCAGAATGTGAGAAATACAGCACAGTAGCTGATCCTGCATACCAAATATCTAACATATGAAATGCTAGTTCAAAGAAATCAGGCCCTTTTTAGATGGAAAACAAAAGAAAAGAAAAAAAAAAGCAAGCAAAATATTTCTACAGGTAAAACTGAAAAAAAAAATTATCACATTTAGAACAGCATTGCAAAAATATTTGCATAACACAATATCAAACTGACAAGCTAACATGAACTGTCAACATTCCCAGGTACGACTTCAAATATCCAAACAAATAAGCATAACCCCCAAAATGTCTATCATAAGACAACACTGTAAACACAAACCTAATAATCTAATAAGTAGCAGCCCAAAGTACCGGTTAGACCACAGCTTATCATAATATGCGAAAATAGTTTATCTGTGTCCTTGAGCTCGCTGCATATCATATGCTCCCCAGGAACCGGGTCCAGGTCCATATTGAGGAAAACCCTCCGCAGAAGCCTGCACCTGAAATGGGAGGGGCATAATAACATATTTAAAAGATCTGTAAAATAAGAGACTATATGCATGCACACATACATGCATATATATAGAGTCATTTTCTTATAGGAACGTACACATATAAGCTTATGTGAGGACTTGGGTTTTTTAGACAATGTGGGATTGGTTTTTTGAAAAACCAACCGTTGGATTAGATACTATTCTTATGCATGTCAAGCATGCCAAAAATCACAGTGATCCAACGGTTGGTTTTTCAAATACAAACTGTGAAAAACTATAACAATTCTACTGTTGGATACTGTCGCAGTTTTTCATAGTCTGCATTTTAAAAACTGACCGTCAGATGACTGTGATTCTTGGCATGCATGACATTTATAAAAACAAAAACTCATCCAACAATCCGTTTTTCAAAATACATAACTCATATACATACATACATACATTATATATATATATATATAGGGACAAGATCCCCTTACCAATACTTTTACCAGTGGTTTGCAAAACCCAACGTGGGAGTTGTATTTTGAGAAACCCACTATTAGATTAAATATTTCTCATACACATCATATCTACAAAATATCAAGTCGATCGGAGATTAAGAGCTACTTCATCCATAACTGTGAAAATTTGTGATATTTTTTATTGATTAGAAATGTGACTTTATGGATCAAATGGCTACTAGTGTCCGATTAGCTTGATTTTTGGTAAACATGATATTCGCAAGAAGGGTATCTAATCCAACAGTAGGTTTCTCAAAAAACAATTCCCACATTGAAATTTTGCAAACCACCGGTAAAAATACTGGTAAAAGTGATCCTGTCCCACATATATATATATATATATATATATATATATATATATATATATATATAGATCATTTGTTAAATAGAAGAAAACAAAAAAAAACAAAACTTACAGGATTCATGCCATAGCTTCCAGGATAAGGATTTCCTGCATATCCAGCATCAGGATTGCCATAATTTCCATTATAACCTGCACTTGCAAAGACAAGAATCAACATAAAATTCACGTGTACTGATTGACTGAAGCTACACAAAGAAAAATGACAATTTAAAAAAAAAAAATATGATCCCTGTAGTAAAAGGCACTTATGTCATCATGACAGTAAAATGGGGCAAGCCTTGAGAAACCAGTGCGACAGATCAAGTGGGGTAAACCAACCTCCAAACTGCTTGGACGTTAAACTAATAAGAACAAACAGTTGAATAGGTGTGGATGGATGGTTAAACCAGTGTGAACCAATAAATTTCTGTGTTATCTTTAGCTTCTAAAATTTTAGATAGTAAGTTAACTCGGTTAAAGCTGTACTCGAGCCAATTAAGACTATAGTTACACTGACATGGTCCAATAATTTGAAACAAAAAAAAAAAATTGTATAAGAAAAAGTGTGCAACTCAGAGAATGAAGTTGCCAACAATCAAGAATAGGTAGGCTATAACCTTCTTTTCTATAGACCAATCAAGCTCTCTTTGGCGATAAGAGAAGCAATCTCCTTCAATTTTTGGCTTCCGCCTCTCCCAAAAGTAGAGGGTTGTATTATTTGAACTCCTCTTTAAGGGCTTTCAACTTCTTAGCAAGAAGATAACTCAAGGATACTCCAACTTCCCAATACTCCCACCAACCTCAAACAAGGTCGACAAAACCCTCCACTTTAAGCCACATATTCTTGAACCGAAAGGGGATTTTAGCCACCTTCCACACACCACAATCAAGAAGATGGGGCAATAATCTTAAAAAAGATGAGGTTACATGAAATATACAATTTTTGGAAATCATTCCTCCTATGCAGCCAAGACAAGAAATCTATCAAGCCTTGACAGTCATTGGACCACGTAAACTCACCTCCTACCAAAGGTAGATCCAACAAAAAATTGCTATCAATAAATTCAAAGAACCCCCTCTTGGCAGAAGAAACCACTTCACAAGTCACAACCCTTCCTTTCACAGTTTCACTTAGATTCCTAATTACATTAAAATCACCCCCTAAGCACCAAGGGACTTCCCATTGATTCCAAACCTCAACTAGTTTCTCCCAATATCCATCCCTAGTTCCATCATCATTGAGGCATAGATACCTGAGAACACCCACTGAAACCCATTCTCCAGTCTTCACACGTTCAAACAAACACGAAATGAGAAGTCAACCCAAACATTTAATTCTTTAAATGTTATGTTCTTACTGAAAGATTTCCTCATATATATATTTGTTCATCACTTTGTCTTTGTTTTTTCACTCCTGACACCCAATTTCTAAATTATAACAAAAGTCACTTATTGAAAAAAGAAACCACCATTGTATATTTTCCCTCTTTTGAAAAAAAATCAACTTTACTAAAAAATTACTGACTTAAACTAATATGTGAATATTAAGCCTAGATGAGAACACACACCTGGATTCCCGACAGCAGCAGCAGCACGTGCTCTCTTTTCTGCATTTGCAATCTCTGCACGAAGCTTTTCCAATTCCCGAGCCATTGATATCAATTTCTTCTCCATCACTTGACCATGCTCGTAATTCTCCGCATATCCTTTCTTCTCATACTCAATGGCAGCTCTATAAAACAAAGCAAGCATATAAAATTAAAGTAATCCAAAAGCAATAGCTGTAACATAAATCTTCATGATGCTCATAGAGTATACACATCATTACCTCGCTCGCTGCAGTTCCTGTTTCATACTCTCAATTTCTGCCTTCAATGCTGGTGCCTGCTGCAAATCAGAAGTAGCTCTGGTCAGATCCTGTGTCATTGCTTGGACTTGACCCATGAGCTCTTGCCTCGCAGCACTGAGCTCCTTAATATCAGCATGAACTTGATGAAGCTCAGCCCTCATAGCCTCCACCCCACGAAGATCCATTTCCATTTTAATGGACTTCTCATACATTTCTCTCATCTGAACATCCTTCTCAGCCTGTAAGGACCCTCCAAAATGAGCCATCCGCTGTAACTCGTGTTGGGTAACTTCCAATTCCTGCTTAAGTGCAACATGAGTTGCAGCTAGCCTCTGGTTATCAACTAGGAGCCCTTGAATATCTTGATGTTGCACTGCAAGACGCTCCTCAATTATTGCAGGGTGAGGAGGTAGATTAACGGGACCCCTTCCGAACTGGGATTCTCTCATTTCCTCAAGAAGTGCTGGGTGGGGCATCTGCCCAAGACCTCTACCAAATGGGGGTTCATGGCCAGGAGGTGGAAGTCCAGCATGAGGAGTGCCTTTCATTGAAAGTGGCGGTCCACGATTTCTTCCAGACATTCTTTGTCTTGAAGATTCAATAACAAAAAATGCAGTTCTTGAATCTTGACAACTAATGGAAAAAAGTTCTCTAATTGACAAACCTGAACAGTATAAAATGTCAATTAGCAAAGAGACATTAAACTGGACAAATAAATCCTCTCTCTGTTTGGTCGCCAAATTAAAATATCATGTTCTATGTTGTTTCAACATAGAAAAATAAATAAATGGAAAACTCAACCCAAGTACCCAACTAAGCCAAACATTTTAATTTAGCTTGGTCAAGTGGAGCTTTTAGTTCCCTCAAGTCTCAAATAATTATAAATCTAATGTTCCAAAAAATAATTTCTTTCTTTTCCAGCATTTTTCCTCAGAAACCAACCGAATAATAAAACAAAGAAATGAAGAATTAATGAGATCTTAAATACATATTTAACAGAAAAATGAAACTTTAACCCTATGTTTGGTCGCTGGGAGAACTTAGGCAAAAAATAATAAATTGAGATTTCGAATCTTATCATTTATGCTGTTTTGCTTCCCCCCCAAAAAAATATAAAGCATAAAATCATCTTAAAAAAGCTATGTCGGTGTATAATGCCCAGTTGAGTGGAGATCTTTATTTTCATCGAGTTCCAAAAATTAAAAACTGAAAATTCAATATCTAGATTTCTTCTTCTTCTTTTTTACTGTCTTTTCTCAACAACCAAAGGAGACATAAACCCAAAAAGAAATTAGATGATGAATACTCAGCAATGCAAAGATGTGATTCTTAAGAATCGACTGAAACTTCTCCAATCCCATGAACGAACCCTTAAGACGGAAAATAGTTTCAGTAAATATCTTTCCAAGACTAAAATAATAATAATAATATATTTCAGGCCTAAAGAGATTATTATTTTTTCCCCATGAAGTAGAAGAGAAATGATAAATTACCCAAAAACTTCACGATAAGTCCATTATATATGAATCAATAGATATATAAAGCATTGAAGAAAAACCTTTTCTTTACCTGGAAAGTTTTTCCAGTAAAATAACTCGATTACAAAGAAATTTGCTCAGTCCTCGACGGTTATATACATACACACACGCGATGACTAACCTTTGCATGCTGCGGAATCCACAATTGGTAGAAGCAAGTGTTGCGGAATTCATACGGGGTTGTGGGGAGAGAATTCTCTTCCAGCAATTGGTGGGAAAAGAAAATAAGTAATCGTCAAAACTCGAAACCCTAATTCCTCATTTTCCTTATGAAAATGACCAAACGATTTGTTTTCATTCGCTAGCCATATGAAATTTGTTAGAAGCAAATCCGGTAAGGACGCGTACTTGAAAAAGTAGCTACCAAAAAATATGCGATTTTTATTCTTCTTCCAGACTTCTATTATAAGATACACCTTACCCAATCTTGCGTAAGGCTAAAAATGTCATCAGTTTTCTTCTGCCAATTAATTGTTGGATGGATGAATTGTTCATGACTTTCATGTTTTTTAAAAATAATAGTGATTTAATAATTAATTTCTGAAAAAATTAATTGAAAAAAATTGATGATATTTTAAAGAACAAAAAAATTACAATTTTTTACTATGGATCACTGTAATTTTTGACGAACATAAAATTCATAAATAGTTCATCTAATCCAACTGTTAGTTTTTAAAAATTAGTTTATGAAAAAATTAATTAAAAAAAACTGATGACATTTTAAAAAACAAAAAAGTCACAATTTTTCATTGTGGATCACTGTGATTTTTTGCGAATATAAAATTCATAAATAATTCATCTAATCCAACAATCAGTTTTTAAAAATTTTATATGTATTTTGCTCTTTAATAGAAGCCCTATATTCTTCGTTGGATTAGACGCATTTTTTAATGCATTTTATGCATACAAAAATTTACAATAATTCAACCTTAGTCCAAATTCAAATTATGAAAGAAAAAAAGTATATATTTTTACTATTTGATAATGTCACAATTTTTCATAATAATATTTTTCGTGAACCAATTGTTAAATTACAGTATTTTTTTTTTTTTACTTACATGACATATATAATTTTTTTTTGTTTTTAAATTATTTTTTTTATATAGGGCATTTTCATTCAATACTCTCAAGCTCTCACTTTTATGTTATTTGTACACCAACTTTACTAGAACCGTCCTCAATAATTTTTGATAATTTTTTTAAATAATAATACTCCCACCCAATGGTGATATGTACAGTTAGCTACATCCCAATAATCTTTTTGAATTAGTAAAACACTATCAAAGCATTACCCTCAAGATCAAGAATATCAAGGTTTAAAGAGAAAGAAGAGGAATGCAGAAGATGGAAATTGGGTAAAATCTTTGAGAACAACCTTTTATGAAGGAAACAAAAAATGATGAGTTTCATTTATTGTTGGTATAATAATTTTTGAATGGAGATATGTGGGGATGACCCAATTGGAGGTAAGAAGATCAGATGATACAATCTTTTAGCTAAAGACTCAATCAGCTCTGAAAGAAAGCACCATCAATCCAACTTCTATTTTTCACCCTTGGTTATTATTATGTTTTAGTTCATTATCCTGCAATGATGGTTTCTTATCAATTCAGCTGAAAGATAATGTTCTTTTTCTTGTTTTTTTTCATATTCTTGATGATTGCATTGTTTTTCACCTTGAGGGTCTTCTTAGAACTTTTTTTTTTTTCCCAGAGGGTTGTAGGTAAAGGTCCTCATAGTATGAAATCCAAGTCAATGCCTTTGGTTTTGAATATATACATTAAATGCTAACACTAATCATTGCAGTTCAAAACATCCCGGGTTTGAAACCGGCCAAACTCCATTGGCCAACCACCAGCTAAAGCTAATAGTCCAGACGTTATATAACCTTATGGAGCGGTGGCCTCGTGTGGGGAGAGGAGATTAGTCGGACTCTGACAGCTCGAACACCTCTTTGCTTAAGAAAAAAAAAAAATCATTGTAGTTTTTTAAAAATGTGATGCTCTATTGCAGTCTTAATTATGCAGTTTTACTATGTTGTAGATGGATAAAAATCAGCCTCAATATAACATTGCAGCTAGAAGGCTTCTAGCATATATGCTTTTCTTTTTTTGGCCAAGAACCTTCTAGCATACATACAAGGAGACACCGAATGAACTTTGGTACCAAAATTGCACATTTGGACCATGCATTTTTTGGTGGGATCCCCTTCAGTTCTTGATACATTTGTCAATTACCTTTTTTGGGTATTATCCCTTTATAACATTTGGACAGAGATTGGTTTCCTAAAAAAAAACTTGCAATAAAGATGTTAATATAATTCTAATATTGTTTTGTTAATTAATTGTTTATTGTATTAGTGGGTATAATGAAGATTCCAATACGTTGGAGAATTTTTTAATGAAGTTGGATAATTAGTTGTAATAGAGGCCACAAGTGAGAGAGAAATGCCACTAAGCTAGAAGCCTATGATTATTTTAAAAGGTTGTGCTTTGCATAAAGTTATTTTAAAAGAATATAATTTAGTTTATTTTCTTATTTTGTGTTTGTAAGTGGAGTGCTATATTGCGAATGATGCAGGTTAACAAATCCCCCTCCCCCCCCCCCCCCCACAACCCACCCAAAAGGAGGGAGAGGGAGAAGTTCAATTATTTTTTGGCCTTTATGTTATGAGTTGAACACCTGAAATGGGCAGGAGACTGATCTTTTCATGATATCCTCTGTATTGCATGGTACCCAAGTTATTCAGGGAAATCCAACTGAACATATTTGCATTTTTGAGTATGAAAGCCCCTTCCCGAATTGGTAAGTAGATCTGCCACTTTATTTGGTCCAATATGTGGCTGAAGCAAAATCGCTTGCCACTTTCATAAATGAGAGACCAGCAGTCATTAATATAATAACATTTGGCCATGTCTCCCTGCTCGTTGCTCTCAGGACAGCTTTCATGATTCCCAGATTTTATTTTCTTCACAAGTTTCTATCAATATTTATTTTTTTTGGGGAGAGAGGGAGAGAGGGAGAGAGAGAGAGAGAGAGAATGCAGCAAACTCTCTCCAAGTTGATTCTGATTCACCCTTCATAGCTTTATAACAACCTTGACCAACCCCGTGAGGTGCTTTTATGAGCCTCAAACGGTGAGATTGCCAACGGCTACATATACAAGCGGCCCCCACAAAGTCAGATGAAGCCAGCCCAAGGCCCAAGCCCAATTGGCGGTGTACCTCACGTGAAGTTCACTACCTCCACAGTGCAACTTCTAATTATATCAACTTCCCAGCATACATTCCATACAAGACTCAATTCTCACACTCACTCTCTCTCTCTCTCTCATACAAGACTCAACTCTCACACTCACTCTCTCTCTCTCTCTCTCATTCTTAGATTTTACACTTATAGAAAAAGAAGCCATGGAAGCTTTATGGAATATAGAGGACAAATGGAAGCTATCAACCAAAGAAGCAGTTCTCCTACTTGTATGCACTGCTATTTTGGTCGTTGGACTATGCACCGGAACGGCTCTAAAAATGAGAGCTCGAAGAAAACAACTAGTACAAGATCCAGGTTCAGTTGAATCAGTACATACAAAATGGTCTGAGCCAAGGTCTGCTTGGGGTTCGATAAAGAGATCGCTAATGGGTTCAGTCCGCTGGAGTGGAGCAAACAAGTGGGAGGAAAGAAATATAGCAAGTTGGAGAGAGACACCACAGCCACTGCTCGCTGTAGGAGGGCTTGAAGCTGATGTGGGGTGGCAGAGCCATAACTCGGAATCGCCTGTGTGGCAAAGGCCTATACTTATGGGTGAGAAATGTGAGCTACCGAGATTCAGTGGGCTTATTCTATACAATGAGAGAGGCCAGCCTCTCCACTCCAATAAAGGAACTACTCACCAGGTGTGTAATCCTCTTTGCTATAAAGGAAAACTAGGTGCAAAATAAGATTCTAGAGAACACGAAAAAGTCTAAACCTGTATGCAAAATAAGCTTTTCATTCTACTTCTACAGTATCTAACATTATTTCCATTTTTTGGTGTGTAGGAAAAAACATATACTGTTGTGAAAACAACTCTCAAGGACTTGCTGTAACCCTAGCCTTCTTCCTTTTTTTTCTTGGCTTCATATGTGTAACAGTAATATCAGAACACTGGGGGCTTCAGTTGGGGAGTGTTGTTCATCTTTCTTCTGCAATAAGAGCCCTAATGAAAACAATGCTATAATAGCTCAATGACCCTCTTTTCAACACATCTTGAATGGACACTTTTCCTCCTACTTAATTAAATACAATTAGGTGCACCTCAATTATAAAAACTTGCATAGAATGCAGATAGATCTTTTTCATGACTGACAGCTTTCAATTGATTGAACATTTTCGCCCAGCCCAATCAAGGTAGCTGCACTATGTACAGAAGGAACCTGTAACCAAAGCTGTTACATAGAGCTTAGAGGAATCGAGACTGACATAGAAAACAGTTGTGAGTCAGCCGGGAAACTTGAGCCTAAGGAGAGGCCTTCAAATAAAAACTTAATATAAATATATATAATATAACCCTACATGGAAGGAGATAAGAAGCATCAAGAAATGAGGAATCACAAGATGGACCTAGCTTTCATTGTCAACTTCTCATGGATCAAAAAATGCAGAGTGTCTGCTTCTAGATTCTCTCTATTTTCCTCAGTTTGGAAATCAAAGGGTGTCATATGTATTGCCGAACACCACCATTTACTTATCAAAAGCTATGTTTTTATTTAGAGCATGAGATTTTAAATTTCTATGAAAAAATTCTAATAAACTCTGTCCATGCCATTTTTAGCATTCTTTAACTCAGTTTTGGAACCTTCAACCACATCCCCCCATGGATTCCATCATCACACTTCTTCAGACATGCAAAAGCCATCTCACCTGCCACTCCATATTTTAACAACCCAAATGCTTTAATTTATCTTATCCTTTTAAATCTTTCACCCATCCAACTTGACATCCTAATCTCAGTCCCACTTATGACGATACTGTTCTCTTGGTTGCCCAACATTGTGCTTCACAAAGCATAGCTGGTTTTATTGTTACTTAGAAATTGTGCCTTGGTTTGATTTCAATATCATAACCATCTCTACTCTGACTAGTCAGGTCTAGTTTAATGGGCATATCCTTAATATCATCCTTATTATGGACTATCAAGCTGAGGTACTAAGGAACCTCTTCTATAATATAGTTTATTAGTACATCTAGTCCGAGAGAGAGAGAGAAAAAAAATAGAAAGAATAAAAATGACAGAAGACTATTGTAACTAAAATCACTGTCTCACCAACAACTGTTCCCATGCCAATAAATAAACCTGGAACTATTATTTTTACCAAAACTGATAAATCAACATCATCCTTATTATGGACTATCAAGCTGAGGTACTATTTCAGGTTGCCCATTTACTGAGGAACCTCTTCTATAATATATAGTTTATTAGTACATCTAGTCCAAGAGAGATAGGGAAAAAAAAAAAAAGAATAAAAATGACAGAAGACTATTGTAACTAAAATCACTGTCTCACCAACAACTGTTCCCATATCAATAAATAAACCTGGAACTATTATTTTCACCAAAACTGATAAATCAACTATAAAAACTCCCCATAAGCTTTGCTCTCCAAGTTAAAAGAATTAACTATATATATATATATATATATAGAGAGAGAGAGAGAGAGAGAAATGGTCTCTCTTCTCTGTGAAATCTACATCAATTATTTAAGTAAGATTTCTCAATTAGAAGCCTTTCCAGGCTAGAAGCCAAATTGAAGTTTATCACTAGGTTATAGATTGAGGTTTATTGCTAGCTTATTATTTTCAATAAACTAATATTTGAATTCTAAAAATTCTATTAGCTTATTACTAGCTTACAAAATTCTAATTGCCTTCATCTAGTTTACAAAAGCTAATAGCATGACTAACAAGTTTGATGATCACATGACGCAATGTATATATTTAGATATTTACCTTGTTTATATACACTTGTACAGGTACCACAATACTTCTCATCCAAACATTTGGTCATTTGATGTATTCTTAGTCTTAAAAACAACGCCAAACAACTAAGTTAACCAACCAAACTAGTTCTCATGCTACCACATTTGAATTAGTTAAAACACATGGAGCTATAGCATTTCTTTTATTCATCACCATAAAGATTCCATCATTTAAATAATCCTAACGGTATCAAAATAATAATGCCAACAAGTTCCCCATAGTCAAATATCCACTCCCCCAGAGCACTAGCCTTCAAGTAATTCTAATAAATATCCTCATTACCTATACTTCTTCTTCGCGATGCATCTAACACAATGGAGGTTCTCTCTAAGTTTTACTAGCACCAATTTTCAAACTCTTCAGTTCCATTTTACTCATATAGGTCACAAGTAGGTCGATCCTTCCTTACTTTTTACTTCATTAGTAATTTTTTTGTTTCCTTTTTACTTGTCTTCAATCGTTACATTTTTACCATCTTTCTTTCACCATCTTCGCAACTAATGGCCTTTTGAGTACAAAAGTTACACCCCAAAGCTTCTCTACACAGTTGGCCAATAGATTCTCTGACTACCTTTTTCCTTGCATGCACATGCATTAAAATTATTTCATCGTGGATCTCAGCAGTTTTTCTATTTCCACATTCCACAAGCCTTCCACACCCAACTCACCTCTAGAAGATGATTCCTCTTTTAGGTTTCATTTGGCTTATAAGTAGGCCCTTTCTTGTTCTCAGTCCTATTCCATCTCTTAAGCAAACTTGAACTGTACCAAGAAGAAGACCTTAAATGAAGAAACTAGTTGATATGATTATACTATAAAGACATGTGGATATACCAGAAGATTGCACTAATTCATCTAGTTTGATATTACAAATTGGTGAAAGCGGCAAGAAGAGAAAACACACACACACACACAAACATTGTTAGATTGACTGCTCTTGATGTTTCCAATTGTCAATAAATTCAAATAGCAGCCTCAATATTATCAAGAGCATGGGGCAAAATTAAGCCAAGTTATCACATAATGGTTGGTGAAACTTAACACAATTAAGCCAAGCTATCACATGGTGACAGTGATCAATGAGTTGAGAGGTTAGAAAATAATTGTACAAGTAACTTTAGAAACAGAAAAAGCAATAGAATCTCTCCACAACACAAAAACAGATTTCAAAAAGAAAGTGGGAAAAAAGACATGTACATGAATAATTGGCAATCCAGTGTATGACTATGTACTATATATGCCAGTGGCAGAAGAAAAATTAGAAACTGAAACTTACTAAATTGGAAAGCAGGAAGTGAGCAGGATTGCAGACCAACAGCACAAGCTGATAGAGCCAACTCACAAAAATGTCTGGAGAGACCTTAACCTTTCTCAAGTCCACATCAAAGAGAAACATGGAAAATTTGCTGATTTCCATAATCACTTGTATGTTTGAACTCATAGCGTTACATAGTTGTGAGTTGGACAGCACAAAAAAAAAAAAAGAGGAACATATTGAATGACAAAATTTCCACGGATATGCTCTTCTTCATAAAATGGCACATGCACAGGCACGTGTGCTGTGCTACATACTTGCATGAGTAAACACACACACCAGCAAGAGAGAGAGAGAGAGAGGCATGACTTTGGAATCAAGTTTTTAATTGACATCATTCTTCATTTTGAAGAGTTTTTCTTCTTATTTACGTACCGAAGATAACATTAATTCTTACCAATTGACAAATAGAACAAAAAGAGAACAGCCCCGGCAGTGCAATTAGAAAATTGTAATAAAGTCACTTGACTCACTTCAAATTATTCATCTATTGCATAGAAAGCAAAGCCACTGCTTTCTCTGGAAAGAACCCTTTTAATTGAACAAAAAAATTTCAGCCCTCTAAAAGATCACACCATTAAACACAATGAAATAGTCAAACATGACGCACTATATATTTTTTATCATTAAGAATTTCCACTCCACAAAGAATCAACTCAAGACAAAACAACAAATGAACTGAAGAATTAAAACAGAAGACAGCAGAAATGTGCCTTTACCTTGTCTTGCCAACAAACCCAGTCATGCATATGAGACTATCAAGGGTTCTCTACAGTCTTCTCTGGATTTACTTTTATAATAAGAGTACAGTGCCAATTGTACAATCCCCAAAATGGTTCCTATCCCATTTGGAACCTGAATTTAAACAAAGAAGAAGTATTAATATGGGAATTAGGCACACACATATAAACATTAATGCATGTTGTACACATGTATATATGAATGCATATACGTGAACTTAACAATTGTATGAATAACATATGATACAAAAGAAGGAAATTGAATATACTAAAGGAAGCTTACATAAACATAGGGATCATGATTGAAGATTCCATATGCCAAAAAAGAGGCGCTCATAAAAAAAGTGGATAGGGAAAGATAAAATGGCATGAATTCAACACTCTTGGTTCGAATCACCAAATTCTGGCAAATAAATTTTAAATCAAGATAAATAGAATTGCTGCAAAAATAAAGCAATTTAAAAATATGTAGCATCCATCAAGGGAAGTATGGTTGGCATTTTAGATGAACATACAATTACAAATAATGGTGAAGCAAACATTGATATGAGAGAAGCACCACTCAACAATCCAACGAGCATCCTCCGAATGGAACAGTCAACAATTTGCAAGCTTCCAACTACTATGATTGCGAATAGGCCTAAATCTGCTAGCAGCAATCCTAGCATCTTCACCTGCCAGCAACATTTAAGGGTCAAGTGAATGAACAGTTTAGAATAACCAAAGAGATATCAAGAACCCCAGAACAAAAAAAAGTGCTGATAAATTTTGAAGTAACTAGTAACCTTGTTTTCTTTCTCAGCATGTATTATGAAGATGATTATGTAGATTAACTGAAAAACTGCACCAACTGAATTGACTGTGGTAACCAATATATTATCAGACGATATGAGGGGCGTCCCATACCAGAGGCAGATCAAGCAGTTCAAGAAGGCATATATATACGGCAATCCAGAAAAATTTTCCGTTGACTGGTTTCTGATAATTCTCCTAAATGTGGGTCTGAAAACATTAAAGAAAAAACATGAAAAATAATGAGAATTGAATCCTACTCCTTTTCATATTCTTTCTCGATCTTTATCCATTATGAAGCCTTACAAAACCAAATGAAATATTTAAGTCTGAAACTTACATCGGTGACACAAACAGCCCAAAAGCAAAGACATTTCCTGAAATGAACATGTGAAGTACCAGCATCATTAACCGAACTCTTGAATTACTCACAAAAATCTCAACTTCTTCAAAAGTGAACCAAAACCCGAATATATTTCATATAGTTCAATTATTCATGAATAACCAAATGGTGCAAATAATTCCCAATTAGTGCAAATAATTCCAATTTATGCCTAATAATTATAGAATGATAGCATATCTCTCTTCTTTTCTTAAAATGCGTTGCTTTTGTTATTCTCAAATTCATTTTTGGATTTTTACAAATTAGTCGGGTTAATTTTAAGTTAGAACTATGGAGAGAAAAAACAGAGAGATACTACCGGTTTTAGGACCAGTACGTCTGAAACAGAATATATGGATTGTAACTTCAATAAAAGTGAGAGGGAATTATGAAAATCGATGGCCAACACATACCCAAAAAGGGACAATTTTGTTATCTTGGATCAATCACCATTTAGAAGGAAATATTGAAGAGGACGTTGCCCATTAAATTAAGACTGATGAATGAATTGGAAGAGTTCTTTCAGAGTGTTGTGTGATTGTGAAGTACCTCACAAGTAAAAAAAGAAAACAAGACAGCTACGAGGCTGCCCAAGTTTTGCGGTACAGTATGGTAGGCAGCCAAGAAACAACATGTTCAAAAAGTGAGCTTAGCCCCGCATGAGGTTGCGGAAGCAGATAGTGATAACACAAGGAGATAAAATAAGTAAATAACTATTGAATGCATTCATGAGAAGCCAGATATGGCACCAATTAAGGACAGTGAAGAAAAGAAGTCTGATGGGAGTTAACCTCAAATTTGAAATTTCAAATGCTATTACAAATAATAACCTTTTTCAATTTGGACAAATTAACAAGTTAGAGAGAAAACTGACAAAGAGCGCCAATAACAATTCAACCAAACTACTCTCTAATTTAGAAAACTAATTTACACCTTTGGATCAAAAGAGAAACAAGCTTACGCTTTCTTCAGAATCTTCCCTTCAAATCCCCAGAACCATTAAATGATATTGCGAAAATGGAATATATGGGTCTTCTCCAATATGAAATCGTGGCTTTTCTTAATCGCAGTCAATATTTCCCAATGAAATTCCGAAAATGGAATCATGGGTTCTATTCACATGAGCAAGAAATGTAAGAAATAGCTAAATTCGAGCAGTTTATACCACATATATGTGTATATGTAAGTGTACGTAAATATTATATATATACACACACATATTGAGAGAGAGAGAGAGAGAGAGAGAGAGAGAAGTACCGGCGACTCCTGCTGCAACCTTCAAAACCGCAGAGGTGAGTAATAAACCAGAAGAAATCATCAATCACTTCAAAGTGAACCCAATGCACCAAGCAAATTTATCTCATAACAACTCAGAGCCCTGCCTTCTCTCCTCTCTCCTCTCTCCTGTATCCCCTGGTCTGTTTCTCACTCTCTCTCCTCTCTCTCTCTCTGTCTGAAATCTTCTGATCTTCTCTCTCTATAAAAAATCCCTTCCCTCTCTCTGCATCTCTCCACGTTGAGAATATGCGAAATTTTAATGAGGTCTGTCGGGTCTTTATTAATTATTATCACCTCTTATATTATTTATTTGGATTAGATTTAGAAGAAAAATGAAAGAAACGGCCCCTCACAACCTGTGACGTTATCGTTGTTTTTATATATTGCGTCTTCACTCTGTGTTGGTCCCCAGCAGATGATATACTGCAATCTCATCCATTCATTCCCCTGACTCAATCAGTCAAGTTGTTCAAATAAAGGTTGCTTTGAACCAATAATTACGTTGCTATTAAGTTAACCACAACTGTTCAAGTGGTTGACTTTTCCTTCTATCAAGTATAACAACGCCAGTTGAGTGAAGGTAAAGGAGCAGTGTCTGCGGAAGAGGCTAGTCTGTCGCTCCCCATGTGGATTCTTAATTTCCATAAATTTAGGGAGTCTATTCTAATTTCCATAAAGTTATTAGTTCAGAGTTTATCAATTTAAGATTGATTTTGAATTATCTCCTCCATTTTATAAAGGAACAAGACAGTTGGTAGAACAAACGGTGAACGTTGCAAATTTGGTAGTGAAGGAGACCTTTTACTTTTTTGTTTCTGTCTCCGGTTGTTCACCACAAAATTGCTAGGCCAATGGAACGGTGCCAAGTGGCAGAAACATGGCATATAAATTAGATATTGAAATCCGAGAGGATGAGATCAAATGCGTGGAGCAACAGGGAAGTGCCAAGTAGTAGAAATGAGAGACGGTTGAAGCTAAAGTTGAACTCGGCACTATGGTAGAATAGTCTCTGGAGGAACTTTCTTGCAGCTTTCAACGTGAAAGAGGAGAGTTGGTACAAGTAGGGAAAGCAATGTAACGTGACAAAATTGGGAACTACAGAACCACCGCGTGACAAAAAGGAAAAGTGGGCTAATAAGGCCGTTAGTGGGCCTAAAATGTAAGAACACGCAGCAAAGGAGAATATGGTTTAGTGGTGTCAAAATGGGCGGAGGAGGCTGGCCCACCCCGGCCCATTAATAAAGTAAGCTAATGAACTATCTGATCAGATCAGGCTTGGCTTGTTAAGCTATTGGACCGGATCAGGCCTGTCCAGTAAGAGGAGAAGATATGTCCAATCCGGTCCATTAGACTGGTCCACTAAGATAATGGGCCGGAACGAACCAGGTCAGTCTAATGAACTGGACCGAATTAGACTAATGGATTAAGCTAATGAATCGAGCTAGCAAACATTTTTGTCAATTTCAATTTTTTTTCACTTTCTTTTAGTATATTTAAATTACAGTGTAAAAAAAGGAAAAACAAAATATAACTAGTAAAGTACATGAATAAATAATAATTAAACAAAAAAAAATTATTTTATTCATATTTCAAATGTATACAACTTTGGTAGGAGAGAGTTGTATCACCATAGTTAAAAATTTTAAAAATTCACCATAGTTAAAAATTAAAAAGTTTTAAAGATTGTTGTAAAAAAATAATAATTTTAATTAAAAACATATGAGATTCTTAATTAAAAAAAATAATTTGTGACTTCTACTAAATAAGTTTTTTTCTTTTTTCAAAAAATTAGTACAGAATAAACTCATGAATAGACTCATTTAATTGTAATTAAGACTTATTAAAAGAAAATGCCCGTAATTTGTAAAATACAAAACCCACTGTTGGATTGAACAAACTTCTTATGAATAATACTATGATGGCAAAGAATCATAATAATCTAATTGTCTATTTTTGAAAAATGTCAATGAGAAAAATTGTATGTTTTGTTCTTCAAAATATCACAAATCTTCTATAGTCACTATGAATTTTTGCGAGCATAGCATTCACAATGTGTTTATCTAATTCAACGGTTAGTTTTTCTAAATGTTATTGGTGATTAACTCTAATTAAGTAACCTCACTCAATTTCGTACTAGGTGCATCTTATAATTTACTAGCTCAAGTCACATGTGTATGGCTAATTATACAAGATATTTTTAAAAATCTACCGTTGAATTGAACAAATTTCTTATGAATATCATATTGTCAAAAATTACAGTAATCCAATAGTCTGTTTTTTAAAAGTAGCAATATGAAAATTTTTCTAATTTGTTCTTTAAAAATATCACTAATCTTCTATAATCATTATTCAAAAGTTGACCGTTAGATTACTCTAATTTTTTTCGAGCACAGTATTCATAAGAAATTTGTCTAATCCAATAATGTGTTTTTCTAAATATTATTTTATATATATTTAATGGTTATTGAAGAATTTAAATGAAATTAATTTAAATATTATCTATCATAGTAAGGTATCACGAGCTAATATTTAGCCTAGTTAAGAATTGTTACATAGAACTTTTATCTTAAAGAGGAATGAGAATCAAATCTCACACCATGCAATTTTATTAATTTTATCAAAATGAGTTGGGCTCAACGGATTGGTCTGGACCAAATGGATTGGATCAAATGGGTTATTAGACTGGTTAATGGGAGGATTGGATTAGATCGAGCTAGCGGATCAGTTCGGGCCACTTACTAGACTCGGATCGGGCCAACCCATTGAAAAAAATTCCTTAACCCAGTCCAGTCCATTTCCTATCGACCAGATCTGCCCAGTCCATTAGCTATTAGATTGGATCGGGCCTAATCCGTTAGCTTGTCGAACCAGTCAGTGGGTCAAAATGGGCGGCACGTCCATTTTGACACTACTACCTAAAACACAAGTTTCTTTTTTAGACCCACCTAATACCAAAAAATCATAAATATTTTTTTTTTATTTCCATCCAAAGAGGAATTTGTTTTCTTCACTCTACAAAGAGAGCAGCCTAACCATTTCGCCATTCATTCCACAAATGAGCTTATTTTTTCATTTCATGAAGAGAAAGGAGACCAACCATTTTGTAATATGTTCTAACTCAGTGTGCTATTAGTGCCTATTGAACATTCTGTAATGTTTAACATTTCCTTCTGAATATTTATACATGTTCGATTGGGATGACTGAACATTCTGTAATGTTCAACATCCTCTACTGAACATTTTTATATGTTCGGTTGGGGTGCCTGAATATAGTGATATGTTCAATTATCCCTATTTGAACATTAATTGATATTCAACATCGCAGAGCTGAACAATAGCACGAACTTGAAATTAAAACAACTTTAAAAAAAAATGAATCATACTTAAAAAAATATATGCATTTTCATTGTTGGAATCATCCCACATGACAACTTCATTATCCATTGATCAATTAACACTTTTTTTTATTAGAATTTTTAGAAATTTATATAAGAATCTAAAGGTTTGTGAGATTAAGGTTTATAAGAAAGATATGAATACGAGAAGAAGAAGGTGGGTGCGAGAAGTAATATGATGACGTGTACATTTCCACCTAGATAAAATTTGTCCGGACTGGTAACAAATTGGCTTCCATAGCGGAACCTCAAGTTGTACCTATTTTTCGCCATGTAAATTAAATAAATTGTTAAATAACAGTTAATTCAATTCAACATTGAAACTCACAAAAAAGAGAGTAAGAAAATAGTAACACTAAAAGAAACACAACAATATGAAACATAACAAATTATTCAACATTTTTAGTGCCAAATCAACTTGAAAAATCGGACATGTCACCTGTGGTAAGATGTATAACCTATATATATATATATTCTCAACCCATCTCTAATAGCTAGCGCATATATAATTCTACTATAATTAATGTTTGTGTTGACGGTTAATTTGATGCCAATGAGATGAATGAAAGTTACAGTGAAACAACTCATGTAGTCCAAATATAATTTTGTTTGAATAGTGTTGGTGCCAATAAAGTGAAAGAGCAAGAGTTACTATAAAACAACTCATATGGTCCATACTGGTAGTACGCATGTTGTTGACATTGAAATTTGTTACCAGTCAAGTTAGAGTACGCGTAGGGCAAACCAAGAATAAATGTGGCACCAACACTATTCAAACAAAAAAGTTGAATAATGCCGTGGACCTGAAATCACCACTTATAGAGTCAACTTGAAATCCCCACACCAAGTGAATACCTTTATGCCAACACACCAAACATATTTATTCTCCCCAAAAAATTTCACAGTATAATATTATCCATTTGGGACCACTTCAGCCCTGATTTCATCGAAAGTAGACAAAGTAAACAGATAAAATAAACACCACTAAAATGCATGACAGAAAAAACAAACTTTAATGTCAGCTTTCACTTTCATTTGGGACCACATCAACCCTATAAATGATGAAAACACCACATAGCTTGTAACGCCCCAACCTGACCATTATACCGACCATCCCGGGTAGGTCGACACGGGTCAAGATGTAGGTACAACCTGTACTGCTCATTCATATTTCCATACACAGGATAAAGAAAGGATAATTTATAACAACATGAGATGATATGTTCTAGTGCATACATGCCCAAGTACGAGTAGTACAACAAGTAAAGAGTCAAAAGTACCAAGCTTAATGCCAACATCCCTGGCATATAGGCTACTAAGGAAAATAAACTGATAGTTCGAGATACATATAATTCTAATGCAACTAGACTGCTCGACGTACGACTGCCCAGAACACTGCAAAACCCAATGCAACCTGAGTAGAGTTTCCTACCAATGGACCTCTACTAGAAACCTGTAAACCTGCTGCATGAAACACAGCATGAGCATGGAATGCCCAATAGGAGTACAACCTCAACCAACAGTAATAAATATTGATACAAGGAACATGATAAACAAAACAGTTTATATTCAGTTCAAAATTCAAATATCGTAAATGGTGTGGGTTTAGAACAGTTATAGTGCGAATTAATGTCCATCAATTTCGAAGACCAGGCTCACAGAATGTATATCAGGACGTTGTTCTAGGCTAACAAGCCTCCGGCACAACGACAGCCAAAACCGACCACTACGGGGTCTGACCTCTCGAGGATAACCGACCAGTTGCCGAAATCACATGGCCAACTGTCGAGCCACTACGGGGCTATATACTTCGGGTCCGCACTAAGGCTCCACCCAGGACCATGGGCCCTTAAATAGTCTCCCTGTATACCAACCGAGCCTAAACCATGCATATCAGCAAGGGTTTATATAATTCCAAATCAATTTCCAAAGCCAGCAGGTAAAGCATTTCATATGTGGCATATAAGCGTAATCAAGCATTATTTCAAAACAGTTATAATATCATCCGAAAGCAGGAATGAAATAAGCAAATCCATATGCCAACATATAGGTTCATAAACAATTATAAAACACTCCACACCAATAGTTCATCAAGTATGTTCCATGTATCATGTTTATTTCATAAAGCAGTTCAGCATAAAATGCCACATAAAATCACATATCATCACCGTTAGAGAGGTTCAGTATCCTACCTTGACTGGGCAATTAACTCCTAGCAGTGTCTGGGTGTAATGCAAACTAACTCGCAAAAGGATAATTACCGGGACTATCCTGATCTGAAACATTGACAAATAAAGACATGCATAAGTCCCTGTCTAATAAAATAAACCCAAGATTTAAAAACTAGACTCCGAGAGCTTTCCGTACATATAAAGTACGCGAAAATCGGAGCCCATATGCAAAAGTTATTAAGGTTTGAAGTTTAAAGTAAAAATTTACAAAATAACCGATTTTTATAATGGTAGGGGCAAAATAGTAATTTAGCTTATAAAAGTGACCATTTACAAAAATTGGTTGTCTTCTTCACGAAGACTTACCTGCTGCCAAGTTTCTGCATTTTAAAAAAAAACATAATATATTCAAAATGAAAACAAAGTCATATGATTATATTAAACTATAAATTAAAAGGTTAAAACCTTAGTATATATATGTGTGTGTATATATATATATATATATATATATATATATATATTAAAACCCCAAGACCAAGAAGGCCACATGACTGTCACGGCTGAAGTGCCATGGCTGGGACTGCCATGGCCGGAGCTCACAGAGCTTCAGTCCGGACTTTCCAAAAATTAAAAATAGCCTTTTTAAAACATATAAAACTCAAGTAATTAGCTTAACAAACATTGAAATCAAATAAAGAAAAAAAAACCAAAGCTTGAACCCATATCAGAATTTCGGGCAGAGCAGCCATGGCTACTCACGGCCACCTTAAATCCAATCTATCAAAAACCCACCAAGATCCATCTCAAAATTTGATATACAAGAAAAAAAAACTTCCAAGAAATGATTCTATCACATGATGTTAACCCAAGTTCTTCCATTTAACTCAAAATTTATAAAGCTTGGATGAAGGCACCCAAGGCTGCCGTGAGTTATCACCATCACCACAGTCACTTGAATTTCAAAATTTAAACCATCCCAATAGCTCATACAGTATATGTAGACCCAAAGTAACATGATCCTCTCACCCAACCCGAAAAGAGACAAAAAAATATGGAGGATTTTGGGCACATGCAGTCCCGAAATGCAAGCTCAAAACAGAGCTTCATGTATTGTCATTTAAACTTCAGAAATGTAGTAAATCAGGCCATGCATGCTCAAACTTATCCCATACGCACCATAACAGATATAGATTCATTACATGCAAGACCCAAAATCTTATAACCCACCGATTAGAAATTGTTTTGAAGCAACATTCACCATGATCCGAGAGATCATGGTGTAAATCACACAAATAACAAATTTAAATACACAGGCATGTTGTAAAAACTCATGAATCTCAAAGTTTACTTGCATGCAAGCTGGGTTTTCTCTCCCAAGTCAGAAAATCAGCAGCTAGCAGAGAGTTGGAGGAGAAGAGAGATGAAAATCTTTAGTTCAAAAGCTTGAACTCACCTTTAATGGAGGGAGAGCAGTTTTCCGGTGAGGAATCCGGCAGGGCTCCGGCCAAAATCCCACCCCAGCCGTACTCTCTCTCTCTGCACACTCTCAGCCCTCTCTAAACTGTTAGAAACCCACAAGTCGAATGTGAGTTTAGAGAGTTGCCTGCTACGATTTTTAAAGAGGTGTTTAGGGCTCTTTTTGCAATATAAAAAAATTCAATTTGTGAAATTTACAAGAGGCCCTTTAGTTGATATAAAACTTTAGAATCACCACTAATACTTATAAAAATTTCAAAATTTGAAACTTTTGAATTTATAAAATATCCCAAAACTTTATAAAAAAAAAAAATATATTTATATAAAAAAAAAATAGCATGATAAAACTTTTGGGGTATTACATAGCTAAACCAAGCAAGGGTTGGTAGAGAGAGAAGAGATATAACACAAAAAAGATGATAATACACAAAACTAATAATCACCAAACAAATTGCAATAAAAATTAAATCAAACCCTTACCTTTTTACTGTCGTGAAACCAAACCCTTTAAGCTCTAAGATATTCGAACACTATTGGTCCAGATTCAATCCCTCGTGAACACTAATTGTGCTGTGTATCAGCTGTTTGAAGTGCGCTTGTGCCGTCGAGGTTGCCAGAATGAAGTGCGCCGACACCTGTGCCATCAAGTTTGCCGGAGGGAGGATCCCGTTCGCCTGCACCGTGGGTGGAAATGGCTAGAGATGCTGTGTATCGATGACCTCTATCGCGAATTTGGGGATTTAGGGCATCGAAGACATTAGGGTTTTTTTTTTTTTTTTGGCAAACTAAATTTGGGTATATTAGTAACCCGACAACCCGACCCAGTTTTGTGCCCGGTTATACATTGAATTTACAAAGGGTAAATTCGTAATCTATTCACATTTTTAAACGCCGTAAGCCCTATGCGAAAGTTTGAAAGTACAGGAGCTGATTGTTCACTTTTAAAGTGCAAAGGTGCAAAGTGTTTTTGGACTAAAGTACAGGGGTGCAAAATGTATTTTCCAAAAAAAAAAAAAATTGGAAGAAAATACTACTCTCTCTATGTTTTTTTAGCTAGTTCGAGAAGTTTAGTTGGGAGGCAAAAGAAAATTATCCGAGAAAAAGTGGAGAGATTTGGAGCTAAATTTTTATATCTCTAAATGGAGAGATTCTGAAAGAATAAGATAAAGAAGATGTATAAAGGGTGATTCTATTGTCATCCACTCATATTGCTAGTAGCACCCACTTGTTATCTACCCCTACTGATAAAATTTTTAAATATCATTTTTGCTACCTACACCCCAATAAAGGGTGATTCTATTGTCATCTACTCATATTGCTAGTAGCACCCACTTGCTACCTACCCCTACTGATAAAATTTTAAAATATCATTTTTGCTACATACACCCTCTATAATACCCAAAATAATCTCAACTCAACCAACCCTAAAACATAAGTTTCTTTTTTACACCCACCTAATACCAAATAACTCCAAATATTTTTTTTATTTCCATATAAAGAGAATTTTTGTTTTCTTCACTCCACGAAGAGAGCAACCCAACCATTCCGCCATTCATCCCACAAATAAGTTTATTTTCTTCATTTCATGAAGAGAAAGTAGGCCAACCATTCTGTAATATGTTCTAACTCAGTGTGCTAAACAGGGGCGGAACCAATATTTTTTCTTGAGGGGGGCCAAAATTTTAATGTAAGAAACTAATAATAATTTTTTTTTTTTTTTTATGAAGATAGCTTAAAATAGCCATTTTTCTTTTAATGTGTACAATTGTAATTTTACAAAATAGTAGTGCCAAAATCGCAATACCATAAATATTCATACAAATTTATTTAGTGATGATAGTATTCAACCCATGGATTCTAAATATTAAATAGTCTTTCCATCCGAATTCAATATAATCCATACGAATTTGTTAAAGTTCATGGCCTATAGTTCAAAAGAACCTATTTTAAGTTCATGTTTTTTCTGAAAATTCAATTGAGTATAACTCTCTCATTTTAAACCCTTTTTGGATTATTATATATATATGCTATATATGATCAAAGTCAAAGTCTGCTCGAAACAATTTTGTGAAAAATAATTTGTTCTCACCTTGATTGAGGAAGATAAAATATAAATGCACTATATTTATGTGAGCCCCTTGCTAAATTTGCCTCTCTTTTCTTCACATTCCCTCTAATGCAATTTTTTTTATTTTATTTCTCTCATCTTTTTTCGGTAGCTACTTCAATCCCCTTTTAAAAATTTAATTCTAATTTGTTCCTTTAATTTTATTGAAAATTGGGGGTGTTGATCTTTAGAGTGGTTGTATAATATAGATAATATATAGAAAATTTTCAAAAACTTAGGGGGGTCCATCTTTAGAGTGGTTGTGTAATATAGACAATCTATAAAATAATATATAGAATATATAGAAAATTTTCGGAAACTTAGGGGAGGCCATGCCCCCTTGGCTAACCTTTGGTTCCGCCCCTGGTGCTAAATATTCTAATATGCTCGGCCGACGACTGTTGAACACAGGATAATATTCTACTAGTGCCTACTCAACTTTCAGTAATGTTCAACATTCCCTACTGAATATTTTTATATGTTCGGTTGGAATGACTGAACATTCTATAATATTCAACATCCCCTGTTGAACATTTTTATATGTTCGGTTGGGGTGACTGAATATAGTGATATGTTCAATTACCACTATCTAAACATTAATAGATATTCAATATCGCAAAACTGAACAAAAGCACGAACTTGGAATTTAAACAACTTAAAAAAAAAAGTCATATTAAAAAATTTGTATATTTTCATTGTTGGAATCATCCCACATGACAACTTCACTATCTATTGATCAAAAAATACATTTTTTTGTTAGAATTTTTAGAAAGTTATATGAGAGTATAAAGGTTTGTGAGATTAGGGTTTATAAGAAATATATAAATGTGGGAAGAAGAAGGTGGGTGTGGGAAGTAATATGATTTATTTTAATTTATTTTATTTATCTAATAATACCCTTAATAGTAAATTTACATGTGGGTACAATAGTAATAAAAAAAAAATAATGAATTGGTGGGTGCTACTAGCAATATAGATAGGTGACAATAGAATCACCCATCTATAAATAATAAAATGAATTTTCTATAGATGTACAACTTTCATAATACCAAATTTATCCGTATATTTTTTTTTACATGTTAATAAGAAGTAATTTTGAAAATTACATATTAATATTTTTTTTACTAGTGTGGTGAAACCTCAGCCAATAACAATTTCAAAATAAGGATTTTTGACAATTTATTAACTCTTTTATGAATTTGAGACAAATAAAATAAAAGTTCCATACTCTGTTTTACTGATCTAAGCCTGAAATAACTGTGGCTAATTTATCATGCCCAAGGCAGTTGCTTATATATAGCCAGTTTCAAAAGATATGAAAATAGGTGTATAGCTTTTCTATTTTAATAAAAATTATTTTATTGGCACAAGATGGTTTGGATTTAGAATTAATGAAGAAATTTGAAGGGATAGGCTTCGAAGATATCCTTGAACAGTCTGCCTATATCTATTCTTACTTTCACTTAAAAGTAAATTCATTGAAATATACATCAAAAAATGAGAACCAAATTAAATTTCATGGAAGCTTCTTGTGTCGTTACATGAAAATTCAATATCAGAATTGAATGTCAAAGAAAAGAATAGAGGATGACTATGTGTCAACTATGTTGTAAATGTACTAAAAATTGGTGACCAATCATAATTGAACAAGTGATAGAACTCTAAGAAAAAATATTACTGCATTTAATAACTTGACAATGATGATACGAGAGATACAGAGTATTGGATAAGCTGGTTGAAACACGGGTACAATAATAAGAAAAATTCTATAACATCAGATATTTTAACTCAAAATTAAAAATCATCCTGATGTGTCTTACTTTGAGTGGTGAGGTCTCTTTTCTTAAACTGTTTTTTTTTTTTTTTACACACCACTCAAATCACGATATGTCGGGATGGTTTTTAATTTCGGATTAAAGTGTCGGGTGATATAGAATTGTTGTAATTATAAATAAAAAACAATACAAAAAAATCATTGGATGATAAATTTAAAAATTGCATATTATCATGATTAATATATTATATAGACAGTAATATAGAGATTTTCTTTATACATTAGTCTTTATTTCTTATAAAAATATATACTAATACAATTTATCCTTCATAGTTTTATTCCACCACACACTCCCTCTCATCTTTGATTTTAATATTTTCATTTTTATATTATTCTACTCTAAATAAGTGATGTAAATTACTATTCGTCATTCCCACACATTACGAATATGCATCAAATCTTTAAGCTTAATATTTTTAATTTTATGTCATTCTATTCTAAATGAGTAATTTAAACTATTCATTAGAATAAGTCACCAATAACCTACAGCATCAAAGAATCTTTTCAATGAACACAATCAATCACTTTCAATATGAATATGAACTTTGGCTCAATAGTTCTTATTTCTCTCTTTATAGGATGGGATTATGGTCGACCCTTAGCATGGGCAACATAATCTTGTGCCCTAGCCCCACTTAGATTAGGGTCGACCCTTAGATTAGGGTCGACCTTTACTTATTATTATAGACTTATTGTGAGATTGAGACTTTTGATTTCATATTTTAATTTTAGGACTTTAGAGTTTTTTAATTTTGAGGCTTTAGGCTTGCTATATTAGTATCAAACAACATTGGATGAAGGAATAAATTAAAAATGTAAAAAATTCAAAAGAAGTTTTTAATTGATTACAAATTAAAAAGAAGAGAAATGCGTGGAATTAGATTTTTTTTTACAGAAGAGCTAAGCGCTTTAGTTACATCGTTTGCTTTACCTTCAGCCTCTTTCCATTTTTCTCCTTAATTTTATTTTTTTTCCTTGCACAGCTATGTTTGGTTTCCAAGAAAATTTAGGAAAAAAATTAATCAATAAATCTTTGGAATTTTTTTTTCGTAGTGATAAAAAATAAATTGAATCTATACATAATAGTTTCCCATTTTTTACCATAGCTTTGGGCCCTCGTAACCTTGGGTCAACCCTAAATGAGATCTTAAACTTCATTCATAATGGATGAAATTCTTTAATCTATTTATTACTCCATTTCCCATTAATAATTAACTACTAACCCTACTAATATATTTCACCACAAAAAAATAAAAAATAAATAAATAAATTCAATAAATGTTCCATTTAGACATAATTAATGTAATGAATTTATCGAAATTAAGACATATTTTGAATTGCATGTTTGAAAGTTTTTATAATATTTTAATGAGAGATCTTGAAACGAGGCATCCACATGGTAGCCTTAATCCAAAAGGAAATTCTTCTCGGACTGCCGCCTGCCTAACGTCTGTATCGATCGTGCACCCATCACCTGGAATATCTCGCTGGGTTGGCGGAAAGAAAGGTTGGGGTGATAGTTGTCTTATGAAACCTGCATTATGCCGATATCAACTGGTGACACGTGAAATGACTAGGTCGATCAACACGGCAATAATGCAGTACATCCCAACAATGTCCCCATCATATCCTGTTCCATGACCCATCATAAGGATAAATTAAAAGGAAATTAACGTATGAAGTGTTCACGTTAATGTTCAATTACATAAATCATATGACCCACCTAATTAATAATATTCCTTTAACACATCAATTATTATTATTTTGCGCTAAACGAAATTATATAAAATTTTTTTTTTATATCTGACCCCATTAATCAAATTAAGTGTCATATGTCAATACTATCATCTCATTGAATATCTGACCCCATCGAATATCATCTCATTCAAAATGCAGGTTTCACGTGTTGATTGACCTACTCATTTCACGTGAACACTCAAGTGGATCAATGGGGTATAAATGTAACACAAATAATCAATTAAGAGATCTTATTCCACATTTAATTTTTTATTGCCGTGTTGATTGACCTAGTCATTTCACGTGTCACCAGTTGATATCGGCATAATGCAGGTTTCATAATCAATTAAGATTACGTATAAATGTAACAGTTGACTAGGTCAATAAGATTCAGATGTAATTTTTATTTTTATTTTTTTATAAAAGATTAGACGTGGAATAATTTTATTTTAGAAAATTATTTATTAAAAAAAAATAAAAAAATCGCACTCAAGTGGGTTCATTGCATTTGTCATCATGGGACATCAATTTCGAGGAAATTCCAGAGTACAGCTGGTGAGGAAATTTCACCAGTGATGTATATACATACATTGTATTATTAGTGAAGATGACACTTATATTATATTACTATAAGTATCATTTCGGTGAAGAAGACACTTCCATTGCACATTTGCACGCGGTTTTCCATGAATTTTCCACGAAATTGAGTTCACCTACAAGTCCAGTTTCTTTGTTTTTTCATTTTTTGGTAGGTGCAAGTCCATTTTCTGTGGAAAAAAAAAAATCAAGAGTTAATAAATTAAAACATTATATATATATATATATATATATATATATATATATATATATATATATATATATATTAATTTGATAAATATTTATTTTAATTCATATATTATTGAAGGTGCCACTTAGTTGGATGGTAAAGTGATAATACTATATCATTTAATTAAAAAAAAGAGTACTAAAATAGGAATTATGTCATACTTCCACATCAAATAGTTAAAAAAATCTCTAAGTGATAGTTGATGTGGTGCTACTCAACATGAAGCCAACTACTTCGATAGTAGAAATAAACTATCCAACTAATTAAATAGATGTTAATTTTTTCATTGATCGGAACTATTTTAATTAAGTTACAAGGTATTGGTAAGTATGTTTCTTTCTTACAAGGAGCCTATTATAAGGTGTATCTTATGTAAAGTTGTATAATGTAACCTGCTTAGAGCCAATAGTAAAATTAATTTTGAAAACCTAACTTTTAAATTAATTACCCTCCATTGTTAAATTAATTACCCTCCTTATGCAAGTGTTGCATGCTGAAAATCGCAGTGACAATTAATTGTTTTAAATTCTAAATCATAGATGAGTAACCTAGCAAATATCCATTAATTAAGAAATACATGATTTTAGTTAGTAATTATGACTTTTGAGAGTATAAAAATTTGTAAGATTAGAGTTTATATAAAAGATATGAATCTGAAAAGGAGATGGTGGGGTGTAGGAAATAATTTATTTTTTGTTTTATTTATTTATTTAATACTGTCCTTAATAGTAATTTTAAATGTGGGTATAATAGTAATAAAAAAATTAATTAACTTGTGGGTGCCACTAGCAATCTAGGTGGGTGGCAAGAGAATCACCCTAAATATTTTGGTCAATTAATTTTTTTTTCCATATTTACATTTAATTATATATATAGTATATATAAATATAGATATAGATTTTGATGGTGCTTGTGGTGGGGGAGCTAGAGTGTTTGAACAGAAGTCATCAAACCCTATTGTAAACCCTATCAACATCCTTTGTACATACTTGGGATTTCAGTTATAAAGCATACACTGTGTATATATATATATATAAGGTGAGGTGATGGACACCCATTAAAAGGGGGTTAAAAGTGCAAACTTTAAGCTTTTAGTGCCATCAAAAGACATATAATAAAGTCATTTAGTTTTCATGGAATGTCTAGAAACGATGGTCTTAAAAATGCAATTAATTTAAAAATTAACTGTGAATTAATTAAGTTCTCTTAATTGATTATTTGTGTTTTTGCCAATAAAATAACTACACTTTGATCGGATTGATATTTGGACATGGATATATTTAGACGTGAATCTCATATCCATCAAGGATAGCTCATTCGATAAGGGTAAACCTGTAATTGTGTGGTTAGGCGTACGGGTTGTGGGTTTGATTCCTTTTGGGAGCTATTTAAGGTGGGGAGGTCGTGAGAGATTTATTCTTCGTGAAAACTCATAGTCTTGGTGTGGAAGGCCTGCCTTTGACCGGACCGGAGAGAGAATTACTCAATGTATGCTTAAACTGGATCGGACATCCCTAACCATTGAACCTAAAAAAAAAAACAAACAAACAAACAAACTTGGAATCTCATGCATCAGTATTAAATCAACTATTCTTCCTCGTGGGTTAATTATAGCTTAAGTAATGTAAAAAAAAAATGGACAATGATAAATTTTTAAGAAATTCAAGTGAATAGAAAAAGGGCTGCGTTCCCCTAACACCTTGTTTTGGCACCTATATTTATACATCATTTTTAAAAAATCTTGTAGGTCGAATATTTTGAGAAACCGACGGTTAGATTATATGCTTGTCTTGTGTTAGTCATGTATGCAAAAAATCAAAATGATCCAACTGTTAATTTTTAAACCATATCATTGCGAAAAATTATCATATTTTTTATTAATAAAAAACATCATAATTTTTTATAGTGATATTTCTTAAAATCTAACCATTGGATTACTATGATTTTTGACACATATGACATGTATAAGTATGATATCAAATCCAACGGTCGGTTCATCTAAATATTTATCATAGACAGTGTTTTGAAAACGAGATATAAGAACATGGCCTTAAGAAAAATGTTTTATCTAGTGTATTCTAAACTATGAAAAAAATAAAAAATAAAAAAATAAAAAACAAAAAACTTTACCTAATATGACTCTAGCTAGCACTAAAAAATGGAATTAGAAATTTTATGACCATTATCTCCTTTTGTGTTTATACCCAAAAGTTTCTGATATAAGTGTTTTATAACATTAAGTCAGACAGAAAAATTTATTCTAAAAAAAATAAAATAAAAGAGTTTGAGAATTTCACGAAATTTAAAATATAAAACTGGATCTCATAATATAAAACTGTAAACTTATAAAATTTTGAATAATTTTCTTTAATAAATTTTCTAATTATAAGGATGTGGAGTGGAAAAAAAGATGTCCAAGATTATTGTTTTCGCGCACACTATGTTGACACGGTTGCTATAAATATGAATCTATATGATCAAATAGTGTCAAGTATACTGAGCTGTGACACATGTCTAAATTTCATTGACTTAGATAAAGCTGTAATCTAAGTGAGAAGGTGGGATTTTAAAATACGTCCAATCCAGTTTCGAAATCTATGAAACGTATATGATCCTGACCTCACCTGATTACTAGTCCGCCCAAATGCCTCCCCAACCAAATGACTCTTCAAAAATGACGGCCACACAAGAATTGTGACACCGTAGTTTACTCAACCAATGGAGGGTGTTTCCGTCTTTCTAGCTCTTCCAATGGCTCCCCTTAATTTTTTCCTTGTGTTGCAGACAACAGAGGTACATATATATAAAGAGAGAGAGCGAGAGCAAATGACTCTCTGTGTCTTCCTTCCTTCTCTTCTCCCAAATCTTCGTGGTTCTTTTTTCATTTCCTCTCTCTTACACCTCTAAAAATCCTCCCTTTTTCTCTCTAAATTCACCTGTCTGATCTGAATCAAATTGTAAGTTTATCAAACTCTGTTCTCTTAATGATCTGTGAATTGTGACTTATTAGCATAAAATTGTGATCTCTTTTGCATTGACTGAAGCTGGCTATGATCTTGGTGATCCTTAATTTTGTTAGATCTGGTGATGAATGTGAAGAATTTTCATGTTGTGAATGCTTTTAGTTTTGTTTATTTACAGACATTGCTTGAGTCGGTTTGGATCTGTGTTATGGAATCATAAATAGAAAATGCTTTTGGGAATCAGATCTATGTATGTTTTCTTAGATGGGTTTATTGTAAGTGATCACGGGTTTGTGATTTTGTTTGAAGATCTGGTCATTGTTTTTTATGTACTTTGAATTGGATCTGGTAATTTAAGATGGATTCTGATGGAAATTGTATTGAATTTGTGTATTGCTGTTTTGTATTTTTTCTTGCCACTGCATTTTGTTTTGGGCCTGTTTGGTTTGTGAAAAAGCTGAGGAAATGATAAAGGAATAGAGAATTGATAGTTTACTTATTCTGTTGTTTAGTTTGTAAGAAAAACGAAATGCTCAACTTAATATGGATAATAGTTGTACAAGATTCAATTGAGTTGGGAAAACAAGGGAATATATATAAGTTTCGATTTCCTTTTTCTTTTTCTAAAGTGTCTCAGCAACCAAATGGAGTTGTTGCAAATGATTCACTTTTGACATGGACAACCTGTTTACGATTTGGAAGTTAAAATGGCTCAGACCTATTCATTTTTATTTGTCTTTGGAGAGTAAGAGATGTGCTTTCTATTGTTCTATTTTTTTTCCCTACCCTTTCTGAGATGGAATTTGCATGCCCAGTTTTTGGTGCACTTTTGCATACTTTGTCATATGGGGTGATTGTTTTTTACTTGATTCTTTTACTGTGTTGGTAATCGACGGTTCTGAATTTAGATTTGTATTTCATTGTTTGTTGTAGCTGCGGTGGGATGGCTACATATACCCCAAAGAACATTCTTATTACAGGGGCCGCTGGATTCATTGCATCTCATGTTGCCAACCGGCTCATCCGAAACTACCCTGAATACAAGATTGTCGTGCTCGACAAGCTTGATTACTGTTCGAATCTGAAAAACCTTCTACCCTCTAAATCATCCCCCAACTTCAAGTTTGTAAAGGGGGACATTGGCAGTGCTGATCTCGTCAACTTCCTCCTTATTACCGAATCCATCGACACAATAATGCATTTTGCAGCCCAAACCCATGTCGATAACTCCTTTGGTAATAGCTTTGAGTTTACCAAGAACAATATCTATGGCACACACGTTCTTCTGGAAGCCTGCAAAGTTACTGGCCAGATCAGGAGGTTCATCCATGTAAGTACAGATGAAGTCTATGGGGAGACAGATGAGGATGCTGTTGTTGGAAACCATGAGGCTTCTCAACTCCTCCCGACAAACCCATACTCCGCAACAAAAGCTGGAGCAGAAATGCTCGTTATGGCTTATGGTAGGTCTTATGGGTTACCGGTGATAACTACCCGAGGAAACAATGTTTATGGGCCCAATCAATTTCCTGAAAAGTTGATTCCGAAGTTCATACTCTTAGCCATGAGAGGGAAGCATCTTCCAATTCATGGGGATGGATGTAATGTCCGGAGTTATCTCTATTGTGAGGATGTTGCTGAGGCATTCGAAGTCATTCTTCATAGGGGAGAAGTTGGCCATGTTTACAATATTGGGACTAAGAAGGAAAGGAGAGTGATCGATGTGGCCAAAGATATATGCAGAATTTTCTCAATGGACCCAGAGGCCAACATCAAGTTTGTAGAGAACAGACCATTTAACGATCAGAGGTACTTTCTAGATGATCAGAAGCTCAAGATCTTGGGGTGGTCAGAACGGACTACGTGGGAAGAGGGGTTGAAGAAGACTATGGACTGGTACATCAATAATCCTGATTGGTGGGGTGATGTCTCTGGAGCATTGCTACCCCATCCAAGAATGCTGATGATGCCTGGTGGGATTGAAAGACATTTTGATGGGTCAGAAGAAAGCAATTCTGCCTCCTCTCATGTTTCAAATAATCCTAATCAGAGCCGTATGGTGGTTCCAGTTTCCAAAAGCAGCAGCTCTCCACGAAAACCATCCTTTAAGTTTTTGATTTATGGTAGGACCGGGTGGATTGGGGGTCTACTTGGGAAGCTATGTGATAAACAAGGAATTCCATATGAGTATGGAAGGGGGCGTCTAGAGGAACGGTCACAGCTTGCGGCAGATATTATGAACGTTAAGCCAACACATGTTTTCAATGCTGCTGGTGTGACTGGTAGACCCAATGTTGATTGGTGTGAATCTCATAAAACAGAAACAATTCGCGCCAATGTTGCTGGAACGCTGACCTTAGCAGATGTTTGCCGAGAGCATGGGCTCCTAATGATGAATTTCGCTACCGGCTGTATATTTGAGTACGATGCTGCACATCCAGAGGGTTCAGGCATTGGTTTTAAGGAGGAAGACACACCTAATTTCAGCGGTTCTTACTATTCAAAAACCAAGGCCATGGTATTCATTATTTCTAGTCTCACTCCTATCTCTATTACAAAATTTTACGTTCAAATATCTTATCCAAAAATTTTCTTGACTTTTTGATCAGGTGGAGGAGCTCTTGAAAGAATTTGACAACGTTTGCACTCTCAGAGTTCGAATGCCAATATCATCCGACCTTAACAACCCACGCAACTTCATTACTAAGATTTCTCGTTATAACAAGGTCGTTAACATTCCAAACAGCATGACCGTCTTGGATGAACTTCTACCCATTTCAATCGAGATGGCGAAACGAAACTGCAGAGGTATATGGAACTTCACAAACCCAGGGGTTGTGAGCCATAATGAGATTCTGGAGATGTACAAGAGTTATATTGACGCCAACTTTACATGGGCTAACTTCACACTGGAAGAGCAAGCCAAGGTGATAGTTGCTGCTCGAAGCAATAATGAAATGGATGCATCCAAGTTGAAGAATGAGTTCCCTGAGTTGCTATCGATCAAGGAGTCGTTGATAAAGTATGTCTTTGAACCCAACAGGAAAAACTTTGCGGCGTAAGCATTTTATTGTACTAAACCTCAGGACTGACTTCTGCATTTTGCATTTCGGGTTACCTCCATATTTTTAATCAGTCTCAATCATTATTCATTGTTAGCTTCATGGCATTATTCTAGAGTTCCATATAGTGAGAATTGTACTAGGTGTGCTTCTTTTTGCCCTTTACCCGGTTAAATTTCAGTTTGCTCAGTGATCCTTTCTACAAGGAACTTCCGAGTAATTTTTTTTTTTTTTCAAATATATATTTCAATGTTGTCTGCAACCTTGTACGGAGTTTTGAATTATGTTACACGATCTTTTTGATGTTCAAATCTTTTCTTACGGTGCTCTATTATCCAATTGAAGAGTTCATGTAATTCACTCTGGAGTTGAAGAGCCGAAAAAAAAAAAAAAAGGAATTAAGTTGTGTTGAAGTTATTCAATTGAAAAAGGTCAGGTTGTGGAATGAAATGAGTCTGAAACGAACCCGTAGCATTAGTCTCAAATCAGTTGGATATTTCTTAGATTGAGAATGAGGCCGGCCACGTGCAGAGGTAGATAGGGGCTCAAATAGCGGTAAATTTGTAACTTTGTTTTCTGAAGAGAGAAATTTGTGTATGTTTAATTTTATTTTAGGGTTGGTTTGAAAGCAAAAGCATTTTCAGCGTACGAACTTAAAACTGTCTAGAGGTTAGGCACTCGGGCAACATTTTCGTTGAGGCCCCCTAAAAGCAGTCTCTTTAGTACCGCCAATATATAGCACATCATTAGATTGATGTGATACTGCTACATTAGGTTGAGGTGATACCATAATAATAAGTAAATAAAAATGTGAAGAACATTGTAATACCAACAATTAATGAAAACATAACAAAAACGCTACATGAATCAAAATTTATTTGGATTAAAGTTGTTTAGGGGCCAAGATAAAGATGTCCTTAATTGGCTTTTGGTACCAAACTAGTTCGATGGTAACACGGTGGTACTGAAGCTCTTTCTCGTTATGTGGTAGACTTCTTCAACCCTACTCTGCATATTTCAACAATGGCTTTCTTCTCGGCAATATGCTATTTCATTCCCATCTTCAAGTAACAGTTGACAATCTGGTTATCTGAGCAACTTGTAGGGATTACTTAATAGTGGAGCTATGAGGACCCCCATAGTCCATAGAAACTAACTGCATACAAGGCAGTCCAAAGACTTGGATGACATGATTGCACTGCAACTTGCTGGCATAAGGGATGAACAAAAAAAATCAATCCATCCAGAGCAATAGCTATCCCAACTTCCTTGTTTCACTTCCAGCAGTGATGTTACTGGGAATGCCCTGAAACTGGGCTCTATAATGGATTCACACATTCACACTTCCAAACTTGAATTTCTCTCAATGGATGGTCGAAACAGTTGGCAAATAAGCACATAAATAATAATGAGAGAGAGAGAGAGAGAGAGAGAGAGAGAGAGAGATTATTGGCACTGAAACCATTTCCTTTTATGGATCAACATCCTCTGAAATATCTTATCATACTGTGGTTTAGATGTTTTCAGTCCTGTTAAAACTAATGCCTCCTAAACCTGCCGCAATACAAGTGGGTAGAGATTAGCAATGTCTATCTTTCAGTTAAAAAAAGGGGAGAGGGATGAAGGAATTATGTAGTGGGAGACAATGATATTCACATCAGAACGGAATTAGGGAGCTCCTGTCACCTCAACATGCCCTAGAATGCAGAGCTTTGTTGCCTAACTACTGAATCGGATGCATCGACAGTGATGAACTTTGTAAGGATGCCCTGGCCAATTCCTTCAGAAACAAGACAACATCATCTGATGTTCCAAGGAGGTACCTAGCATTGGTACGAGTCCGTCCAACGGCACAAGAGAAGTAGTTCTCCCCCTTGAGATCCAGCACGTTCCACGAAATTTTTTCAGGCGATGGCCGCCGTCCACCCCCACAGCTGTGATTGGTGGTGGTTCTCTTGTCTGGGTTTGGCAAAGGCCGTTGTGTCTTACCATGAGATGATTTTGGCCCACTTTTATTAGCTGGAAGCTTTAAAGAAGATCTTCTCTCTCCAGTTAGTTTTAGTGTGTCAGTTCCCTTGGTTCTTGGAATACCTATGGCATCAGAAGGAAGCTCTGGCTCGAAAAATGTATATACATCTTCGTCCTGAAGCAATTTAAAATTGTTTTATCAAGTGTAGATCATAAGAGATGTTTTAAATCCAGGTATTCTATTGATCATTAAAAAATCAGCATGTATACTGCAGCATTGACACACTAGTCCTCAATTTCATTTCCAGCAAATGGGACCGAAGTTCTCCAGGTATTTGACCTACAAGAGGAACTTTTAAAATTCACAAATTCACATAATAATTTGTAATGTGTCGGAATGGTGGCCAGAGATAGGAGGGACAGCATGTGTATTTTTTATCAACATTTGGGGGTGCTAATTTGCGATGAATGAAAATATTATAATTTGAAATGTTTCGAGTTTATAACAAAGCACTTGTATATTATTTCAAAATGATGAGAACAATTATATTATCGCTCCCACGTCTGTGTTCTAAGGAATTATGACAGTCAGAATTATTTTTCTTCACAACTGTGTACAGTTGATGGAAAATTGGTTATAGAACTAAAAATTTAAGGGAAAAAAAAAAAAAGATCAAACAGTTCTTTGTTGTGAGAAAAACACTTTAGAAGGAAATGAAGAGAGATGGTTAAGGTTTGCTGGAAAATAAGAAAGACAAAGTATGAAGAAGACCTCTGGAGAATGGGAAGAGGAAATAGGAGGCATTGTTGGAAAATTCAAATAGCAAGGGCTGAAGGGAGTTGCCAAAGCAGATGAGTGTGGAAAACCACGAGAGAGAGAGAGAGAGAGAGAGAGAGAGAGAGAGTGCATTGGTGCAGATAAAATTCAGGAGAATATAGTGTATCCCCAGTACATGCTACACTAACACTTGTATATGCACCAATTAAATTGCATAAAAAACTGGTCCAATAGTCACCGAGAACATTGCTAGTAAATTGCAGGGGTAAATAAAAGTCATTATGCCTCCCAGATGCACCCTACTTGCAATTATATAGAAGTTCAGAACCATTCATATTAAAAAATAAATAGAATACATACAAAACCATGATATCATACAGCCATACAAATACAATCTAAAAACCTTTAGTTCTATAGGAGTTGTAATGAAAAGAGCTCATTCTCTTGCAAATGTTGGGAGGAAAACCTGATTAAAGAAGCAAGTCGCCTAGAGTATCTTGGAAAACCATTTAATTGAAGAGATATTTTTTTTTGGTAATTTTATTGTCTGGATGTGTGTTTGAGTGACAAGTGATAATAAAATTCTTTAGATCAAACATGAAGTTTGCAGAATATTTCTACTGATTGGAGTTTAGAGACATGCTTAATGTTAAGACTTGAGAGTTATGGAAGCAATACCTTCCCCAGAAAATGTCCAATGCACAGGACATAATCAATTGGTGTTGTCATGGATTTATTGTGAACTATCTCTCCCAATATACGATCAATTGCTGCACCCTGAATTAATATGAGACTGTCAAAATATAGAAACAAACATTTGTATATACACAACAAAATATTCAAATAAAATCAAATATATTAAGCATAACTGATAACCAATCACCTTTGTCACACCAACCGAGCGCACCTCAACAGACCGGGTACCCTGAACAACATCAACAGATGCATTGGAAATTGGACCTGTCCAGAGATGCTGCAACATATCCCTTGCTTGAAGTCTTCCAAATTCAGTATCTGCAAAGAAAGCAATGCTTGAAAAGGCAGACAGAGAACAATACCAGAAAAACTAGCTGAGGAAGGAGGGATCAAACAAATCAAGTACCTGCATACTTGTAATTCCATACGAGTGAAGTTTCGCGTTGTTCAAAATGTGATCGAGGTGTTCTTTCAGTGAAATACTCAAAAACATGCTGAACATTTGTCATAACCACCAAAAAATTAGAGGCTGGAAGACATGATAAAACACACACAGATACTCAATGGAAAATACCTTTACACTTTCAACCCATTCCATATTTAAATGTTCTGGCATTGTTGTCATCCATTCTCCCTTTGTAAAGCGTAAAAACATCCCATGCTCTGCTGCCAACCACATGTTGTACTCCCCAAAGTTCTGTGAAAAGCAATTAGTTCAAAAGCGGATATAGTAGGGTCAAAAAAAGATTTGAAAAATGAAGCTATTAAGTACATTATCTATGACACTTCTGTCACTTCCACTGAGGACAACAATTGTTGTCTTTGGATCGCTGCAAAGGGCTGTCAAGGGTTCTTTTAACTCTGGATGCAACTTGAGTTCCATTTCTTTAATTTGATCCCCCCTTCTCTCAGGAGTGTCCACTGGTTCAGTTAATGCTGCATTGAAACCCTGCAGTTTTGGATGACCAGCAACATGAGAAAAACAAAACAATTACAAACCCTTGTTAAGTCAGATGCTTTACTCATGAATTAGATACATTAGTGTTGGAATACAGAAGTTGTTGCCTAATTCCTTTCAAGTTTTTTACCATAATTTTCAAGAATTGATGAGATATCACATGTAATGGAGTTTAACAATCAACACTCCACAGTTCTTGAATGCATCAGAGGAATCAGAAATGAGAAAACATACACAAATTCCAAACAATACTAGAAAACTTCCAACCACAAAGCATCAACATAAATTACAAACTTCATGGAGTTTCATAAAAAATAGCTCAGAAAATTCAATTTCAGAAGATCCATAAACGTAAGATTCTCATGCTTTTTCCTAAACAAATCAATGTATCGATCCCTTGATTGCAAGTGGGCAGCGCCAACTTGATCTTTCAGACACTAAGAGTGGACAGTGTCTTCTGGCATTAACATTTTATCACAGCATTGGGGGTTAATTTTAATAAGTTCAGGGGATAATTGGGCAATGTTGAGATTGTACATTAACACTCATGTGGAAAGTTGAAAGCTTCTATGCACAATCATGAGTTGTGTTTGCTTTCTTTCGGCCAATTTGGAATGAAACACAGCCCATTTTGGACAACATGACATCCCTGGAGATGGGTGTTCGAAGTATCATGCACTTAGAAATTGGAATTCCTGTTAATGTCCTCTGGCATTAACATTTTACCTCTAAAAATAGGGTTGACTATACCCCACAAACATACTCCTCGCTTATAGTGGGCTGATCGTTGCATCAGTGGGGTCCTCATAGTCTCTGTACTTATTCCAAATTTCATCTTCATCATTCTCCTTTGGTCATAGAAAACTCGACCTTGAGTTTTGAAGTGTTGGAGTAGTCAAATTTGTTGGTTTTGAACTTTTCTTTTGAGTTTAGAATAAGAACTTTGAGGATGATTTTGCTTTATCCTCCTTGTGAGAGATAGTAAAGAGGATAGTAAGAAGAAATCGGCCTTTCGACCGGTACCGTTGAATTTGTATGGAATGACAAAATCAATTGAAGTTATTGGTGTAAGAAGCACATCCCTTGAATTGTTTTGGAACATTAATTTTGGTAGGATGCCCAATCGTTCTGATCTTATTAGGTTTTGCAATGGGTTCTTCTGGCTCTTTTGCGGATAAGAAGATTGTATTTAAGCTCTTTAACACCTTCTTTTGTCTTTAGTACTGCTATGCTAACAATGGTTGCATCACATAACTATAGCCCATGGCCATACCGTGGCAACAATAAGAATTCTAATTGAGCTGTTCTTTATCATGATCGTCATCTTCCACTTCTGGATCACTCTCAAGTACTGGTTCTTCAAGAAAAAGGTCTAGGCCTTTGCTTGGACACTCAACTGCATGATGACCATGACCATCGTCACTGTAACGTAATGAATTAACACCAACTTGTTTTGTACCCCTCTAAAAGTTATGTACACTTTTAGAATCTACTGTGAGTTACCCTTTAACACTCCAAAAACAAATGAATGTGTGTTTTTCCCACATCAGTGAGACTGGAAGTGTGCATTCTCATTGTAAGGGTCCTCAATGCCTCTAAAACTCGTGCATACTTATGGAGTCAACTGTGGAGTTTCCTTTTACCAAAAAAGAATAAAAAACTTGTGTGCTATTACTAATAGGAGCTTTACCTTCATTAGGATTCCTAATTGCCTCATTAAAACCTTGCTGGTTGCTACCGCCATTATTCAAACAGTTAGAATTGTTAAACCAATACCCTATAGAGGATGATTTGCAGTCTAGGTTGAATTGTTGAAATACACCCCTTGGCTTGAGATTTTGAACATCTAGAAGCTTGAAACTTGAGTGTTTCTTCGCCTTTGAGGGTAAATTGATAAACATCATAAAAAATATGAGCGAGTGTGGCTACTATCTCAAGTTAAATCACCATTTGAAGCCTGATTTATAATAGGCAACAAGTTAGGCTTCACTTTACCCAATTTCAAATAAGTTAATTAGTGAAAGTCTTCTGTGTATTCTTCAACCCATTTAGTATGTTGTCTAGGAGAAAGCCTCTTAGCATACAAGATTTGTTTATAATTAGTTGGAAGGAAGTATTCCTTTGTCTTTAAATTCATCTCTTCCCACGTGTCTATAGGTGGTTGGCTGGTCTTACAGAGATGATCATCAATTTTATACCACCATGCGCTTGTTTCTCCCTTCAAATTCTTCTTACCTTATTATTCTCAGGCACATGGTACCAATCAAAACAATTTTTCATGGACATAAGCCAATCAAGGAACTCCTTGGGATCAAACTTCTCTTAAAAAGTCATTGACTTCAACTTTAAGTTATACCCTTTTTGACACATCATAAGCTCGTTCAAAATTTTTGAACCTTTGAACACCCGTACAAATGCGAACCTGTTTCACTGTTGACCTTTTTTTAATTTCCGACAGTGAAATTACCCCGTTCTTATGTTGCCATTTGCCTTGAATCTTTCTAGAAAAATTTCACTATCTTATCAATATCAATTGCTTCACTATGTGAATTTTGTGAGGACCATGCCATTTATGGATCCATCCAACATCTTAGTTGTATGAACTTTGAGCCAAGAAATTTTGCTCTAATATCAAAATTGATGTAGGACAGGCCTTAAAAGTATAGAAGAAGGCTGTCTACAATCATGTGTAAAAGAGCTATAATCTTGTTTACTTTAGGGTTTGTGAAGGGGTTGGTGATATTAGGGTTTGTGTGTGGAATAAAGATTAATTCAGTCATGGTTTAGGGATGAATTTAATGTGAAATCAAAGGTTTAAGTTGATGTTATCCATAGGGTTTGATTAACTGATTCTCGAACTATTCAGACTCCTCTTGATCTTCACGTGCGTTACACTGCTACTGATGGTGTCCCTTTGGCTGATCCTATTCCGTATCGTATTCTTGTTGGTAGTCCGATATATATCTTTACTACGCAGCCTATATTGCATATGCCGTTCATGTTGTGAATCAATGTCTCTTCTCCAATTACAGTTCATTGGGCTGTAGTTCTTCGCATTTTGTTTTATCTTCAAGGCACCTTACATCAAAGCTTGTTGTTTTCTTCCACTTCTCTGGAGCTTTATGTCTTTTTTTTCCATGATGCTGACTATGTAGGTGATGTCATAGATTGTAAATCCACCATTGGTTTCTGTGTATTTTTTGGTGACCCTTATTTCTAGAAAAAGCAAGAAGCAAATGTATTGCTTGTTCTAGTGTTGAAGTTGAATATCATGCTATGGCTACTATTATCTCAGAAATAGTTTGGATGAGATGGTTACTCGCTGATCTAGGGGTTTCCCTTTCTGCTCCTACTCTTATGTATTGTGACAAGAAGAGTTCTATTTAGAATGCACACCAAGCTGTATTCCATGAGCGAACCAAGCATATAGAGATTGACCGTCATTTTGTGAGACATCATCTTCAACTTGGAACTATTTTCTTGCTTTTTGTATCTTCTATTATGCAGTTGGCTAACTTTTTCATGAAGTCTCACACCATTCTGCATTTTCTCTTTCTCCTCGACAAACTCTCGATGCTTTCTACCATCACATCATGAGTTTGAAAAGGGGAGTTTGGAGGAAGTTAATATAAGCTTCTATTTATTATATTACATTAAGGTAGTTTAGTCTTTTTCTTGTTATAGGGTTCTTTATTAGTATTCTTTGAACCTAGTTCTTATTATTGAATAGTGAACAACCGTACTTTTCTTTCTTTGTTTTCTTCTATGTATGTTTTTTGCTTTTGCATAGTTTTGATCTAGATTTACACTCTCTATGTGGCACTTATGGTGGGTTGATTATCACATTAGTTGCGCCCACATAGCCTTTACAAAATTTCTAAATTCTATCCTCATTAGGTACATCTAGGGTTGCAAATGAACCAAGCTGTTTGAGAGCAGCTCACAAACAAGCTTGATAAAGGTTTGTTTAGGTTCGATCATTTATTAAACAATCCAAGCTCAAGCTTAGAGTTTAGGCTTGTTTAATAAACAAGCCAAACCCAAAATGACCTTGGCCTGGTTCGTTTATGTTCATGAACAGGCTCGTTAGTAAGCTCGTGCAAAAGCTTATGAGTAACCTTGTGTTTAGACTCATAAAAAAGTTTTATCATTTAGGCTTGAGTAAACTCAATATATACAAGTCTTTTTTTGGGCTATAATTTTTTATTTCTAATATAAGCCCAGAATATAAAAGTCATTTTTCAGGCTTTCCTACATTAATTTTTAACTTTCCCTCATTGTAATTTAGTGTTGCAAATGAATCAAGTCGTTTGTGAATAGCTCGCGAACAAGCTCGACAATTAACGATCCAAGCTCAAACATGCCCAAGCTCAACTAGATTAGCTTCGGCTTGAACTTAAATAATCAATTTTTTGACCAAGCCAAGATCGAGTAGCCTAAAGTCGGCTTGGCTTGGCTCAGCTCGTTTGTAGTCCTAGCTACATCTCTACAATTTACATAAATATTAAATACTGTGGGGATTTATAATTTGTTACCAATATGGGGCTTTCTTTAGAATCATATGAAAAATCAAAATAGAGTATAAAATTTTAGTCCTTTTACTATATCACAATAAGGAATCATTTTCTTATAGGTACGCACACATATAAGCTTATGTGAGGACTTGGGTTTTTAACCAATATGGGATATGTATTTTGAAAAACCGACTATTGGATGGGATATTCTTTTTATAAATGCCATACACAGAAAAAATCACAATGATCCAACAATCGTTTTTTAAAATACAGACTATGAAAAACTGTGATAGTATCCAACTGTAAAAGATGTTATAGTTTTTCACAATCTGTATTTTAAAAGCCGACCGTCAGATCACAGAGAGGAATGGCAATGGGGCGGGGCGGGGCGGGGTTTCAGCTACCCCGTCCCCGTCCCCGATAAGAAAAACACTCCCCATCCCCGCCCCGTACCCCGCCGGGGTATAGAATGGTAGCCCCATCCCCGCCCCTACGGGGAATTACATTCCCCGTCCCCGCCCCGCGGGGAAAATTCCCCGTCCCACTTGCGGGGAAAATTCCCCGCCCCGCCCCGTTTTCATCAAAATAATTAATACAAGTTTGTGGAAAGGTTCGAACTCAGAACCTCATGTCTTTTATAGAAAAACCTTACCACTTAGCTATGTATAACCTTATGTTTCTAAGTTGTGATATATAATATTTAACCTAATTTCATATTCTTTTAGAAATCTAAACTTCTTATAAAAGGCCCAATTTTGAAAAAACTTTTGATCGACTAAAATACCCTCGCATTAAATGGTTGATATGGAAGGTTAAATAGTTTAGGAATTAGGGTTTTAATTGTTAAAACCATTAAAACGGCATAGTTTTGGATAGGAATAACTGAATAATTCTTTTATTTCTTATTCTTAAATCCTAATATCTAAGTATAATAATTTTTACGGTGACATTTTAAAAAACGACCGTTGGATGAGATGTTTCGCTTATGTAAGACATGCATGAAAAAAATCATGTTGATCCAACGGTCATTTTTTTTCTTTTTTCTTGTAAAACTTATGATATTAAATTTGCATAGTTTAAACAATTTAAATGTTTTTCTCAAAAACCAACTGTTTGATCTATGTGATTTTTTGTTTGCACAAGGTGTTTATATGGAACATCTTATCCAACGGTCAGTTTCACAAAATAGTACCACTATATTAACATTTGTACAATATGAATAAGAACCACATGATACACAAGTCTAAACAATTTAAATGTTTTCTCAAAAACCAACCCTCGGATACTCGGATCTATGTGATTTTTTTGTATGCGCAATGTCTATATGTGGAGCATCTTATCCAATGGTCGGTTTTACAAAATAGCACCCCTATGTTAACATTTGTACAATATGAATAAGAACCATATGATACACGGCTTAGATGAAACCAATATAAGTAGTTTTTGTTATAATGGATAAGGTCAACTGACTGTTGGATCACTCTGATTTTTTTGCGAGTATGACATTCATAATAAGTTTATCCAATTCAATGGTGGGTTTTTCTAAATATAATTGGATATTGGCTCTATTCAACTAACCTCACGCAACTTCATGGTTAGTATACATTGTGATTGAATGACTTAGGTTACGGGTATAAGGCTAATTTCACAGTATATTTCCAAAAAACCATCGTTGGATCTCTATGATTTTTTACAATCACGACAATTATATGAAGTTTATATAATTCAACGGTTGGTTTTTCTATATATATATATATATATATATTTCATGACTAGATAAGTTTATGCAAATGTAACTTTTTGCATACAAAAATATATTTTTAAAGTACCTGCAAATGTAAGTTTTTGCATAAATACATTCAAACTTAATCATTTTAGTCTATTAAGTAGTATATATTTATAAAAAAAATATGAATAAGGTTAAAAATTATATATCACAACTTGAAAAAATAAGATTATACATAGCTTAGTGGTAAGGCCTTTGCATATAAGGCATATGTTTAATGAGGTTCCAGGTTCGAACCTCCCTACAAACTATGTAAATTATTTTTATGAAAATGAATCGGGAATGGGGAATCCCCGCGGGGCGGGGAAAATGAGCGGGGCGGGGCGGGGCAATGGGGTGGGGCATGGTAAACCCGTCCCCGCCCCGTACCCCGGCGGGGCAAATTTTTTTTGTCCCGTCCCCGCCCCATACCCCGCAAACTTAAAAAAAAACCCGCCCCTATAGGGGCGGGGCGGGGCGGGTCCCCGCGGGGACGGGGAAAATTGCCATCCCTAAGATCACTGCATTTTTAGCATGCTCGACATGCATAAGAAGAATATCTAATCCAATGGTTGGTTTTTCAAAATAACAATCCTACATTGACTAAAAACACAAGTCCTCACATAAGCTTAGATGTGTACGTACTTCTAAGAAAATTTCTCTCACAATAAGAGTGGTATTTTAATCAATGAAACCATAAGGTCATAAAAAGGCAATAAAAAGAAAATATCTAGATTAAAACCATCTCAGGTGTCTTGTGATACCTTCGACAATCATAAGATCCGTCTCAAGAACAAAAGAAAGTGGCACAAAAAGCTATGTTTTCGTTCTTATTTCTTCTGTTACTGCTTTCACTCCTTTTTCCTTTTTGATGGAACACAACTCTGTGAACATAGATGTATCCGGTACTTGCACCCATGCCATGTTGTGCCATGTGAACATGAGTACTTCATGGCAAAGAGGCAAGTCCATGGAATATAGATTCAGATTCAATCATTAAACAATGATGTTTTCACAAAAAATTAACCATGGATGATTTTTTAATATATTCAACAAACCAGCCATGATCGACATCCTTTCACCTAAAATGGATGTAGGCATCTAAGAATTAACACTTTCGTGTTCTTTAATTAGTAGTCAAATATTTTATTAACCAATCAACAAGGATTAGCCCATAGCATATTCTGAACAATATTTCTTAGCTGAGTAGCACTATCACAATTCATAACTTGCAAGATGAATTTAACATACCAGTATGAGTAATCGATTATTAGACTGCAAATAACGTTCAATCGCATCATTGACTGGAAGCTTAGGAGGAACTTGTCTTGTCCTTAGTTGCGCCTCAACAACAGTATCATTCAGTTCGCTGTAAAACAATAATAAAACGACTCAAACATTAATAATGTTGAGAAAATTTCCATTAGCATCAAGGAAGTAACTTATGTAACTTATGCATACTTTAAAGTAGTACAAAAAATTTAAGTAGTCAAAATGAAATATGTAAATTGAGGATCATCAACAATAGCCTATTAGGCATGGCTCAAAATTTATTTGTGAATGAAGTTCAAGCATTTATCAATTTAATTGGTTTCTTTTATATCATTTCTACCTTATCCAAATGAATTTATTGGCACTAGAGACACTATATGTATATCGAGTAACATCTTTCCTGTGCCAATCTATGTAGGAAGAAGAACTGTGTCGCTTCTTATGGTTTTATCATCAATGAATATGATACATTTTAACATATAACAAGGTACTCATCACGGGAAGAAAAAATATTAAGAAGATATTCAGTTTCACATCACAAAGCAATGACATGACACTAACATTTATAGATACCTTACAAATGTTTCGGCCCATTCCTGGGCAGTGTGGTTTGTCACATGTGTGAAGTTATGCCGATGTCGCTTCTCTCTTTCATCAGGCAACATATTCAATGCTTGGCCAATTGAAGAAGCAACCTCTGTGATGTTCCAGGGGTTCACTAGGAGTGCTCCTGCACCCAGAGACTGTGCAGCACCAGCAAACTACATCAAAAGAATGAGGTTAGAAAAGGACTAACAAAAGCAAGGAAAATAATAAGATTTTGTAATTTGGAACAAGAGCAGAGAATTGCATGATTTATTTTTATTTTTTTTTTAACTTTGAGCAATCCAAGGAAGTACATTTTCAGGCTAGGACATAAAATTAAAGCATTTGCATATAAAAGTACACAAGATTCATCTATAAAAATTGTCATCTAAGTAAATTACTTCGAACAGTGCTTAGAGTTTATTAACTCCAATACATTTTATGAAAACAAACCAAGCCATTAAATGAAAATGATACACAATGGAGCCAGAATCTGCAATAGCTGAATTGTTGGAATCTAAGGGCCATGAAGGGAAGGATTCCACCTCAAGTTTTTTTTCATTTTTTCATTTAGTTTTTTTAGGATTGATCTGCAAGTTAGATCAAATAACCCCCCATATCACACCCAACAAGTACCATCACCACCAACCCCCCTGTTCCTCACAACCTCCAACCCTCACCACCCATCCAGCACCACTACAACAACCACTACCATTACCACCACCCAACATCACCGTCCACTCACCCACCCACCAACAAAGGAAAAAAAATTCTAAGCCTTTAAATATCAATACTTTTACCCACATGATCAATTTTGCACCATTGGTATATATCAACAAATATATGCCAGTACACAGCTAACCTCTTTTCAGAATTTTATTACCTCAATGCATCAGTGGGAAACAATAGCATTAGCACAGCCACAGATGCAAGTTGGACAATAAGTTACAATAAAAGAACTATGTTTGCAACCATAGAACCCCTCTAACTTAAGTAATGGACATGATTGGCTTTCGGTATATTTAGATCTTGGAAAGTTGGAATTGCATAGTTTTACCTCGTATGTTCATGAAGTTGCAAAGGAAATAATAATGGTTCAGTTTTCTTAATGTATACCAATTTTTTTTAACTAAAATTGAAAGTATAGCCCGAATTGAAGTTCCTAGTCATATTTCCTATGAATTACTGACTCAGTTGTGAATAAAAAACATATAGCTCATAGTTGTGAAGTGGGAACGAACATTAATATACAAGTATACAAGAAGTCCAGATTAAAAAGTCCTTTTCACAACATACAGAAAACCTTTGACCAAACTTACAACTATTCTGTATGCGACAACTAAAACCAAAGGATTAACGCAACTACAATGTAATGGTAATTACTTCACTTAGAATGAGCACCCCTTTCTTCGAGTCTTGGCATGCCACGAATTCATAGCTGACAAGATTCATTCCATCCCTCAAAGATGTGACAAGTGCTACATCTGAACATGACAAGGGGAAAAAAAGTGAGGAGGGGAATAAAACAGATCATTAGTTAAAAACTGACACAGACAAGTTTCTAGAATTATCATGTCATCAGCATTTAAACAAAGCACAGATAAAAGGCTAACATAATAATGCCAAATAATAGTTCAAATGTCAACAGTAAAAGTTTTGTGTTGTCAAGCGCAAACATGCAATTTCAAGTCTTGATAGCAACCACTTGCATGCAATATGGAAGGTTAGGACCATATCCATCTCACCCTTCCTAGGAACCCACTTTGGTGGGACCAACACTGGGTAATGGCCTTAAAACTAGACTAAATTCAGGTGGCTAGGCGGTGGTACAGATTTGAAATTCTCAAAACTTTCATATAATTTCAAGAATTAATTTCCCTACCAGAATGCCCGAAATTACACTGAAATCCCTAAATCAAACTTTTAACATCTTGAATAATTGAAATTGATGTTTTGGTTTTAACTTCTATAAATTTTCATAAAAAGGAATGAATGAATTCCACTTACATAGTATCGAAATATAATATGATGAGCAGTTAAAGGTATTCATTCCATAATTCTAGAATGTATGGCAAAATCAGGAGAGCACCACTGGTCTGGTATAAATCCAACATGACATTGTCAGTTATACTCATAATTATTTTCATCAACTTATTACAACAATAAATTTGACATCAAATTATATCACCAGATTCACAATAAAAATCTGCCACAATGAAGCTGACGCACAGATTTTTGGCGTACCTTTTAAAATCTAAATCAATCAAGTGAAATCTGAAGAGTAGTGAACCATACTGTTATGAGATTATTGATTTGTTTTTTTGTTTTTTGAACGCGCTACATTTTCCATTATGCAAATGTCACCCAATTCACAATGCATGAATGATTAGTGAATTAGGCATACTCTCAACATAAAGGGGTTGTTCTTGAATTTGGCATAAGCCTCTAAAGACAAAATAGATAAAATAGTAACAAAGTAATAACTAGAATTTTAAATGTAGTTCACATTTTATAGGTTCCTGAATTCTTGCACATTACTCACAAATTATTCCATATACAGTTCCCAATTTTTCTTTCAAAGTTTCTCTCCTTTTGGCTTCAATCTTCCTGAATGATTCCCAAATTACTTTAAAAAATCCAGATCCCAAACCAAAATATATATACACACACATATGTATGTATGTATGTATGTATGTATCAGGATAAATCCCCAGACACCTATAATGTAAGAATGGAATGTACTGAGAACATATAACTCACACATAACCAACATAAACGCATTGCCCCCAAGTAACATATAAAGACAATGAGATGTTAACATTGTGTTATCTGAAAAAATGAGTGCATCAACTTGAAATGCTAGCTTCTGAAATATTCTTAAGTATCCAAGTAAATGAGTGGATAAACTTGAAATGCTAGGTTCCCAACTACTAATAACTAGACAATGGAGTGAAGAGTCAAGGTTTAACTTTCCTCTCAACAGGAGCTTGTGCTTTCCCTAGCTAAGGCTGACATAAACAACATGATCCATTGAAAACCAACTCCCTTGCTTGAATAATACATCCAAAGTCCCACTCAGCGACTCATCATTGTCTTGTTAGGAATGACGCTCCTAAATTAAGGTTGGCAACTAAACTAGACCCCAGTCATATAGCACTTTTATGCACAGGTTTTTCCAGCTTTCTCTAATGAGATCTAGGCTAAAGATTTTCCAGTTGTATTTTAAATAGCTAAGTGGCTGCTTGAATCACCAACCTCAAATGTTGATTTTTCATCAATTTTGATACTGTGGAAGCAGCTGGACCCCAAACCAATTTATAACTTATTCACTTTATTTCCCTATTATTACATTGAATATTAAATAAATTTATACAAGTAGCAGTAAACTGGAACAAAATTTCCAAATGGCTTGAAAAGGAAGCCAAGTACGTATTTAAAAACAAAAACAAAAAACAGAAAAAAAAAACAAAAAAAACAAAAAAAGAAGAAGAAGAAGAAGAAGAAGAAGAAGAAGAAGAAGAAGAAGAAAGAAGGCAGGCCAAGAACCATTTTGAATGAACATTGAGGCAAAGATAGGAGGAAAAGAAAAGTGAACTTAAACAATTAAATTAATTAAAAATACTAAGTGCCCCAGCATTTTACAACAATGGCTTTCAAGTATTCACTCTTAACACTTCAGAAAAACCATGCAAAGAAGCCCAAGGGTTCTCTCATGAAGTAATTTAAGTTTGGCAACATTTCACTGAAGTAGTGCTAGTAATTTTAAAATAAGGAAATTAAGACTAACATTGCATATATGCTGACAAGATTTGGCAATCAATTAACAGAAAATAAAAATATATCTGTAGGAGTGATGTAAAGATTCAAGATTGCAATACAAAGTGCAGCTACGAAACCTTCACATGTTTATTGTCTTCACCCAGTTCCAGGGCACCATTATTTCAAATTGCATAAATAAAGGCCTAGTGGGGCTCATCTTGAAAAGGGCAATGCATAGAAAATTTTACGTCAGCTGAAGAAATGGAGAATATAAATGCTAAAGCAAAAAAATTAGTACCAGTAACAGCATATAGGGCACATAATGCATGGAAGTCAAGAGAACGATCCTGTAGATAAAGAAAAAAAATGCTTTAGAAAGTGACGCCGTTGGCTTATAAATAACAATGTTCAAGAATAATTGTAACAAGAAAAATAATGAATTGGATGATATATCATTTTATGCATGATAAATCTCCTAATGTCAGTCATAGTCCCCAAGGAACCTAAAATTCTATGCCTGATTTAAGAATAGAAGCTCTACTGTGAAAAGAAATTTAAACATTTGACATTTTTTAAAAAATTCTCTAGCAAGATTTTACTTCAAGTCAAATGTACTTTACAGCCAGTAAATGTTTAATTTTTCTGCTTTTTAAAGAAAAGAAAAAATTAGAGATGAATTTTGGAAAGGCAGCACAGGCTCGTGTAATGCTAAGAAGGAAAGCTATAACTTTCACAACAAGGCATCTTGCATGACGCTCAAACTGAGAAAAGAAGGTTAGACAACATACACCAATAAATAGATATAGATACTTAAAGGAATAGAGAATGAACCAGCATTACAGATTACACGGTCAGCTTAGAAAAGTGGATGGAGGTGTGGGGGGTGGGATTGGGGGATATAGTTTGATAACTTCATAGAAGAAGTACAATAAATGGAAGTAACTTCATGATGAGTTTTTTTTTTTTTTTTTTTTTTTTTTTTTCACCAAGTGAAAGGAAATGCACGCATTAGGTAGACTCATAGTGCTGGGCACGGAAGGCCAAAGCACAGAGACACGCCTCAAAAGGCCCTATCTTTTTGGGAGCTAATGGAGCCTTAAATACAACCAACACACATGCTAACAAACTGATGTGGGACATTGCCTAGTTGCCCACACAGACTTCAATTTTTTTTCTTCCAAGTGATGGGAAACATGAATAATAGCGTGAATATAGCTTTTTCTGTTTCAAATACCAATAAAATAAACATATCTTCATATATAAAATATGTTGAAATCTGCTCGTGACAGTTAAAAAGTATAATATACTTTCTACATTGGTAATTTTTGACGAGTGCATCTTATGTAGGGAATATTAAAACCACATTCGTGAGTCATTAATTTCTTCAACTTATTCTTTCCAGGTAACATGGTGTCAAATTGTCAATTAAGATCAACATACTATTTTTCTGAAATAAATCTTCACATTGGTTAAATCTAATCTGTAGAATTTGGCAACCAACTAAACAAAGCTGTAATCCCAAATATTTGGGGTCAGCTAAGACATATTGCGAAATAAACTTGACTTAATACAATATTAGTTTTAATGTGCTACTGGATTGCCCATATAACTCTTTATGAATTGCAAATCAAATTGAGGTCATAAGGTCAGAAAATGGATATACATATGATGTCTCAAATTGAAAACTCAAATTCATCTCTTCATCTCTCCTATAGTCAACACACTTCTATTCTAGCCCTCTAACCTGTCATTACAGCATTTCTGTTCTTCTTTATGATATCTAACATGCATACATGCATACATATACATGCATGCATACATACATACATACATACATATATATATAAGAAGGAAATTTCATGTAAGATCCATTTTTTGAGACTTATAGGACATTTTTTTACATAACTTTTTAGCCAACTTCAAGGGACTGTTTACATTTGACCTTAACCGACTTTCAATACTTTGTAATCACCTTTGAGATAAAATACTTGTATTTGTGATCTTGAACCGGATTTCAGGTAAGATCCAACTCTTGTAACCTTATTATTATGTAATGTAACAGTGTAATTATGATGAATAATGTAGTTATGTATAATGCTAATCACATATTTGTTATGCCAGATCTAGATACTAGACCAGTGAAAGATTGTAATTGAAAGACTGACATCTCCGAATGTGAATCCTTCATTGGAAAACGAGTAAGCACAGATATAAGACATCTAGTTGGATCCCCTGTTTTCAAAACCATGCACCTGATCCACAGAAAACACCTCCTGCATAATGGTGACCGTACAATGCTGGAGGGTGACAATTTGGATAGGCCCAACTGTGGAGGCCTCACCAGAAACCAATAGGCCTGACTGAAGGTCCTGCTAACGAATCCCCTAAACTAGGACAAACATTATAGATAACAAGGCCTCTTTCTCCAACCAAGCACAACTGGGAAGAGAGAGGCCAAAGAGGTTCTGGCCCACTTGACCCAGAGCCTTAGGCTGATGTGAAAGCCCAGTAGAGGGATGGGCCTTAGGACCCATCCCAGTATGCAAGACTAGACCCTTTTTTTTATCAGGTAAAATAGTATTTCATTAAAATAGAAAAGGGCAAAAAGCCCCTGTACAGGGAAAGTATACAACTCCAAAAACACAAACGAACTAACTAAAGAACCTAGAAAATTAGGGAAAGTCATCCGGCTCTCAAAAACTACCAGAACACTTCACAAAAAAAGGGAACTAGCAACCTTATTCTTCAACACCTGTATAAAACTCTCAACCCTATAAAAAATCCTACTATTTCTTTGTTTCTGTATAATCTACAAAATTGCATGGGGTATCAGCACCCACACCTTGTAAGGAGGACCGTTGTGCTTCTTAATCCACTAGCTTTCTATCACTTTCTTCACTAAACCTGGCATCACCCAAGAAACCCCAAACAAATTAAAGCAAAAAACCTTCAAATTTCAAATCCTCTAACCTACCAGCACTTTTAATACCACCTGGCCCCATCCCTCTTGCATTCTGACTCTATTCCTAGCCCATCTTCCTGCTGGTCAGAGACGATGACCACTCTTCCAGTGACCGACTGCCACACAGCCCAGTGTGAATCGTCTCCTTTCCTCATCTGACTTCCCTCCTCCAACAATCACCCTTCAATGTCATCTCCTCCACTCCCCTCCCATTATGACACCTCTCCTCCCTTGCTTCCTTCCCACCCACCTTCTCCCCCTCCTCTTCTGCCTCTCTTAAATCCCCACCTTTTGACTCATCCTCACCGCTGGTATAATGATCTCCCACCCGATGCTGCTTTGAAAATCCGTCTTCACCTTCTTACAAACATACTAGAGATCAGGAAGAACCTCCTTGAATAACGACACTCGAAAGCATACTCATCAAGGATTTATATCTAGAATGGGATCTTCCTCCCCTCCATCATGAGAAGTCAAACCACATCCCACCCACCATCCCAGACCACCACTGCCTTCAAGAACCATCCGCAGCAATTCCCCAAGGCTTTAAAAGGCGCCCCATCCATTGATGAAGGAGATGACCTACTGCCCGAACGAAAATTATGCCTGGTCTTCTCAAGATGCTAGAATAACCCACTCTAACAGACCACATCCAACAACAAAGAAGCGCCACATTTCCTTTCTAGTCCCCTCCAACAGCACCCTATTAGATTCCTTAGCGGAAGATAAACGGAAAAGCAGAAGACCATCAGCAATGGTGTGGACTTGCACCACCATTAACATGATCTAAGCTTTGGAGGCCCAGAAATCTCCAACATAGAACCTCTTCTCCATCAAACTGTTGGAATTTTGAACCAATTTTAGCTCAAATTAATTGTGGGACCTACTTATATTTATAGGTGGGACCACATAGGAATGAAATCTACTTATGGAGTAGATGAATGCAATCTATTAGCTTGTCCAAAATTCTTCAATTGTGAATGAGAAATTGAAGGTTAAAATAGCTTCATGAAACATTTGGTTTTTGAGGCTTTGAGCTAGTCCCACATTGGAAAAATAGAAAGAATGTAATGGTTTATAACCTCTTACCTTGGGCTTTGGGTTTGGGCCCCAAGGGGTACCCAAGTTTTGTGAGGGGGAGGACCTAGGTGAAGTGGGCCATGGTCTATGAACCACGCGAGCGCGCGCGCCGCCGCCCTGCCCCGTCCCGGACTGGGCTGGGTCATTAGATGCTAATGGACCATTATTCTTTTTATTAAAACTTTTATTTAAATTAATCAAGCTGAAACCGCTGATTACTGTTTTTTAAATCTGGTGACTGTTGGAACAGGCACCTTTCTGTTTGAATCTGGTGACTATTGGAAATAGGCATTTTCTGCAACAGTCGCGACTCATTAGAGGGGACGCCTTCTGCCAACAGTCGCAACTCTTGCAGATAACTGCCACCCACCAGCATCTATAAATACTGCATTCGTACCCAGTTTTTAATACCGAAAAAATCATTTAAGCATTCTGCATATAAGAGAGAAAGAGAGTCATTGTTTGGGTTCGCAAGACTTGCCGTTTGAAGTGCTGCTACTGCAAGTGACCGACCATTGTATCCTGGGAGACAGTCGCTAATCAACTCTGAGCACCGTAGGAGGGCGAATTCTATCTTAAGGACATATTGTCAAACAATAGCCTTGGTCAACAATTTTTACTTACATTCTGCAAACTTGTTTTGTTCATCATTAATCCTGTAAGTTTCAGTTTTACATTATTTTGTGTTCATTTCTAGAATTTATAATTGTTTATTGCTAGATTTTTTAATACACAGAAAAGTGCATCATCTATATTTTCTAACACAAACTTTCCTACCAAGCATAACCTTAGGATAACACACCTCTTCTCCACCCGCAAACATTGGGGTTTCAACACCAAGCTAAAGATCCTATAAAAGATATCCTAACCTCCTTCCATAGTCAATTCAAGAAGTTGGGGCATAAGCAGAAAGCACCATTGGTGAGGCCCCTCATTCCTTCTTTCTAAGACATGTGGCTTCAATACTTGTCGAACGAAGCCACAACACCCATATGTCCCCCTATCATCTGGGATTATCAATAAAAATTTTCAGCAATCAAACAGGTTTTTTGAAACGAATAAGGATCTTCCTCGTTCATTAGACTTCATGAAGATAGAGACATCTTTGTCTTCCAACTCCTCTCCAGAAAACTTAGCTCTCAAACCACGGCGTACAAATTGATCCAAAAATCACTTAGCTGTAACACAAACTCCTTCTCTAAGAAGTGATTCTCGAAAATCCGCTACCCTCTCCGTGATCTTTACATATCTATCTCTCCCACCATTCTCAAAAATGACGTCAAGACTATTCGTCCACCTAAAAAATCTTCTTCATACCTTGATATGTAAACTTCTCAACGAAGTTTTCTAACAGCTTGGTAAAAAAACATCATAGGATGGCATGGATCAAATTGTGAAGCCACTTCTTAGCCATGGAATTAATAAGATAAAGCTAAAAAAAACATTGTAGATGCAACATCCTTCTAAAAAAGGTTATTCAATGAGCTAAAGAATACATTTCCAAAAACATATCAAGCATTCTGTGGATTAACTTTGGAGTTTTGAAGTCAAAGACTGACCAGATGATGTATTGGAACAGCAGTTAAAGTTCCAAATCTGCCATTAATACGTCCAACAATTTCATGAACCTGGCTAGTAAGTTTTTGATCTGAGAAAACACAGATTAAAACAAATTAATACATCATATACCAGGAAAGACATACAAAGCATGGTCATGTGAGAAGCAAAAGGTTAAGACTTAAGAGTCAAGTATATATGCTAGCATAAAGGGAAACTGGACTAAGACATTGGAAAGACAGCTGTTGACGCTCGTATACATGTTAGATTGGCTGTCACAATAAGATAATATATATATATATATATATATATATATATATATGGTTCAAAAACATCAAGAAAAGGTGAACTGAGATAGCAAGGCATTGGGTATATACTTAGGTTTAATAGATATAGAAGAAAAATATTGAACTCCATTCATTTAGTTTGGAATACAATTTTTAAGGCTTGAACTGAATTTATTTGAACCTAAGGGCATATATAAGATGGAGATCGGTACACCAATCCTTTTAAGGGCGGAAGGCCTGCTTGTGCAGTCAAACTTCCTCATCTCTTTCTGTCTAGCATGCATAGTGTCTATGTATACCTGTCCCATGTCAGTGTTCAAGCAACATAGCCCTCAATCTATACAGACTATGGATTCGAACACCAAAGTTGACGTATATGATCACTTTGCCTTCTAGTAAGAGCAGAAATTGGAGGATATTATGTGGGGAAAAAATTGAGTGCAAACTAACCAACATATATTAGTAATACAGCAGGTGAAAGTTTTAACACAAATGGTAGCAGAACTATAACATTTATTAAAGAAAGTTACCAAGGGTCGCAACTACAAACTTAGACAACATTCTGAAAACGCAAATCTGTTGCATGTGTTACATGGACAATTCAACTTGTGTGAAGTACCCACGTAAAACACGCATGACATGGCTATGGGTATGGGATGCATCTGACACACCTATCGTTAGACACATACCCAATAGGATTTTCAAACAAGAAAAGAGAGGAACATATTCCACATTTACTACAACTTCAGTTACATATTCTTTGCGGTTTTTTTTTTTTAAAAATTTGCATAGAATTTCAATGTCAATGGAATGTACACATGTTTAACATACTATGTAACATACTTAGGGTACTGGAGAAGAAAAAGTAGAGATTTCAATGATCTTGCCATGCCCCCACATCCAAAGATTTGAACGTTAGACAAATCTAACACCCAAGCACGTACCTGTAGTTTTCAATTGTACCCAGGTTCATGTAACAGTTAGTTGCTGTAGGCATCTAAGATTAATGAATAGAAAAACCTTGGCATCTATTAGCATATCTCAACATGTCCGATATTCAACGGTTGATACCTGGACATTCATGTCTCCACATAGTGCTGGCTCAGTACAACTTGACACCTAAGGTGAAAACTCCAAATGATGCCTGTTTTTATATTTAATATATTAATGTAAATAATATTAATTAACTATGTGGTAAAAAAAGTTTTTTTGAATGCATTCTCTCGCTTTTTGAGAAGCAAAATTCAAGTTTTTCAATAGATGATACGCTAATCCACGTAATATTTCCAGTGACACAATCGATTGATGGAAGGATTTAAAATAAACTAAAATCTAAAGTTTAAAGAACAAGAAAATCTTGCAACATAGGAATAAGCGAGTCCGTGAATGGTTGCAATATACACTGTGTTTGTTCTAAAACACCGAGTAAAATGAAGGATCTGAGAAACCCTAAATTATAACAATCAACATTGAACAACACATAATTGAGATTTATAAAGTCAAGACTAAGGGTTTTAAGGTTGATAAAAGCAAAAAATGAAACCCTATTATCTATTGAAAAGAATTTGCATTGATAGTTACTCTTAAGAATTTCTTGCCACCTCAACTTTCAAAAGCAACTATAAAAACTCTACACTATCAAAAGATTCCACTTTTTTGCTTTTAAAAGTAAAAAAAAAAAAAGTAGTAGTAGGTCATCCAAACAAGCCCTAAATTATAGAACAACCAAATTTAAGTAATAAAAAAGATCAATCTTACTTTATTAAGTACCTTTTTGGCTTTTTGCAGCAAGGAGATTGCTTAGGGAGAGAGATTCGAGAGAAATTTGAGAGAGTCGTGAGTTTCAAAGAGAAGAGATGGGGTTTATAATATATTATTGCTTGTAAGATTATGAAGTCTTGGAAAATGAAGAATAGGAAGAGAAATTGTTTTTTTTGCTCCTTTCTAACAATGCAGGAGGGAAGCTTTGAAGGTTTACTAATATTCTTAAATAAGGACTTGTGGTAAAAACTAAAAATAAAAATAAAAACTAAATACTATTATTATCCTACTATCCAAGTACCAGGGTTGCAGGATTGGAGCCTTTATTTCATATTTGGCTTAGGCAATTAAGTGAATTGAGGCCTTGGGGGCCTTCTTTTCACATGGGGCTTTAGGCACCTGCCTTATGGCCTTAAGGTTGAACCACCCAGCCTCTACAACATGTTAATCATACTTAAGCTCCTTGTTTCATACCTATACCCTTTACTTCTTTTTTAAGGTTTTTATTATTTAAAAAAAAAAAACAACTGAAGGAAATTGGTTCTTCCAGATTGAAAAATAAAAACTAGAAAATAACTTATTTGTCACACAACCAACACTATAAGCAAAACTACGTAAAAACCCAGATGAAGCATGTCAAGAAGCATACACTCAGGAACATCTGTTCTTGTTGGCACAGCAATTTGCAGAAGAACAACTTTATCACGCCAACTAGAATTTTCCTCAAGAAATTTTTCAAATGCCAGTATCTTTTGGGGAATTCCTTTAATCATATCAAGGCGATCAACACCTAACATTACCTGTCAAGTCAGAACAATTATAAGCAAATTCAGGGGGGAGCAAAAAAAAAAAAAAATAACAAAGCAAAACAAACAGAAGTACAGCCTATTATTTTTCTTTTATTTATAATGGATATAGGCAACTGTTTGAAGTTTGAATTTAACAAATAAAAGGATGGCAAACAAAAACATCGTGTCATCACCTACAAGTGTCCCAGTAATGCAGACAACAGTGTACACGCTGATAGAATAAACAAAAGAACAGTAAATGGAAATAAAACAATGTAATCTGTTTCTTCTTGCTTTTTCCTTTTTTTCAACTGATCACATTTACATCATATTAGACTCATCTGATCTTAAATTCAACAACCAGGAAATAGACAAAGGATTCAGATAGAAAAGTTAAACTATAAAATCATTAGAAAGACAACTTATTGCATCTTACTGACAACTACTCTTGAAAGATTGACACCTGAGCAAATTCTCAACTTGATATTTTAACCAACAAGAAAATACAGCCATACATATTTCCTATCTATATGAAAATCCTTAATGCGAAATTCTCAGAGAGCATACACTCCCAATTGTTTAATCCTGAATAGCCCAAACTACTAGGTGAAGATCCTGAAAGGAGTACATAGTTTAATCTCCAAGAAAATTTGAACGTGAAACCTTTTTCTACATACAACACAAGTATATTTGAAAATCTAATTGAGAAAATGATGAAATAAGAATTTGTTTTCTATTCTTCTTGAATTTTATGCAAGAATTGAGACTTGACTAGATTTCCTTCATTGCGTAAGTAATTATATCATAATGTTTTAAATTTTTTCTAATTAACATAACGAAGAATGTTATGAATGAGGGTAGAAACACGTGGGGCAAGTTATCCCCACAACAAAAACAAAATACGATGCAAACAGAAGGGCCAAAAATCTAGCTATGAATTACAACATCAAAATCATTAAAAATCTACTATCTCCAATAACATCAAAAATTGAGATCCTGAAGGCAATAGAAACCCTGTAAAACAGAGCATACATAATAAAAGCCAAATCTTAACATCTACCCTCTGCAACCAAATATTTGAGTATGCCGATGCAAAAACCTTTCAAAGACAAAGGAGGCCCAAGAAACATCAAACTAGGAGCAAACAAAAGACCAACGCAAGAAGACAACCCAAAGGGATAGCAAAGGGACTGATCACCCTTACCCTGACCCTGACAAGAACACAAAAGTCACATATGAAGCCCATCATGGCTCGAACTGTGGTGGAAAGAAGGCAGGGAAAAAGTGAGACGTTAGGGCACAATAATGCGAATATGAGCATGCACCTTATATGTGTGCGCATGTTTTTTTCCCTCTCTTTTGCTTGTTGCTGTTGGTTGGGGGGAGGGAGAGTTCTATATAGAGGTTTAAACTCTTCTCCGCTCCACGAGAAACTGATGTGGACAATGAGCAAATCAATTCTGTTACAGGAACACTCAGAATGACATAATTTTACCATGGCACTACAAAGGAGTTTTACTATTTGGAAACAAAATGCCAAATGCAGTCAGTTTTCCACTCCAAACTTAAACTCACTCACTCTTATCCTGCATTAGATTTTCACTACGAATGAGAGGTTTCTATGTAAAAGCTGATGCCTCCTTTGGTATCCCTCTTTCTGTAGCCACATGTTCAGTGTTTGCCAATAGATGAATTCATAATTCTTTTCCCTCTTTAATAAAAACAATTTCTACATATAGAACTCAGTTAAAATGCGTACATATATTTAAACCAAGTGGCCTAAGGCAGGACAACCAAATCCTTAACCCATCTAAAGTTCTAATTAGGAGTTGGAGGTTAAAATTCCACCCATACCCTAGCTATAGTTGTTCCATCCCCAACCCTAGATGGGCCAGTTGAGGTCAGTTAACCAAATAAGCAGACCTATTGCAATTCCTAAAAACGAAGCAACAAAGGAAAGAGGGTCTGGCTTCTCACTATCAAGACATATGCAGTATCTACTAACCAAAACCAGCCCTCAACAAATCACCTAACGACTATAAGAATTGCATCCAACATGGGTGTCCACACTTAAATACACAGTTGTGCAGGCTCTGTCCATCATATGATGCAACATACAAAAAAAAGACTGAACTAAGAAAACACCTTTTCTCAAATCCCAACCAGCATCCACCTTATCTTTATCATATCCTCAACTTCCTTAATGACATTGATATGAAGCAAAACCAAGAGATCAATTAGTTCCAGGACAACCTCAATTGTTTAAACTTCAGTTTTTATTAAGAGAAACCAAGAACAAGGGCCAACAGCCAGCAAGGAACAATGAGAGACCAAATATTATTTGACAAATGCCATCGTAAACAAAGTAGGAAAAAGATTTCTAAAAGGAGCCTCTCCACCCCACCAATCTAACCCTTGTTCCATTGCCCATTCTGGAAAGAGCTTAGCCAAATACAGTCAACATGACACTCTCCATAGACCTATTCCAAAGAAGTAAAGGACCACATTGGACTTTCATCCATTAAAACTATTACACTAGGTAGAATCAGATGATGTCAGATTACTGGGCTCCGTAGTCTATACTAAGTCTGCACAGCCACTTACCAACAAAGTCTTATTATAAGAACTATTAGGCAAAAACCAAGAACTTTGTCTATGCAAGGAGCACAGAACCTATCACATCTCACTAGATGATACTTGCAATCCTTCCTCTGTCTCAAAAATCAGGCCACTCAAATCCACTAAGAGAAATTACAACTAAAATTGACACTCTTATGAAAATAAAGTAACATCGTACAATAAATTACAAAATCTACCTTTCGACCAGCAAATCTTTCTGTTAATTCTTTAATGTGGCCCTGAACTTGATGACCCTCAAGTGCTCGAATGAACCGATCTGAATCTATCCCAATAGGAAACTGAAGTGTCAAGTCAAAAGAAAGAAAATAAGTATATTTTTATTAGTTCCTAATGGAACACGTTTAAAACTTAATATGCTAGCAAATAACGGCAACACCCAAAAGTGATTAGTGCTTTAAAGATCAAATACAGACATCAAGACAACAGTGATCAAGTGAACATTTTAACTTAAACGCACCGCAGCTACACGAGTCAGCCTTCCTTGATCCTCCACTCCTTCAGGTGTACCCTCAAGTCCAAGAATACGAGTACAAGCACTAACAAAATGCCTTGCATAATCATAGGTGTGAAAACTGGAAAATGAAATCAAAGTCACTATTATCTTGCTAGTTAATCATGTGATTCTATTTATTTTAATACAAAGTTTAAAATAAGATAATTCTACAAGAATCAAGCACTTCAAACATCCACAATATGCATAGGATTAAGATTGCATAAAGGTCATTATAAATTGTAATATTGACACAGGTTCATAAAGGAGGTAAATATAGAAACTTCAACGCATATCTCGTAGAAAAGAGAGCCACTGCATTCCAAACATTTGGGGGGTTCAAAATAATCTACAGATATATATACATATATAAAGTCTAAATGGGGCTCAATCTCCATTTTGGAGCCCTCTCTCTCTCTCTCTCTCTCTCTCTCTCTCTGGATTCAGTTTCTCCAAATCTCCCTTTTGGGTTTCAGTTTCTCCATCTCTTCCTCTCCTTCTCTCTTCTAGTTTCGTCCTCTCTACTCTCTCTTTCAATTTATTCCTCTTACACACACTTCCTTTCTCTTCTAAGGTTAAACCGCGAAGCTTGGCGCTCTCTCTCTCTCTCTCTCTCTCTATATATATATATATATATATATATATATATATATATATATATATCTAGCTCTGTCACTTTCTATCTCATCTGGTGGACTATGGATGTCTTCTATAGATGTCTTTTATGGTTATTTACTCTTGCATCTTTATTGGTTTTATATATGTTTTAAACTTTTTTATGTCATTCGTTGATTTTTGAGACTAAAACTTAATATAATATAGATAAATATATTTATTTATTAATAATGTCCCCACCAGCTTATGCCTCTGACAGGAATATGGGATTTATTTATTAATAATGTCTCCCCACCAGCTTATGCCTCTGACAGGAATATGGGATTTATTATGTGAACTTTGCTCTTTTGACTGAAGTTTGCTTGCTTTATTGCCATAGTGTCCACCTATCAAGTGGCCAATCTATTGACCCAATCAAAATAATGCATTTGTTCAAATTAATATGGTAGGCTTTTAAGAAATGAATGTGAACTAAACATAATGATGTGATCAAGGAAATGTATAATGAAGCATAAAGTTATATGAGAGCAAGCTAAGAGACAAGTAATTATCTAATCACAATAGGTTTACAAGGTCAGCATTGATTCCCTACCATTTTTGAGATGGTTGTGGATGAAATGACTAGTTAAATTTTGGAAGAAGTTCCATGGTGTATCTTCTTTGCTGACAATATAGTTTAGTACTTTAGTTAATGAGATTGGAGTATGGGAAATTTCCAAATGAAAAAGAAGGAAGAAAGAAATAAAAAGGATGCTTAGAATCAAAAGGTTTTAGGATAAGCAAGACTGAGATTATATGGAACACACTCTTAATAAAACTATGGGTGGAAACATGCGAATAGCAAAACATGATAGTTAAGATAGTGTTCTAAAGCAGAAAGTGTTAAAGAACAAATTGATGTGGTGGAAAATTGGTTCAAAGAGGTCCATATATGCATTTGTTCACCATTGCATTTTTGTACAAAAAGGTTCAAAGAGGTCCATATAGCATTCCTTCAAAAAGATTAGAACTCCTTATGGAAGTAATTGTTAACTTTTCCCACTATTTCGGTGGCATATTTGTTCTCGAAATACACTTTAATAAATATTATAATTACTTGAGAAAAATAAAATTAACGGCAGCGAATTATATAATATCATCACTTCTGTAGCATATCTAGCATCTACACAATGCTCACTTATATAAAACTAAAGTTATATATAGGAGATTTGGAGTCTGCTCAAACTCATTAATCACCTCATAGCTATACAATTTAAGCAATTTCTTACATCATATCATCTCCATGCCGAGATCATTAAGGTTTAGAAAGCTTTGTCCTCTTACTAAGTTCCATCTATCAATCATCCAGTGAGGAACAATAGTTAAACAAGTAAACTCCCCAAAATTTCTTGTACTTCACAAAAGATCTATATATCTTATGCATTCAATAATATTTAAACTAAAGACACATATTACATGAAGTTGACACACAAATAATGTCTAGTTCAAGAAACAACATGACTTTAGGTTAAAAATTACATAAAACATGAATTTGAGTTTAAGTTTTAAAGCCCCTTCAAGTATCTTATGCCCAAAACAGATCCTTATCTCTTACACTGTATATATCACTATTCAACTCAAACCTCAAAACCAGGGTTTAAGCAGATCCAAATCCTTATCCCAAAAACCCTAGGGCTCTGAATACCATGTTATAATCTTAGAGAGAAAGCCAAGGGAGGCTGCAATTCCACTCAATATTGAAAAAGAAGAAATACAAGTGCCTAAAAGAAACCCTATACTAAGAAAAAGATAAAACTACCCCTACTAATAAAATACACTAATTCATGAAATTATACATAATATACCTCACAAATACTTCTCTTGACATTTCTCTATTTTCAGACATTTGATATTATCATCAATAAAAAGGATTGAAGTCTTTGCATCCATGTTAAACAGTATAGTGTAGAAGTGTAGGACAGCCCTTTAAAGTATAGTAAAATTTCTTTGTCGCTTATAAAAAAAGTATAGAATAAGTTTGGCTACGAACAAGTATAGGTGGGCTGGGATATAACTTTGTTTTCTTTAAGGTTTATGAAAGGGAAGATGATATCAAGGGTTAGAGAAGGATAAGGACTAATTTGGTTGTGGTTTAAGGAAGAATGTGATGTAAAATCAAAGGTAGAAGCTTCTGTACTTTTTGATAGTAAGGGAATTTTCAAGTTTTTCAAGGTTGGATTGTGTAAAAGATAATATTAGGCTTTGTGATAAAAATTAAGGGTTTAGAGTAATACAGTTAGAATTGAGGCTAAAAAGAGGGTTGGTTGTGGATAAAAAGAGTGCAAATTGGTGCCAGAAATTAAAAATAAAGAAAGAGAAGAAGAAGAAGACAAACCTTAGAAGCTCAGCCTTCCAGGATCTCACCTAGAAAATAAACAATTGAGTCTCACCAATAATTTATTCAAAAGTTGTAGAAAGTTCTCCCTTAATCGATTGTTTGTAATTGTATTTACAAGCCTTGCTTATATAGAGAACCATAAGACCTACTTTCTAAATTATACTCATTGTCAATTCAAGACTCATATAAAACAAGTAAAAGAGTTTTTAGAACTATTTAAGACTCAGACTAACTCAAACAAGAATAACAATTGAGTAAATTCATGACCAGTTGACCACACACCTCTCACTTTGATACTAAACAATTCTAATTTCCAACATTGTTAAAATACTGCTAAAGCTTGAATTTTCATATTTCTGTAAATTTAAGGAAGCTAGAACCAAGGGTAGCCAACCATTTCCATTAGACATACTCATCTTAATGTGGTACCTATGGTGAAGCAATTGTAGCATCAATGGGTTCCACATGGCTTTAACAAATCTTCTAAATGTCATCTTCATTATTGAATCTAAATTGTTAACTTATGAAACTCCTCTGTGTATTCTTCAACTGATTTATTACCTTGTTTTAAGGGAGAAAATCTTAATCTACAAGGCATGTTCATAATTAGTCAGGAGAAAGTGTTTCATCATCTTTAACTTAATCTAATTTTACGTGTCTATCTAATTTTACGTGTCTATATGTGGTTGGTAGGTCCTATTGAGTCAATCCTCATCGCTTTAACACTACAAATGTTGTTGCTCCTTTCAATTTTACCTTGGCATTTTCAAGCCAAGAACTTTTTCTTTGATACAAAAAAATTGATGTAGGACAGCCCTTAGAGAAGAGAATAAGGTTGCCAACAATCAAGTAGGATTAGGGTTTGTGATAAAAAAAAATAATGGTTTTAAGGTTAAAACTAAGACTAAATAAAGGTCGGTTGTGGATAAAAAGAGTGCACAACAGTGATGGAAACTAAAATAAAAAGAGGAAGAGGAGGATGAGGAAGAAGAGAGAGAAGATAAACCTTTGAATCTCACTAAGGCCTTCTAGGGGTCTCACCTAGAAAATAATCGATGGAGTTTCACCATTAATTCAAGAAAAAACAGCATAAAATTCTTACAAATCAATTGCATGTAATTTTGTCTACAAGGCTTGCTTATATGACCTATTTTCTAAATTCTACTCCTTGTCAAATTAAGACTCCTACTGCAACAAACAAAAAATAACTAAATAAGACTTAAACTAACTCGCACAAGAATAAGAATTGAGCAAACTAATAACTAAACACCAACAAACTTTGACACCAAACAACCTTAATTCCCATAATCTACAGGATTACCAAAATACCCCGAAAGATGGAATTTGCAGATTTCTCATAATTCAAGGAAGCTAAAACCAAAGATATCCACCTATATCCACCTAACATACTCCTCTTCATGTATGGTGAAGCGATTGTATCCTTGGTGGATCCACATGCCCTTCGTGAATCTTGTAAATGTCATCTTCATTGGAAAATCTTCTTCAATACTAGTAAGAAGTTCAGATGCCAGAACCACCAGATTATTGAGAAACAGTATTCAGATCCAAGACTAAACAGACAAATCCAGCATATGTAGAACAAGAGTAAACAATAAACTTGTTCACCCTTTCGCACACAAACATAGAGATGTTTATAACCATATTAAAATTAGTGACTAAAACCGCTGTATTTTGCCAGCGCTATCAGAAACTGCCAAAATATCAAATTCAAGCACCATCCATTACAGCACACTACATCACGAATATAAACCTCCACATTTACAGCCAGGCATGAATAAAATGCTATTTTAAAACATATAAGGAGCATAATTCTAGGTCAATGTGTATGGTGATAGGATATGCAATCAGCTCTTAGCATGTTTTCCTTCACATTCCACCAATGAAGTGACGACAGAATGTTCAGAAGATTTTTCTTTTAGCGTACATTAAAGACATTTCTTTGCATATGATTACATTTGCCAGTTGGAAAACAAAATATTTTCACACGACAAATTAGATACAAAGAATTTTAAGTCTGACAATTTTACTACACATGCCAAATGATACATAAGCACACACACAAAAATGTTACTAGGTCAAAATTAGTAACTGAAACAACCGAAGTTTGCTAGCGGAATCAAACATTGAAAGATGCAGTGTTTCTGCACAATAAATTGCAGCAATTGCTTTAAACTTAACAGTAACATGGATATAATGTGATTTCAAAACATATGTCTAAGACAGTGTCATTCAAGGTCAATGTGTTATGGTGAGATGATATGCCATCAGTTCTTTGCGTGTCGGCCTTCTCATACCATCTCTGTAAAATGTTTCAAATATATTTTACTTTTAGAAGATGAAATAGATATAAAGGATATGGAAATTTCAAAAGAGACTTTCTCATGGTGGAACTGGGACAAAGAATTTCAAGTTCAACAAAGTTAATAGGCATGCCAAATAATAAGTAGCACTGCCTCAAAGGAATATACCATGCTAAGAAAGATAAAAATGCCATGCTATGTAATTCAGTATTGGTACAGAAAACTGCTAGAACTTACCCAACTAAATCAGCAGCAAGAACAGAACGCAGCAGCTCTGATCGAGATGGCAGTGTCCTATGGATTTCAGAAGAAGGAAAGGGTGTGTGGAGAAACCAACCAACTTTCATTTTGCTGTTATATTCCTTCAGACATTTTGGAAGAAACATTAGATGGTAATCATGGCACCAGACAACATCACCCTCTTCATAATGCTTGTTAACCACATCAGCAAACATTTGATTTGCCTTTTTATATGCAGCAAACTGAGACTGGAAACTCCTGGTGGTGGCAAGCCGATCTTCTTGTGGAAGTCCAAGGTAATGGAAAAGAGGCCACAAGATGTTATTGCAATAGCCATTATAATACTGATGAACAATCTCCTCATCAAGGAACACCGGGATGCACCTCTACAGTGAATGGAGAAAATCAGCAGGTTTAGAAAGCTTGCAAGTATTCTTTATGAAGCAAAATCATATATCTAAACGCGGAAAATGTCACAAAGCTCAAATAATGCCGGACTTATTAACAAAGCTCAAGGGGAAAAAGTTTCCGGGCCAGAATTCTGAACCTTTTCAGCCAAAGCTTTTGTAAGTGCTCTTTGTCCAACCTCATCCGGCACATTTACACCTGCCCACCCAATCCATCTCGCCTCAAACTCCTTCACACCTTCAAAGAAAATCATCCAAGAATGTATGAGGTTCCTCGTTGCAGGTAATAAGACAAAATGTACAAATCTACAGTTCACAAACCAAAACAATAAGACGAAAAGTAAATAACTTGTAATGAATAAACAATGAAACAAACAAGAATGCATATAACACTTACCCAGAAGAGCACTGACAAGACCCCCAGCACTTATCTCCAATGACCATGTTTCCTCACCTCTCCTAACTGCAGAGACTGGCAACCTGTTAGCCACCACCAACAATCGTTGTCTTAAAGGCCTACCATCCTGCTTTTCACATTCCTCAGTAGGTACCGATGCTTCCACAGCCCCTTCCAAGTATTGTTCCACATAGGAAAGTCGCGAGTTTTCACCTTCTCTTAAATGCAATTTATTCTCAGAGACCTTAGTCTTCCCCTTACTATCAATTGTCTCATTCAGATGAGAAGTCTTGCCGCTTTTCCTTAGCTCTCTCTCTCTCAAGAGCCTTTCTACTCGATTTGTGGGGATGGTAGGATTACTGTTATACTTGTTCCCAGGCATGCGCTCAGTTTGAGTCCAACTATCAACACCAAGTTTATTACGGCCTCTGGAGTTTCTCTGAACAATTGTGTGTCCTACATTTTTATTTTTTGAAAGCATATTAAGTCATCACAAGCAAAGCCGCACCAAGTTATGAAAACCTCTCCCCAAAAGAAATTAAGAATTCTACAGCAGTACCCACCAAAAATTTCAATATAATAATAATAATTACTACAGTGGAAAGAATCATACAAACGCTCGTACTGAAAAGCACCATCATCCTCCGCACACAAGCAGATTATAACAAGAGAAAGACAGAATGACAGAACAGCAGAGAGAGAGAGAGAGAGAGAGAGAGAGCGCAGAGCGATCGGATCCACAAATTTGTATGGGGCAATAAAATGGGGTCCACCATGGAGTTCTGGTTATTTTAGTTCAAGATGTTTAAAGCCCATATTTGACATACTAAGATATTGATTAGCATCAGCAACCTTAGTTCGTGAAACCAAGAGAAGGAAACAGAATGGCAGATTGGCCAAAAAAAAAAAAAAAAGAGATAACAGAGAGAATGGAATCCACAGAATCGTCCAAGGCAAGAAACTTCCGTCTCTGATTTTTTTCAGTCCAAGCTTATAAAAAGCATATCACTGATTCACTGGGATGAAAAAACAAACACATTGCATGAGAGAAAAAACTGGAAGTTCTAGTAGGTTGAACTAAGAACATTTTACTCACATAATGTCTAGATGTTCCATCATTGCCAAAAAAACACGACACCAGTTTAATATCCTAAACCACGAAGAAAGAAAAAAATCGAGAATAAAAAAAAAAAACCCGAGATAAGGAAAACAAGCACCCAGTATATAACAACAGACCCATGAAAGAAGAAACCGAGATTCTGCATAAGACAATGGACTAACCTGATTTTGATCCAAATGTCAATCTTACGAGATGGGTTTTCAAGTATGCTCAGCCACTGGGCTAGAGAAGAACCTTCAAAATCATGGGTTATATGCTGGTGGGGAAGAAGAAACCAAGTTGTGATGTAGGTGCTATTGGTGTCAGCAGAGGGAGAGGAGAAAGAGGGAAATCTCCAGATTCTGAATAGCAGAGAATTATCATAGTGAGAGAAAAAGTGAGGGAGCAAACGAATCCTCGTGTAAGCTTTACAGGGTACATGCCTTACAGCCATGCAGGTAATACCAAAGATATGTTGAAAAATAATAATTATATATATATATATATATATTTATAGGATATATATATTCTTTCTAAAAAATAATATTCTTTCTGAATAAATAAAGCATTCAAGTGCTGGGATGGATGCCTAGTTGGCTGGTTGCCTACGCAATCTATTAATAATTTAATATCCCCGAAGCTTGGCAACATTAACTAGTTAATTAATATTCGTGATGGGGATGAAGATTTAGTACCTTCCTGTGTGTGAATCGTATCCAATACTCCAGTGGCGGCCCCTATCTTATACAAGCTGATTTCTGCGGCTTATGAAATTACTGTTTTCAATTTTACCTTCAAATGAGTTAGCCTTCAGAAATTCGAAGGTAAAATTGTAAAATCCCCAAATAAGGAAAAAAATTTCCACAATTGCATGGAAAACAATGCAAAAAGACTTCCCCCGAACTGGATTTTGCATGTGACTGCACAGGATTACTTACTCTTCTTCCGTTTGGTTGAGATGATGAGTGAGGTGAGAATGGAGGGAAAGTAACAACTTTCTTATGACGTGACATTTTAACAGGAACCTTTTGAAAAGAGAACGTGGATTGGAGCTCATTTTATTGCAACTTTTCCGTCAAACGGGGAACACAAAATTTTTACTTTGGGGTCTCTTATATTCATCCTAATTAAACAGGGCTTTAAAGGGGTTTGGTACAACTCACCTTTGAATTGCTGACGTGTCACCACAGAATAGTCAATAGGCTGGAGGCGTGGCTGCTTCCACGTTGGCTGCAAAGGAAAAAAAATTCTTAAAGCATCTCCGATCAGAGGTGAAGCCAGGATTTAAAGTTCGGGACTAAGGACACACTGAAAGTTGGGGGGTCAAGGACGCTGAAATCGAAGAGAGCGTGAGTGATCATTGCCTGAAATCGGAGAGTTGTAAATGTATATATTTTATTTTTGCAAAAGTTTCGGGGCTATACATGAATGCCTCCGCCCCTGTCTCCAATGAGATGTTATACGAGCTGTCATTCAAATAGTTTGTTCCAATAAGATGTCAAATTCTTTACTGTCAAACTTGGCATCTCAAATAGTATTTATCATTTATGACATATCATACTTTTTTTCCCAAAAAGTTTCAATACCAAAATATAATATTAACATATTGAAACACATAAGTGACAAAATTTGGCAACTGGTACGAATATATTGCCATTTGAGGCGCCAAATTTTGACTTTGAAATTCGGCACCCCAAATGGCCGGCACAAGTATAGTGCCAAAATTACTCATAAAGTTTGCTAAATTGATAATTATGGTGCCAAAATTCAATAATAGGATTTGTATTTTATAAGACGTGTTTCTTACTCGTTTGATCTATTCCGATGAGATTAACAAATAAATAAATAAAATAAGTCATAGTCTAGAATTTTTTATTTTAACAACATAGGTTATCCTATCCTAATCATACTCTCACTAAGGCTCTAGCCATACTCGTAGTATAAGGATGTGCTAGATCACCTGCTAGCCAATAGTTAAGATGCCAATATTCAATCCTTAAACATCTGCTTTAAGAAGCGTACAGTTGCGTTTGGTACGCGGGCTAGGAATCTCAAGCCTGTGAATGTCTAGTAGGGGGGTTTGGATTTGTAAATTTTGTACCTCAAACCATTGTTTGGAATGTTGGAAATCTCAAGCATGGGAATGCCTTACCTTTGTTTGTTTGGATCATCAAGTTTCACAACAAAATTAATATAATTACCAAATTACCCTTCTTTAAATAAGAGAATTAAATGCACAAAAAATATATATATATATATATATATATATATACACACGAATCTCAGAAATGGCAGAACGGCGAGTGGCGACGGCTACAGCAACGCAGCAGCGGCTCCACGGCAGAACGGCGACGCAGCGGCTCCACGGCGACTGGATCTTCTCTTCTTCTTCAGTTCTTCTTCTCCATGGCTCCACGGCGACTGGTCTTCTCTTCTGTTCTTCTTTTTCTTCTTCTTCTTCAAATGGCATTGGGGTTCTGCCAAAGGGATTTGGGTTTGTAAACTGGTCGAAGAGAAGACTGAAGAGGGACTTGGGTGGGATTTTTTGTTGTTGAAGAAGAACAAGGAGGGGCACGCTCGTCAATACAAAATCTTGTAAAAACCTAACCCTAGGTGAAGATCCTGAAACCAACCAGTTGAAGAGGTCACGGATTCCTCCCCATGGCCGGCTTTCTCACACTACCGGCTTGAAATTTTGACCCCAAACTCAACCGTGCCAAACAATGGTTTGGGGTGTCAAACCCCAAACCCACCGTTAAGACCGCCAACCAAACACAACCTACATGGCTGAATTATCTGGGTGGGTTTTTTTTTTCCCTCTTTACATGCAGTAGGTCTTGAATCAATGTCGCCCGCTTCATAATAATCATAAATTACCACTAAACCAAAATAAATGTGGTTAAAATTTCTTGGACAAGATAAAAAGTAATGCAACTATCTTCACACAAATTTGAGGGACAATTATGAAATTTCCATCCACTCACAAAAGGACATAATGGGATGATTCTATATACACTACAAAAAGTTTTTTAGTAATGCTGTATATCCCAAAAGTTTCTCCCAAATAAATCCTAAGACTTTATTTATTATTAATAAAGAATTTGTTAAAAAAAAATAATGGTTACATCATGAGCCACATCATTTGGGATTCACTTTTTGGATAATTTTTTTGGGATTTAAAGCATTTTCTAAAGTTTTTTATACACCTAGTTTTCTTTCAACCTATCACCAAAATTCAAACAAATCCCAAGTACAGAAAAATTCAAATAGAGGATCCGAACTCGTTGCATTTTCTGGAAAAAAAAAATCCTTTTATTCTTCCAATATATAATTTATACGGAGTCTCCAAATCACACGTGTGAGAGAGTTTAAAAAAAAAAAAAAGTTTGTCTCACCACATCTAAGAGATCGAGTATGTTGAAAAAATAATAATAATAAAAAAGAATTGAAAAATTAGCATTTCTCATGCAAGAAATTGTCACTAATTACAAAATTTGAGGTCATGCAAAATATGTATTTGTGTTAAAAGACAGAAGCTGATGGTTTTATAATCTAATGAAAATTTTCTCTTGGGACGGTCTTGAATTTAGGTTGAATATAACATTATTTCTTCAAGTACTAGCTATTACGATTTACGATGGTGTTATTTTGTACAAAATTTTTATATATAAAAAATTAATAATAATAATTTACCAAATAATTTAATCATTATCTGTCCTCTTTTGTTCGGTTAACATCCAATGGACTATTATGGAGCAGGATGGCAACAGACTTGGTTGTTCTCCTTTTTACTTGGGACCACATATCCGAGGACTGGCCATCATTATCTTTAGACGTGCTCCAGAGGCACAAACTGTATTGGGCCTCCGTCGGACACTTCCATGGATAGAATACAGACACTACACGTTGCATTCCTCAAAATCTTAATCATCAAATTCCATACACCCCGAGGGTTTGATCATCCCGTGTAAATTGACTTGTCTTCTTGTGTTTTTTCATGATGTTTTTGAGAAACTCATCACTCTAAATTGGGCCATTTACGAAGATGGCATTGATCATCACAATTCACAAATTTCGATATTAAAGAATTTCATGAATTCCTAAAATTAATGGTACGTCATCAATTATAGCAATGACTTCTAACATTTTGTTATGTCCCCATTCAAAGGGATGAATTTGAACCTCCTGTATTATAGTAAAAAAAACATGGAGTCATATATTCCATTTCCATATATGAACAACCAAACAGCCTCTTACAGGTTGAAACTCTATTAATCCTTTAAAATCCCGAAAGCATTGCACCTCTATTTACCAGTCACGGAATAATCTACCATCCAATAGAGGGGGAGGGGGGAGGGATTCCCGAGACATGCGATCAAGATTACATCTATAATTCGCCAAGGTAAATAAAATGGCTTACATATTGACTAATTTTGCAACCTTCAAATGTATATCATGCTTCAAAGAGATAAAATGCTTACCTTTATTGATTTTTCAAAGGAGAAAATGAGGCCTTAAACAATGCCAATGAAAATGTTACCGGTCCCCAACTTGATACTCTCTTGTCACCCTACCAGAGACTTGTGTTGAAATCCATATTTACCTATTCCTCTAACCCACATGTTCTTAATTTTGCAAAACTATGTTCTTGTAATCAAAAAGAAAAAGAAAAAAAATTAATTGACAGAGAATAGAAGTACTTCCTGATGAAAATGAAGTACGGCCCTCTACCCTTGTATAGAAGTATATATAGATGAGATGGGGGCATACCAAAGAATAGTAACAAATGCGAGTAAGTGACTGAATGGACGAATAAGTTGGAGATAAAATAAGGAAGCTAGAAATGGACGGAAGAGACTCTCATGCATCCTTCACTGCTAAACAAACGCAAGTGGATAGGGAGTTCATATTGTCACCGATATCAGAGATACGGAATTCGTCGTTTCCTCCCTAAGCCATAAATTTTTCATGCATGCAAGAAGGGTAGGTACCCACCACGTGTGGGTCCCGTTTAGGGAACATATCCTGATTCCTGAACCAGATCACCTGACGAGATTATCTTAACCATCCAATCAAGCATGAATTTTCTTTTTTTTTAGATACATATTGTGAAAACTGTCCTGCATGGTGCATGTGGAAAGGAGAAGAAACATCTGGTCCAACCAGACGGCAAAAGCAATTTAGTTTTTTTTCTTGTTGAACTTGTTAATTAACAGAAAAATAAGTTTCTTCCTAAGGGCTGTTTGGTGTAAACTAGAATTCTGGCAACAAAAACTCAAGGATATATATATGTGCGCGCGCGCGGGGGGTTGCGGGCACACTGCACACATTCATACAAATTTTCCTTAAAATATTTATTTTTTATAATTAGAAAATAATAAAGCTAAGGAGTGAAAACTTAGACCAAAATACTGTTAACCAATTACCTGGCAGCATAAATCTCTGCTTTCATAAATTTCAAGATGATGGTTTATATAGTATTACTGGAAAAAATATTAGGAAGAAGAGCTTGAGGGCTAAAATAACCGATTATCACATATGTAGGATTGCTATGGAATTGACTGAAGAAGATGAAGCGTAGTATCAAGAAGAGTCACCTCTACAAACTACAGTTGACTATATTTATTTTTCAAATATCTATCTTATAGTACTGGCTATTGATCTCATACACTCTTGTTGGCCCTGTTCTTTTATATATTTGACTTTAAAAGATATACAATTACAACATATAGAAAATGCTGCTTAATTAGCTAGCTACTTGGCCTTATTGACTCCCTGGGCACTGTCTTTTTCACCGTAGCATAGTAGTCAATTTGCTTATATTGTTGTTTGGTAAACTTCCAGCCTAGCTAATTCATGTGTTTGACAATATTCAGCTTGTAGTAATGGTTTTTGCTCCTGTTACATATAATTGACCGCCAATGCATGCCATTAATTGCTAACCTCACTGATCAAACTCTCGTTAGGCATCGAACAGAAGCAAGCCTCTACAAAGTCTAGAACCAAACTCTCTACTTGTCATAACAAAATTAGCTTGATACTTATACCCCAAGGCAAGGATATATCCACCCTCAAGACTATAAATGCTGCATGCATATGAGTACATTTTTTTTGAACTCACGTAGAGGCCCATATTTCTTATGTCGAAGGCACGCAGCTCATTTATCAACCGAAGATTAGCTAGGTTTCACCCACGTAATAGACTTGAACTCCATTCTTTCCCAGTCTCAACTTATTTCCTATATTTTTCCAGAACTAGAACATAATTCTTTTCTTGACATGTAAATGAAGCATTTAGACATCAAATGGGGGAAAAAAACGAGTCAAGTGTGCTCTAAATGAATCTAAAAATGAGTCCAAAATGTTTTCTAGATTTTCACCGAGTTAACATTTGTAATTTAAGTAAAGGACAACCATGAAATGCTGCAAATACATGGGAACTCTCCTCCTAGCTCTAAGGTTTGGCTGAGGCATTCTACAGGACTACACCGTCAAATGGAGATGAGGCAAAAACAACGTCCATGATGACTTGATGAGCCTCTATTCCAGCCACCAAGCAAAGAGCCTCAAGTCAACGCGGCTGTCGGCAGCCACTCCACAAGTCTAGCTTCTGGATAGTCTACTACCCTATAGGCACGGAGAAAACATAGTGCCCCGTGGGCCTGCTCTGACCTCTGAGGACAGGAATATATACCTATAGGGAAATGGCATCTCCAAACTACTAAACTAGCAATCCGCTAAACTAGGTATATAGCAAATATGTTAGGGACTTAAATAAATAGAACAGTAGAACACCACGTGATTGTTAAATAAAAAATAAAAAGATAAAAACAAAAAAAACCAGGAACACAAACAGCTGTTGGCACGTTAATTAAATATATTTACGGCCTTTACTCTTTCATGCTCATTCTCTGCCTGGACAAAGCAGCTGTTAGTAAATCATTTTAACTATTACCGGGTTTTAAATCTATAATTTTGCAAAGTAGTGAATATATATTTGAAATAATTTAATATGAAACTAAACTAATATATGTCGATTCCTTTAGATTTTGAGTCTAAACTACGATTAACAAATTTTAATTATATATTAATTACATCATATTACGGATTTTAAGTGATTTTGAAGTCTTAACTTGGCCCTAGACTGTTGAAAGAACTCGAGGCCTGTACTATGAATCTAGTCATTGCGTTCATATATAAATACTGTAGGAGTTTTTGAGAGAACAAAGTCATCGAGAGACAATCTTTGTCAGCCACAAGCTAGACTAAGAATCAAACGAAAATCAAGCATCATCAATCTCTCAAATAAATCATAACTGAAAAATAAAAATTCAAAATACGTTCGGAATCTCTTTCGTTATTAAATACATTCCATTAACCTCGATCTCTTTGGTTGAGGAAAAGGAAAAAAAACTACGAACTCTGGTTTCCTAAAAATGAAAAACTCAAGTCAATAAAGCTAATAGTTGTTTTAGGCTCGGTTCAGTCCGATCGAGATTTTCGTTTTTCTGGTCCGAAATAATAAAAGAAAAAGAAAATTTAACATGAAAAATTTTATATGAAGAATAATTTCATCCACAAACAATAAAAAACACTTTTAAAGCTGAACCATATATTTGAAGTTTGTGTACATATCTAACGTGGATTTCTCTCTTGATCCATCATCCATGCTCTAGTGATCGAACTCAATTAACTCCTAGTTGAATAAATTAAAACTTAAAATTCCATGAAGTTTGAGTTTATTAAAAAATTGTGCTAGCGCAATTTTTAATTAAAAATACTTGAATCAAATCAATGACGGAATCAAAGCCTATTGAATGTTTAAGCATCTCAAATACATGCGCGCACATACATACATACATATATATATATATAGCCAAATTTTGTAGTTGAGATCGTAATAACAAACCTTAGCCGGCCTACTTCCTCAACTTCATTATTAAAACAACTTCGATCCAATCATTCAGTTTCTATGAAAGCTGTAATCATCAATAGCTAAATATCAAACTATATGTGTGTGTGTATATATATATATATATATATATATATATATATATATATATATAGAGAGAGAGAGAGAGAGAGAGAGAACTTCATTTCTACTCAAGCATAACCTATAAGCTTACAATAAACGGATACTTATGTAATAAGATCGGGATGAAGAAAAAAAAACTATAGTTCATTTTCTCAAATTCGTGATCGATTGAAATTCACTCCAATTACAAGCTGAAAATTAGATTATATATATATATATATATATATATATATATATATAGTCATGATAATATAAGGCCGGTCTTACGCAAAGTTGCGTAAGGTAGGCTCCATATGGCTAATTTTATATCACAGTTCGTAAAACTGACCGTTGGATTAGATGCCCCTCCTTTGTATGTCATGCTTGCAAAAAATCACAGTGATCTTACGGTTGGTTTTTGAAATAACTACCGTTAAAAAAATGGTAGTATTTTGAAGAACAAATAAGTTACATATTTTCACAATAATATATTTCAAAAACCAACCGTAGGATCACTGAGATTTTTTGCAGGCATGACATACAGAGGAGGGGCATCTAATCCAACAGTCAGTTTTATGAATAGTGATCTAAAATTAGCCATATGGAGCCGACCTTATGCAACTTTGCTTAAGGCGGACCTTATATTATCATGACTGTATATATATATATATATATAGAGAGAGAGAGAGAGAGAGAGAGAGAGAGAAGGCTAACCTCTAGACTTTTTATAATTCGTCCTAAGCTCTGTCGACGTCTGGATTCTCCTTCACTTTGGGAGATCAACAGAACTACACAAGCTATGCAGCTGCACTTATAGAATTAAAGGTGGGTAAGGAGAAAGAGAGAGTGAGAGAGAGAGAACGTATGATTTATGGAGAGAATGGAACGGAGCTTTATATATATATATATATATATATATATCATCGAATATGTATATATACGTAAGAAGGAATAAGAGAGAGAAAGAGGGATTAATTTGACGGACCAGTTCCTCGGGATCGCCTTTTGAAGGGGGGTGGGGTGTGGCGTGGCGTGGCGTGGCGTGGCGGGGGGGTTGTCTCTTTGCTTTGTAAGTGCCCAATGATTTGGATTTTAGAGGGAATTGGATCCTCTTTCTTCTTTTGAATTTTTAAATTATGCACATTGCACGCACTCACAAGGTTGCGGCTTAGATAGAGCGCTGAGTTGGTTTTACCAATGCAGCATGCAAGTTTTGAATAGAGGCATAGGTGGAATGAGATTCCCTACTTGGATTTGCTTGCTTGTGCTTGGATGATGTGTCATGATTTAGATAATTTTTACGATTCCACGTCACTCAAATGAAAAGCAGAGTATCCAAATCATGACACATTATCCAAGCATATCCAAACCCAAACAAATGATCCAAATTCCTTGAAATGCTATACATATATATATATACACTTAATTTATAAACTATACACCACTATTATTTATCTTATACTCCTTACTTTGTATTATTAATTGTTATGTACCACACAGCTGGTTGGGGCGGACGTCCAGCAAAATTATGCTTTGTTTTTCTACTTTTTTTTCTCTCTTTCTTGGTTTGCCATTTTGTGGGTCTTTTTTTTTTCTCTATTTATAAGTTTTGTTTATCCAAAAATCCCGCTATCTTTTCATTTTACCCAAATGTCATTTTTAATAAAAAAAAGCATCAGTTTATTCTTTAATTTTGCAAAAACTGATCATTTTGCAAAAAACTGATGCATAAGTCAGTTTTTTGAAAATGCTTGAATCAAAAAACTGATGTAAAGATCAATTTTTTAGACTTTTGGGTGAAATAAAACTAAAATTTAAACTTTTGGATAAAGTGAAAAGATAATGAGATTTTTGGATAAAAAATAACTCAAAATGAGAATTTTGAATAATTTTTTCCTAATTTTTTTTTTTCACTTCTTACTCTTGGTCTCGTCTATTCTGGGAATGTGGTTGACTGGTTTACATTTTCTTTTAATAAGTAGAATCTTTTCTGTAATAATTATATTAGATAAAAATAATAAATTTATTAATAAGGATGACTTAATATGCGATATGTTAGAAAAACTTTAGTTATTAGAATTTGGGATGTACCAATATTATATTTGAGCAGTGTTAAAATGTTGGACACAGTGAAAACGTCCTACAGTAAAAATGTTGAAACAGTAAAAACCTCAACACAGAGAGAAGGTCACTATATTTTTATTATTAATTTTACTGTGTTTTTATCATTTTCATTGTGTTTTTTTCCTATATTTTTATTTTCACTGTGTTTTTACTGTTTGGTATATTTTCACTGTCTTCTATAAAGATGGTAAAAATATAAGGACAATGAAAATAGAAGACATGGTAGTGGTTTTTACTGTTTCATATTTTTTCTCTTTGTTGACGGTCAACAAGGTGCGGTGGTTGCCAAGTCATGTTTCTAGATTAGATGGGGCGCAAAGCACAATTTTGGGAAAATTAACGAGAGATAAAGCATTTAATCTATTCATTTATTTTAAAGGATATTTGGCCAAAAGTCCTATTTCAAAATTATCTATTGGCTAAAGTCCACCTATACATTTTTTTCTTCCTAAAGTCCTATTTAGAAAACTTTTATTGCTTAAAGTCTTTTTTTATCAAAAATATATATTTTTTTAGACAGAATTGCCCCTTCTACCTCACGTTCATATTCTCTTCTTTCTTTTTCTCTCTTCTTTTCATCCCTGAGATGAAACAATTGCAGCAACATGAATCGTGGGGAGATCATCGGAAGGGACATCTTTTGCGTCAGTTGCAGAACCTTAGAGGGTGAATAAGATCAATCTTGAGATTGCTAACACCGACCGACTGTGATCTGCCACAAATCTAAAACACATTTTTGGCGTAGTGAACTGCATTTCCGGCGTAGGAATTCGGGTTTCCAGCGTAGTGAACTCCGAGATATGACGTAATGAACCTGGAGGTTGGGGGTGTAGGTGCGTTGAAGGTTGTTAAGAAGGATGGGTATTTTTGTCAAATTCATGCCAAAATGACTTTTGGGAAGAAAAATTTGTTGAAATGACTTTTGGCATGAAAATCTTCTAAATGAGGATCTTTAGCCAAATTCCCTTTATTTTAATTAATTATGATAAATAAGGAAACTAGTTAATCATGAAATAATATAATTTTTTATACGAATTTTTAATAACTCATTATGGGAGTCATAATTTGTGAAAGTGATTATTGTATTATATAATATTCCTGTCATGCATACCATATATGTCAAATAAAGGATGGATAAGAAATTTAAAAATATCAGTTAAAAACTTACACCGTATATAAAAAGTTATGTTCATCCAATTGGGGTCCACATAACCGAAAAACAGAAGCACGCGGAGCATTGATGACTGAACAGCAGATATTTTTCACTCCTTAAACAGGGGGACATGATGCTGAATATATGCGCCACTACTCTCGTCTACTTGCCGTTCATTCATTCAAGCTTAGAGGCATTTCATATCGTCCTCGATGTCACATTGAAAATAATTACCTAGTGGATGAAACTTGAAAGTAAAAAACAAAATACAATTGCAAAAATAGCAGTTCCCATAAAAAATGCAGAAGCAAGATTTGATTCTCTCCATCTGTCTAGTGGGGATCTCTTTTGATTTCTGAACCATTTCTATGGTAGTCAAGCTCGCCATGTTTAATCCACTGCTTTTCTCCCAAATGAAAAATCATGATCATTGCACCTTTATGCCTCTCTCTTTTTTTTTCCCCTTCTTTTCTCAATTCCCACTGATCCCTTCATTTTGGCTGTCACGTGAGTAGCTTCTTTTTCATATTTTTTCATTGATTGTTGTATATATGTGCAGGATTGCTTTCTGCCTTTACATAAAGCGTGTCTTTTCCCACTTGCTAACGTCCAGATTCCAATTGATTTAAAGGTGAAACAAAAGATGCCTGTACTGCAGATTGTATTTGATCACTGAATCTTTATTGTGAAAAAAGGAAAAAAGAAAGAAAGAAAAGGGCCATTATTAGCATCTGTTGTTAGGGTTTTGCTAGTCTCACGAGGCATTAATGGGCTACACTGTCACATAGAATGGGGCATCATTCACGGGAACAAAGTCAAGATTCCACCCAAAGGAGTTAGTTGAGTTGGTCAAGGAGTTAGTTGAGTTGGTAGGACGAAAGTCTCTCTATTTTATCAATTAGAGTTTGATTCCCACGAGGAGCACACTACAGGAATTAATTTCTAATTAAACGTATCGGGTAGATGTGGGGGAGTGCGCCCTTAAAATTGCCCGGGAGATGTAGTTGAGATGCGCACTGGTCCGGACACTCTCATCGTTGAACCCAAAAAAAAAAAAAGAGTCAAGGATTCCAATTGTCATTGTTCTCCATAGAATTTCGAACAACAATGATACTACTAAAAAAGAAATGAAATAAATAAAGAATAAAGTAAGATAAAAGTACTAAAAAAGATATTAAGAGATGCAAAAAATGAAAGAAAGAATATATATATATATATATATATATCAGAGGACCAACTCTGAAATTATAACAAAATACATGTATTAAAAAATTAAAACAAAAAATTGAAAAGATGGAGCTACTTGACTCTTGGCTCCTCATTCTGCCCCTTTTCATACGCCTCAATTAAAATAAAAAATAAAAAAATTGTAATTTAATGCCGGTGATCAAATTGATATTTTTCCAATGTCTATTTTCTTAATATCTGCCACATCATTTGGGATACACTTTCCGATTTATTATTAGTCTAGGTGAACTCTCTCTAAATAACTGTGCATGCAGACAATAAAATAATCAGAGAATAGGAGACTTGCCTAATGTCCCTCCCTTTACATTTTTTTTATGTACTTCATATATTTATATAGACTTTTTACTTTATTTGATGCACCCTAACATAAACTCTAAAAGCACAAAAGTGTAGAATCCAATCCCAAAAATACATTTACATTATGACATGACACATGTTAATCATAATAGATAGGATTAATATTATATTATAAGATTTCTAATTATTATTAAGATTTTATAGAGCCTATAAATAGTAAGGGTTGCAAATCTCGTGAGTTTGGCCGATAAATTTTTTATTTTTTATTTTTAAAAAAGTAATGGTTGAAATGTGTTATATATATATATATATATATAAAGAAGTTCAGGTCAACCCTCATTGATATTAAAAAAAATTAGTCCAAACACGATCCTAATCATATACTTTGTAAAAGATTATCTTAAATCCACCCATTAAATAGGATCGTAACCTAAATATTGGACAAATTGAACCCCACAATTATGTCATAATAATAATAAGTATATAAAATATGTTATAGCATCAGATATTTTAATCCGAAATTAAAAATCACCTGACATCAGGGGCGGATCCAGGAATTCCATTCAGGGTGGGCACTTTTTGTATTTTGATTTCAAACTTTAATATATATAATACAAAAAAAGGTCAAAAGCCAAAATACATTGTTTATATAAACAAAAAGTAACAAACAAGAGGCTTATCATAAGGATTTAAAACAAAAATGAGGGTGGGCACTTTAGCAAATCTATATTATTTGAATTTATATATACCTACTAATTATTTTTTTTTTAAATTTGAGGGTGGGCACGTGCCCACCCTGGTCACACACTGGATCCGCCAGTGCCTGACATATCTTACTTTGAATGGTGTATAAAAATGATGAAATTGATTCGAGAAGAGAGAACTCAGCACTCAAAATAGGACTCGTCAGAATGATTTTTAATTTCGTATTACAGTATTTGGTCCTATTAATATTATTCAATTTATTCTTAATAGAAGTCTTGAGAGATTTTTTTTTTTTCCTCTGCTATCCTTATGGGTTCTTCAAGAATTTTCGGTGGTTTCAAGGTCCCAATAAATTTTCGCTTTATCCTTAGGTGGAGGTATTGATTCAACAATTTTTTTTTTCATTTCCTTTCATACTTTCTGCTATATATATCTTCTTTTTTTCTTTTTTTTTTTAAATGTTCTGTACTCCGTAAAATACTATCTGCCGTCAATAGAATAATGAATGCACCCTCACGGTAGCCTCGTGCATTTGTCATGTACTTATGTGACCCACCGTCCTTCTCTAATATGGAGTTATGGACCAGGTTTTGCCGACTACAGGGTCATTTTCATTTCTACTGTGCAAGCACGTGCATATGAGAGAGACAGAGAGAGACAGAAAGAGAGAGAAGCCATGTGTCGCAACAGAGAGCCAAAGAAACTATACTGGCCCCTCCCAGATGACAGGATAATTTTGGAATCAAAGACAGTATTAATTTCATGCACGTAGCTATCTTTTCAGGCCTTTTTTTTCCTTTTTTCTCTTTTAATTTTTTTCCCCTGTCTTTCACAAGAAATGCAAATGCTATTGTTGAAAACATTTACCATTTTACAAGCCATCATTTAAAGTGCCTTGTTCCAAAGGATTTTTTTTTTTTTTGTGAAAAATGGTATGCATCACTACAAAGTATCGATATAAGAAATAAGGATTGTGAATTTTTAAAAATACCCATCGGTGATTTTCCAAAACAATTCTCGTTTTTTTGTTGTAGCGATACTTGTAGCGATTTGTTGTAACTATGTACAGCATTGTTTTTTTTTATTATTATTTTATTTTATGTTTTTATAGATTATCTTATCCCAAAGTTACCAACGAAGTAGAAGCGGCTCTAAATTTTTTGTAAAAAAAGAAGTAGAAAAAACAAATGATGATTGATGAGGTAATTTAATTTGCTCAACTATTTTTTTTTTCACTTGATATTTGATTATATATAGTGCAGAGATTAAAAGAAAAGAGTTGTTTTCTTATAATATTGGGAGTTGTTTGTTAATTAATAAAATTGTAGCGATAATTTATGTGAGTCTATTATTGTTATGAATACAAGGAAGTCCATAATGTAAAGGCTTTGGCTTCTTTTATTAGTGGCGCTAGCCGCTGAGTCAAAGTGGGTAAGCGCATAGGGAAACATTTTTGTTATTGGAGGGCAGACTGGCAAATGGTCACAAGAAAGCTCAAAGCAGGAGGGCACAATTTTTTGGAATGATTCTTTGGTCCAGAATCTCTTAAGCAGGTGGGGTCTTCAGATGGCCTACTTTTTTGTTCCTCCTAGTGAGGAGACTATCACTATCCACAAACCCTTTTATTCCTTCCCCACCTTATCCACAACCACTACCATGGGAATTGAAATTCTACATCTACAATGATAAAAAGAGACTTGTGGTCAGGGAAATAGGGTTGGGAAGGACTAACCCAGGCCCACTAATTAGTCTAAATATTGCTGAAGTGAAACTGAAATATGCTTCTATATACCCACAAAATAAAAATAAAAATAATTTTTTTTTTTTTAAAAAAGGTTATAAAAATGTGAAAGTATATTAAAAAAAATGTGAAAATGCGTAGAAAATAGTGCCCACACATTTTTTTTCATGTACTTTTTACTTCATTTAATGCATCTTAACATATGCCCTAATAAAATCCAAAAATAAAACCAAAAATCTGAACTCATGGAACCAATTCAACCTAATTACTGATTTTTGATTATGTTTTAGGAATTATGACTATTTTTCTCTCCTTATTTAAGCATGTTTATTGGTTGGGTCAAGGTTAGGTAATCAATCCTCAAGCAGCCAAAGTTCGGGGGGATTGCTAGCTCTACCTGCGGTTTCTTGCAAATTTTAATACATCGAGATCGAGGACCTGACATGTAAAATAAGGGAAATGAATGATCTCAACTGACAAATCATGTGAATCTCTAATATCCTTTTTAAGTCTAAATTAAGGACAAATGATGCACTGCTGCACTGTGGCACTGTGCTACTTCGGGCAGTCAGATTGTTTAAAGTGATCTGAACGTATAGTAAGAGGAAATTGGAGTTATTGCCATGATTCATGTCAGTATGGGATCAGTATTATGATTTCTTGAAATGCAACCATCTCAAATTTTTTGTTATTTGTCCATCACTCGTGAGCATGGTTGCTATTTTCGATCTGTAATCTATACTCATGATGTTGAATTTGTATATAAAATTCACGGACCAAATTTGATCAAATTTCTATGGGACATCCAAACATGCCCTTACTCAGTAAATTAGTTAAAATTAAGAGATAGTTCATAGTTGATTACTTGACAAGGAAGACAACGTAGTTTTGAATGTCTTCATTTCTAATCTCAAACCAATTTAGTTTGCTCGTGTCACAATATCAAGTGCACTGAGGAGAGGTAATTAAACCCTTACCCTTCATCTGACATTTGAGAATATCAGTGCATCACATAACACCCAATGTTGCCACTGCATTTTGGAATACTAGTAAGTAGAAGTTGTTCATTTGGCACGTAGTGAACAACTCGGCACGTAGAACATGGTCCCGTCTTCAGCTGTAGTGAACAACTCGACACATAGAACATGGTCCCATTTTCAGCTGTGGTTCATGATTGTATATACGCGATACGTCAATCATTCAGTACAGTTATTTATTACTTGGCAAGTGAACAACTTCCACTGCATAATTAGATAATCTCGTAATCTCACACAGGCAGGTGCCTTGAACTTACAATCTCTCACAATAAGGCTACCAAGGAAGGTTGGATGCCATTAAACCAGAAGGTTATTTGTAAATTATGCTCCATTTGACTGCCGAGAAATGAGAGGAAAAAGAGATAATGGAATCTGATAACCAATTTTCCAACCCCAGGCATGATTGTGCATGCCTATTCAGATATCAAATGAAGCATTAGTATTGAGAACTTCTCTTCTTTTTTTCTTTTTCTTTTTTTGGGGTGGGGGGTAAATTTAAGAATTTCTCCTTCATCTTGATCTAGTAACCCAAAAACCAAACTAATCAACTGAAGCTCATTGTCTGAAAAGTGAATCAGAAGGTTCCTTCAATTTGAACATAAATCATAATTGTAAGCACCCTGTGCTGATTCTAACATGTACAATTAAGCTTCTTGTTAAAGAAACTCTAAGCAATTAACCATTTAGTCTCGGTGCAAAATATGGACAATGCTACACCAGATTCAAAAAAACAAAAAAAAAAAAAAAAAACCAAACCCAAAAAAAAAAAAAAAAAAAAAAAAAAAAAAAAGCCCTAAAAGTCAAACAATCGGATACCATCATAATATCTGAGATGATCGATCCATCAACCTTGCATAAGAAGAAATAATCAAAAAAAGAAAACTGTGACTGCCACATGTATAATCACATTATTATTTAAGGGCATTATGAGAAGATGGAAAGAGATCAATCTAAGGAAACATACCATTGACAAATTAAATTGTTTCAATGAAGGGGGAGAGAGCGCTTGAGGATGGGTGCAACTCTGATACAAATGTGATGATAACGAATAATTAGAGATAAATCACAAATCAGAATGCATTAGCATGAGTAAAAAATACAAATAATAAATATACCTTCTAATTCTGTCCGCAGCCAATCCTGTGAGCATATCAAAGCTTGTCGAGTTTCTGGATTAAGGGAAGTCCGATAATGATCTAGTACTTTACCTCCAGTGCTGAATGCCAGATCCGGTGCAACAGTCGACATAGGAAGGCCCAGAACATCGCGCGCCATCATAGATAAGATAGGGTACCTTGGCGTGTGGACTTTCCACCAGTTTAATATGTCGAAATCAAAATTACGAGGAAAGACTGGTTCCTCTAAATATTTTTCCAAGTCCGATATTATGCTTTGACCTTGCGAAGTCTCGTGGAGGAACTTGTCAAAGCCCTTTAGTCTATCCCTAGTATCATTACTAGTACTAGGTAAGCTGCTGCTAGGCAAAGCTGAACCCTGATCAAGTGAAGGCAAGGTTGGGCCAATAGAGTATGCATTGAAAAGCTCTCGTATACTATCAGAAACATCCTTAATTCGATCTGGGGCACTGCTACCATAAATCTGGGGATAGTAATACTCCACCAATTTCATCTTGAATCGAGGATCTAAGATGGCTGAAACAGCCAAAGCCAAACAGCACTTGCTCCAATATTTATCAAACCTGGCTTTCATCTTCAATGCCATAGAACTGATAAAAGTATCCGGGTTTTTGCACCATTCAATCAATTGGATGTGAACATCACAAATCTCAGGGAAATATATGTTAGCAGTCGGACATTTACTGCTTGAGAAGACATTGGTAATTTCAACAAAAAGTTTCAAATATCCAGTGATGAAACTTGCCCATTCCCACTCCATCTCAGATAAAGCCATTGTATAGACAGGATCATGCTCTTGCAAGATAGCAAATGCAGCCTTGTATTCTAAGGCTGTTTTAAGCATTTGATATGTTGAGTTCCATCGAACTGGACAATCAAGAAATAAGCTCTTCTGACTATTTATTCCAACTTCTTGGGCAATCTCATTGAATTTTCCTTGTGTTGCTTGTGAACTTTTAACATGCCTGACACTTTCACGAATCTTTTGGGTTACATCTCGGAGTGCTTCCACGGCATCTCGAACAATCAAATTTAGAACATGTGCAGCACAGCGAACATCAAACAATTGACCATTACTCAGAAGAGGCCTACTTTGGGAAAGCCAGTCTTTAATTCTGAGGACAGTATCATCATTGGTGAAGAAATCATCAAAGGTCATAGCAAACAACTTACGGTCAATATTCCATTCCATCAGACACTTAATAATAACTTCTGAAAGCATGTCTTCAGTATAAGAAGAATCAAGCGTGACAAAATTCAGAATCTTCTTTTGTAATTTCCAATCCTCATCAACATAGTGTGCTGTCAAACACAAGCACCCAGCATTTTCAAGTGAAGTCCACATATCAACAGCAAGGTTAATTCTGCCATGCAATTTTTTTATCATCTCAAACACTTTCTGTTTCTCTTTCCCATAAATTTCCATACAAAAAACCTCAATAGCGCTATTTGGCACAGCCTCAAACAATGGCTGAAGATTCTTAACAAATACTTTGAATCCAACATGGTCTACCATGGCCAATGGGTAACCATGTAATATAATCATGCGTGCAAGATCTAGCCGACTCCGCTCTTGATCCAACTTAATACTTCCAAGGTTATAATTTTCATCCTTTTTCTGCTCTTGATCAAACTTTATAATTGGGGAGATATTATTTTCATCTCTTCTTTTCCCTTCATCAAAATTGATGTTTGTGAGGCTAACGGTAGTTTCTTTTTTCCTTCTCTTTGCTGCAAGTAGTTGAGACACATCAAAATTAGATCTTTTCAAACATCGCATCAAATGATTTCTCAGATGTGTAGTCCCGCTATTACTTGATCCGCTAAGTTTCTTGCTACAATGTACACAAACAGCATAACAAATGTCAGCCTTTCTAACCCTTTCAAAATGATTCCATACAACAGACGTCAACCTCTTCGGTTTCTTGATAACTGACTCATTCGAAATTTCCATCACATGGGATTGAAATTGACCAAATTCTGCACATCAAAATGAAAATGCAAATCAGTCACCTTCAAAAACAAAGTTGAATAAATTACCACCAACAGTCGTATCCCCTGGAATCCCGAGTAATCCCCTGGAATCCCGAGTATTCCCACCCACTGCACTGATCCTGAATCTATTTTAAACTAGCTTTAGATTATGAAATACCATTCGGGAAGTTCTAGGGAAGAACTCGGAACCTAATCTACTGCTGAATAGTAACTTGTATGTAACCGATAAGCCCCCAATGAAAAAAATTTCAGAACCCCTTACATTGACAACACAACAAAGCCTTATAAATCATTAATACTATAAAAGATTAAGCCAAATCCAACCTGCCACTAGACAATGTAAGAAGAGATTGTCCACATTTTTCTCAGCCCTTCTACACATGACAAGCCTAAGAGGAGAAAACAAGAAGAAGGTCTTCTCCTTTGAAAAAATTCATTATTAGTATTGATTCTCTAATGAGCAATATACCAAGCAAAAAGTTGAACTTTAAAAGGTACCTTAGCTTTTCAAATCATCAATGATTGGAGAAAAATAGAAATAGAAGTATCACCATTCAAAGTATTGTGGAAAGACTTACAAAAAGGGGAAAAAGAAAAAAGAAAAAAGAAAAACTACCAATGAATGAGCAAGCCACTTTCTTTTGTTACGATTTACAAATAAATGGTCTCAAGTAGACCCCATCACGCACAGGGGCAGAGGCAGGGGGGGGGCCTGGGGGGGCAAGTGCCCCCTCTCAACTTTTGTTTAAAAAAAGATTTTTATATATATTTAGTATATATTTGGTAGAAAATATAAGAGTGCCCCCTCTTCAAATTTTAGGTCCATCCCTTTAAGCTCTTATTTTATAAATTTTAGCCACCAAATTTATAATTCTACTCCTTCAAATAGTCATTAAACCATTGGTCATTCTATTTGAGGTTTGAACTTAAATTTTGGCATTAATTAGTAGTTTTAGAAGAGGTCTCTAATTTAAGATTCAATTTATAGAAAGTGTAGTCAATTGATTTCAATTTACAAAATTAAAATTGGAGCTTAAGTACCTACAATAAAACTAAATTTACGAAATTTAATAAGTTGGCTATATTCAAAGAGAATAATAATATATAATGTCAAATCTAGAACGTGTATCAATTTTAAATTCATATATATACAAAACTTCTAATATCACGTGCACTTGATGCTTCTTGCATCAGGTGCACCTAATGCTTCTGAGCCACTTGCGATGAAAATTTTAAAAACTTATCGTTGAATTAGATACTCCTATCATGTATGTCATGCCTGCCAAAAATCACAGTGATCCAACGGTTGGTTTTTGAAAAATGTAACTTTGAAAAACTATGACTTTTTTGTTCTTTAAAATGTTATCATTTTTAGCAGTCGGTTTTCTCATAAACCAGCCGTTGGATCACTATGATTTTTGGCAGGGATGACATACATTATAGGGGTATCTAATCCAACTATCAGTTTTCCAAAATTTACAGTGCAAGTGGCTCTACAAGAGGGCATCTGATGCAAACCTGACCATAGCACCTTTGTGTGTGTGTGTGTGTGTGTGTGTGTGTGTGTGTTTGCCTTAGAGGCGCTGCCCCGAACCCCCACACAATTGTTAATTAATCAAAATAGTGCCCCCTCTAAAGCAAATCCGTGGCTCTGCCCCTGATCACGCAGAGAAAGTAATAATGAGGGCTCAAAACATTCTCTATCATTCCAATATTGAAAGAATTTAAAATCCCGAGTATATGGAAGTGAATAATAAGCAACATCCCCTCTCCACGCATCTTTCCAAAACCGAATTCTCTCCCCATTTCCCATTACCAAACTATTGACTCTAAAACAATGGCAAGAGAAATGAATTTCCGAGGACATTTCACAAACACCCTATTGTCGACCTGTGCATCCCACCTATTATCCTAAAACCCATATTTGTGCCTATATCCTTAATCCCATATTTGCTTTTGATTACAATGTGCAAAAGAGTGTCACACTCAATAGAAAATCTCCATAACCATTTACCATTTAAAGAAATGTTCATTTCAAAAAGATTATCCAAAGGCCACCCTTATCTTTTGGGTGAGAAACAATATCTCAGTTAATCGAGCGGTCCTTCTTGCCTTCCCCACTACCCTTGCATGAAAAATCCCTCATCAATCTCCCAATCTTTTAACCCTTTTTAACTTTTTGAAACCCACTTAGAATGCATAATGTTGGACCAAGAGAAGAGAAGGATATAAACAAAGACCCTACCACCTCTCTGCTCTAATTCATATTTTCCTACCCCGACACTAGCTAAAACAATATATCACACTTAACCCATAAACCTGAACCATATATAGCTTTGGAGCCCTAGACTCACAGTAATATGCTACATTGACGACAAAGTCAAATACAATAGTATGCTACACATAGGATATAGAGGTTCTAGCACTAAAAGCGCCTATATCCTAAAAGCCACAACCCTAAACACATTTTGTAAGTCCAAGGAAACAATCCAAACTCAAATCCTTCTCTACAACATAGGAACAAGCAATAATATAAGCACTAATTTTCTGTTTTTCACTTTTTAGATCCTTTCCCAACTGACAAGTACAGCATTGTCATATAATTTGTATGGCTTTCCGCTTCAAACCTAGCTTACAGCAAACATTTCACTAAGGGTGATCATTACAACACTCCAAAATTTCTAATCTTCATAAATATAACTTGCAAAAAACAACAATTCACAAAGAATTCTTTGACAAAACTTGACAGTCCCAGAAATTAATTAACTGACACAAACACATACCAAACAAATCATTCTGACAAACTATTTTACTTCTATAGGCCATTGGTTATGTTGATTGAATAGTTCATTCAAAAGTGACTGTTTAAACAATTTGAAGACGAAACAAGGATCATAAATACACATAAAATTTCTGAATCTACAAAACACATGGTGTATTCCATTTATCAATATATCATCAAACAGGATATATAATAAGTCTACTGTATACACACATGCATATGGAAAACCCACATAATAAGGAACTTTAGGATCTTGGACTAAAATTGGCGATGATGATGATGGTAACCAACCTTATATTCCCCATATTTCTCTAGAATGCAGGGTCCCTAATGAAAATCTTATCAAAATAGTTGCCTACAAGAATTTGTTGCTTAATCCACATATTAATTTTCATATAGTAAGAAACCACAAGGAGAGGCTAAGGTCACCCAAAAAAACAGTTAACCCTTTTCACCATTGCCAAATAGAACAATTGATGATACAATATGGCTCGAAAGAGAACCTTCAGGACAAACAAATCAAACAATTTTTTATTTTTATGATTATTATTATGGAAGGTATGGGCCTGTTTGTATTAGCTTTTCTCAAAAATCACTTTTGGAGCTTAAAATTCCACTAGATTTAGGAGATGGAATGATAATCACTTTTAGACAACTTGAGATGATAGGATGGATGGCAAAATTTCCATACTAAAAGTGATTATGACAAAAGTTAAGGGGCCCCAACTTTTGCCACAATCACTTCTAATATATAATTTTGATATGCGGAGAGATGGTTTGTACATAACTAAAGAGATTTGTGAAGAAATAGTTCTCCAAAAGTGATTTTAGAAAAAGCTAACACAAACGGGCCCTAAGTATATTATTCACTGAAAACGCCAAAGGCCAGCACAAGATGTATAAAATAAAATAAAAAAGAGAACATCACAATGCACAAGAATTCACAAAAATCATAAAAAGTGGGGGTTCCTCCTACCCAATATTGAGAAACCCAAAGAAAGAGATTACAAAAACACTCTCTTTCAAAAGAATGCTAAACTCTATATCCTTCAAAAATCCTACTATTCCTCTCCTTCCACAAGCACAAAAGCATACACACGGGTGCAACTTTCCAAATTGACTCAAGAGTTCTATCCTATAATCTTGAATCTCTAACCTTGAAGAAACTACTTCCCTGTCCTTGGCATCACCCAAGAAATCCCAACATTGCATAAAGATAACCCCACATCTCATTAGCATAACAACAGTGCAGGAAGAGATGATCCACAGACTCCCCAATATTTTTGCACAAATAACACCTATTAGGGATGCACCAACCTCTAGAGATGAGATGATTAATAGTTTAAACACTTCTTCCTTGCAGCAGTACATAAAAAATAACAACAATCAAAAAGTCACCTTTGGATGGTGCACAAGTATTCCATATACTCTTCCCGTAAAGGCACTCCTAACCAAACCTTTCAAAAAGGAATAACAATCTTCCACCAAAAAACATCAAATAGGAGGTCTCTTCCACCACATAACATCCTCTTTTCCACTAAGAACCTCCAACCTTTGGAGTTTCTTCAAGAGCAAAGCCACTTCCTCTAATCCCAATCATGAAAGCTCCTAAGGAAATCGGGCTTCAACCCATACCTCAGTCCAGTCAACATAACCCGGTACCCAAGCGTTCTTATTACAAGCAATTGCATACAAATTTGAACCCCCCTCCCCAACGCCCTATCCCAAACCAAAAATCTAACCAAAATCCCACCTTCTTGGAATTTGCTGCCACCACTCCTAATAGCCTTTCAAAGACCCAACCCATGAGAATTGAGAACCTTTAACCTCCTTCATGATCCACTCGCCACTTGGACAACCATATTTCCAAGAAATCACCATCCTCCAAAGGGAATCTCTATCCATAACAAACTTCCATAAACACTTATCCAAGAGAGCCTCATTGAACACATAGATTGATTTAAGG
>JAESVK010000847.1:189274-201314 GCA_017140935.1 Hamamelis virginiana | reverse complement strand
TCTGAATTATGAAAATATCTAACTGAGATACAAACTTTCATCCTTTGGCACACACTGAGAATCCAAAAATGGTACAATGCATGCAATTTTATCCCCAAGAGTATGGAGAGTGGAAGATCAGATTCACTCGTTAATAAACAACATAAGCTAATAATCCTGCATTAATATGAACTTGACAACATCCACCAATGAGAAACTGGCATAAGGACTTAATCCTGCATTAGAATGAACTTGAAAACAGTCTGAATTATGAAAATATCTAACTGAGAAACAAATATCATAACTCTCATAGAAGGAAATCTCAGCAAGTCTATTTGCTCTAGAACACAACCTATAAATGAAGCCATAATATTCATTAGCAAAAACCATGGAGATTGCACATGCTTTGGAACATAATTTAAACCAACAAAGAACAATAAATAATGAAAGTAAGATCTTGAGCAACTCAATAATGGTCACTAGAACCTACAAGCAAGGCAGGTGGAATTATGTCAAGAATAAAAAATAATAATAATAATAATGGGGGCAACCTGACTTGACAGATGAAAAAGATTTCCAAAGAAATCAAAACTATGTCAGTTGTTCATCAAAACTTAACAGATTGAATCTCAAACCAGACCAAGTTGATTCTCGATTTAAACAGAATCAAGTAATAAATCATCTAAAACAAGCGTAGCATTACTAACAAGTCAGTGGAGTATGAAAATAAATATCTCAGGGTAGTTAACACTATACCAAATAAGAAAAAATGAGAAATTCTGTACAGAAAATTTGAGAATAAATCAATCAATAAATAAATAAACACAACCAAAAAAAAAAAAAACCCACATAGCTTTGCACCTCCAGTTGGAAAAAGCATGCAGAATTTTAAAATTTTTGTAAAGAAGTAGTATAACATCAACACAGAAATACTTGATACTCACGAAAAAAAATTTCATCTGCCTAGGCAAGGTTTGAACAAATCAAGTGAAGGTAAATCAATAATCAATATATAAATTCTGATTATAATAAAACCCCAAAAAGACAACCCAAAACTATGCTTCAAATCTGGAACCCAAATCCAAAACTATGGTCTAAAGGGTTATGGGATGATTCATCAAATTTTAGAAAGTTAGGCAGTAGACAGTATAGAACATGCAAATCCAATTGAATAGGATCTCGCCAGAATACATTGATCTGAATGCACCAAATAACCCAAATAGCAAAAGCACCAGATAATTTTATGCCTTCAAAATCAAAAGTACATAAACTAAAATATTAAAGCAACAAGTAATTCATCTTCAATATACAAAACCTCAAAAAATAACGAGAAATCTCTTGCTCTACAAAAGCAGCTCTTAAAAGGGTTGAATCAAGTTTGACTTGTATATACTCTGATCCACATGAAAAGCCAACCTGAATTCACATACCAGAACTGGAAAGTGTATCCAGGATTCAATCCACATGGTTCAGATGAACGCATCAAATTAAAATGGCTACATGTTGAACTGCATAGGATCAAGATCATAATACATTGTTCTATATCCACCAAATTACTCAAAATACTAAACTACCCGTTAACAACTTCAAGTATAAAAAATAAAAATAAAAAGTACAAAAATCAAAAGATTCAAGCAGCAAACAGATAATCCAACTCCAATATAAAAATTCTTGAATGCTCGTAGAATTTCTCCCCCTGCATAGGTAGGTTTTAAGCAGATTAATCAATGTGAGCTGTATACATTACAATCATAATCAAACCCAAACATTTATTTGAATACCCAATGCAAAATAAAACGGGTCAATCCATCCAATTTAGATGGATAGGCACTCCACAGTGCGCACGTGAATAAGACCCAGACCAGAAGACATTGACCCATATCCATTCAAATGCCCCAAAAACTAAAACCACTGTATAACAATGCAACTAAAATTTTTAAAAAGTACACAAATTCAAATTATATAACTAAACAGAAAGTTCAACTTGAATATCAAGAACCTCTAAAATAAGAAATTCTCACCCTGTATGGGCGGCTTAGAAGGGTCAAATCAAAACTAACCCATATTATATTCCAATTGTAGCTAAACCTATTCTTAAACTACCCCCAATCTAAAACACATGCCAGGGTTCGATCCATTAGGTTATGGGTCGACCCATTAAATTTATCTGTTGAAAGGGTATAGAATGCATGACTGCTAAAAATTTAAACCAGAATAGAATAATTTAGATGAACCCAATTACCCCAAACCCAATATACATGTCTATGCTTAATAAAAAAGAGCATTGAGCTAATGTGACAAATCGACCCATCCGCAACAACCCGACCCAAAAAAAAAGGATCAGAAACTCAAAGCAGATCATCTTTCAGGTCTGTGAGCCACAAATATTCCCAATCCAAAAACATGATTTTCAGCAAACAAGAACCTAGACCAGAACACATCAACTAGATGGACCCAATTACCCAAGCCCATAATGAATTTTAAGTGATAAAAAAAAATGGCATCAGTCTAACAGGTCAACAACCTGTCTAAATGACCCCATAAAACCGGATCACAACCTTTTTCTTTGTTTTTCTCAAAACAATACAAGAAACTTTTAACGCATATATCACAAATATGATCATACACACCTGACACTAAAATACTATTTTGAATTTCACCGTAAATTCAACACATATATTCATGAAACATTAATTACGTGGGTCTCAATTGACGAAAAATGCATGCCTCCACTTGATTAAATACTAGCATCAATCAAACCAGGTCAATCAGACCCATCTGTGAATTTCAACCATTATCTTCCTATACATAAATGATCTTTCAGATTCATAAACCACAAACACACAGCTATATCAAACTTCAAAACCTTCATAAAACACAAAATTTAAAATTTTCAAAAGGACAAATCGAAATCATACAAATCTGTAAATTCTACCTTAATCTTCCTTATAACAAAAAATTCAACACGTACAACAAAATCAAACATATGGGTCATCTCAAAATCCCAGAAAAAACAACTATACACGTACAATTACATAAATATAGCATCTAAATTAGACATCTGTGCATAAACCCAACAAGGAAAAGGCTCAAAATGGAAAAGATTGGTGACAATTCGAACTGGGTCTTACAGAGATTGTTTACAGAAGCGCGCTCTCTCCGTCTCTGTGCGTCTATGGCGTTCAGTGAGTGAGTCCGATCGGATGGGGAAGACTCTGAACCGGATGTGGTTTGGAGAGATTGGGTAAGGCCCGAGAAGAGAATACCAGAACCAGATAGCGAGATAGTGGTATGGTAGGGGTGGGAATTGGGTGGGTCAACGAGAGGGACAAATGACCCTATTGAGCTAACCCAGTATTGGGTCCGGCTGGGTTAGGTTATGGTTTGACTCGATTTGGACGGTGCGGAAGTGGGAATGGACCTGAAGTCAGGTTGGGTTAAGGGGTTTGGAGTTTTTTATTTATTTTTCCTACTCGGGTTGGGTTAAAGTTAGTTTAATAGTTTGACATTTTACCAAACACTCTTTTTCTTTTCTTTTTTTACAAAAAATCAGTTCTTATCTAATCTATATTTATATTTATAATTAGAATGTGTTCGTATCAGAGGAGGATGTGACTTTTTAGCCAAGATATAATGGATATTTTAAGTCCTATATAACTATATAATTTTATTTTATTTTTGCCAAATATAATTCCATAAGTTAAAATAGTAAGTTTTTAAATCGTATTAGGATTAGTTATCAATCATTTTTAAATCAAAGTGGATTCCTCGAACATAAGCATAGTCATAAAAAAACTCCAACAATTAGCATAAAAATCTTTTAAATTAAATTAAAATTCTTTCCATAAACATTATCTCATAATTTTTCAAAAATCAAAATTAAATTCTTCTTAATTAAATTGAGTTTTTTTATTATAAATAATACATTTTTTTATATAAAATTCAACTTCTTAGATAATTAAATATGTAAGATCCAAACCACCTCAGTAACCATCATCCACGTGGTCTGCAAATAGTGAGGAGAAAGCGGCATCCACGTGGTTTGCAAATAGTAAAGAGAAAGCAGGTTTGGATAGGCCATAGAGCCTCAAATGCCCAAATCAAAATAGCAATAATGAAAAACCAACCATTTGATTAAAGTTATTTTTGTTGTGCTTGATGACACGCATAAAATTGGTGTATGGTTTAATGATCGATTTCTCAAAATACTTATTCTATATTGGCTAAAAAACAAGTCATATTATGCAAGTGTGCATAAGGTGCATCTTATAATATTATGTTTGTGTATATATATGTATCAATAGATTGATACCGATCAAAAATTGGGGGAAAAACATATAAACTGTTTAAAAAAATAGATACCACAAGCATGTTTGGTATACTAATACTGAATATACTTGATATGTTCGATTGATACTGACCAAACATATCTTCGATCCTAGTTATATGAATGGATCACGGTTCTTAGGAGAGAAATATCATGGGAATCAACTATTTCATTGTCCATGATTTATAAATAAGTGGGAAAATATTATTAATGGCAAAATTTTATGAATTTCTATGAGAGTGATCATACAGAGGCGAGGTGTAGATGCAAGTGATAAAGGGATTACGAGAGGGATAGGGTAAAGAGGGGATGATGAAGTAATTAAATGGTTTTAAAATGAGGGTAGGGTATGGAAATCAATTTATACAGGAAAATTAAAGTATTAAAATGTGTTTAGAACATGGGCTTTAGCTCTCGGGTTCATGTCTTTTTTCTTTTTTCTTTTTATGGGATAAAGTTATAGGTTCCATTTATCATAGATGAGAAATGGTTCATCTGCTAACCAACTCTCTTGGACAGTCATTAGTTAGAGCCAGTAGTTTGAACGTCATGACATCATAGAGCGGTGTCCTCATGTGATTAGGAACTAACACCTGATTGCTTTGAAGAAAAAGTGTTTAAGTTTATTATTATTATCAGGGCAAATTAGGCCAATAAATCCAAGTTTTTGCAATTCAATATTACGTGAACAAATTTCATCCAAAAATATTTACACCAATGAACCTATTGTTGGTTTATTTTTTTTATTTTTTTTTTTTCTTGGACTATAATACCTCTCTGACGATCGAAATTTTGAAATATTTTTAAATTTTGTACATAATCCCAAAAATATTACATAATCTCAAATCCTCAATTTTGACTAGAATCTCCAATATTACTAAGAATCCTCAATCTCCATAGTGTCACATTAGCATCTCTAATGCAAAAGCCAAATTTGGCATCCAAAAAGCAATAGTTGATGCCAAATTCTAAGCCCATTTGGCACTAGCTGATGCCAAATTTGGCTTTTTGGCATCGAGCAATACCAAATTTGGCATCGAGCAATACCAAATTTGGCATCAACTAGTGCTTTTTGGATGCCAAATTTGGCTTTTGCATTGGAGATGCTCTTAGCATTTATTACATGTCATTTAATGTCCCCACCCTAATTTTTTATTATAAAAAATTTATAAAAATAATAATAAAGAAAATAAAAAAGATATGATTTGATATTTTAGAAAGGTAATGTGATGGGTAATTAATGAGATGTTTTTAAGTTTTTGATTGGAAATTTTTCATAAAATTGGGAATTCAAATTTAACCTGAGAATTGGGGATTGTTTGTTACAATGGGGATTTACTTTATTTTTTGGAATTGGGGATTATAGCTTATTTTAAAATTTTTGTATATTATTAGAGATTATTTATTTTATCTAAGGATATTTTAGTAAAATATATATATATATATTGAGTTAAATATTTTTGAATGTAATTTATCAGTGGGTGGCGGGTGGGCGTAAGACGGGGTTTGTGGGGGAGTTGTGTTTGGGTGGTTGGGGTGGGAATGTGTGCATCCCAACCTTTGGATAGAATAGGAGCAACGTGGCGCGCATCCCCTGTCCCACGAGGAAAAACGAGGGAAATTGGGAAGGATACCGAAGTTCCCGCATCTCCTTCCCCTCGGCGCCTTCACTTCGGTTCGCAGCCTCCGAGCAGTGCCGCTGGTAATACCTGCTGGCTCAGTCTAGCTCTCTAGAGAGAGAAGAATTTAGAGAGAGAAACGAGGGAGAGAGATGGCGAGGAGGAGGCTACTAATGCTTTTGAAACCATTCGATGTGTACCCAACTCGTCAATCGGATGGTCTTTCTCGCTTCACCAATCCCCAGGTACTCTCTTCCTCCACTATACCATATAGATTCTTTCTTTCTTCCATTTATACCATGTCATTTCTTACTTTCACCTCAATACCTACATGAAGTTGAATTTTTTCATCACATTTGAATCATTCCTTCATGGGTTCTTCCCAATTTTGGAATTCAATCACTTTCAGGTTGAAGTTCATGGCATCAAACTGCATCATTGAGATTGTTGTGATGATTTGTTGTTTCTAAGTGCTAGTAAAACAGCCTTAGCATTCATGTAGATATCATGTTTGATAAAATGTTAAAGTTGATAACTTAAGTTTTAAATTATAAACATTTTTGCCCTGTTTGGTTGATGAAAAAATGGAGAAAAAGAAAATAAAAGAAAAGTTATAGTCTTAAATCATTCATTATTTGACTTGAATGGGATTTTTGGTTGTTAATAACTTCCATGTTGAGTTCATAACAATATATTGTGTCATTAAGATTATTTGTATAATTTGTCATTTTTAAGCCTTTTAAAGTTGAAGCGTTGAAGTGATTAGTTCAGAATTTTCGTTTCATCTTCATGCAGATATTTGGTTTGACACAATGTTAAAGTTGGTAACTGTATTTTTAGGTGCTAAACATTAAACCCAATTTGGATTTGGTTTGCTAAGAAAATGGAGAAAAAAGAAAGCAAAGTTTTGGGTGTTAGATTTTTTGTTACTTGGGAAACACGAACAAAATCTCTAGTCCCACGAAGAGATGATGACCGTTAGGATTGGAAACTAAACTAGAGCTGGCTAAATTACCACCTTCACTGGTAGTTCTTCTGGTCACTATTAGGATAAGTTAATAATGGCATGTGTGGCACTTTTTTTTTTTTCCCTCAAAAAGTGTGGTCAGTATTAAGCTAAATTACCACCTTCATTGAGTTAAGCAGCCCCGCTTAATTGGGGTTTGGCTGCAATGCTGAATGTTGACAACTTTGTTTTCAAAGGAAAGTTAGTGGAACAGATAGGCTACTTTATTTTAGAATGCAAAATTTAGGCTGACTGAGCACTGCTATGGTCTGTGTTTGTTTATTTTCGTCCATTTTATTTTTACCAAATTTTCATCTTTTTCATTTGAGATTTTTGAAGTTTGGATTCAAGATTTCTCCATTTTCTCTGTTAAAACATTTCTAAATATTAATTTTCACTGTATTTACATAGAAAAGAGTATAATCATATTTTTTTTTTCCAGGCACACATAGGCACACATGTATATACATAGTTGTAAATTTGAAATGGAATGCCAGATTAATCTGGTACTCCTACTTCCATCCTAGTTGAAAAGGCCAAAACGCCTACTAGAACAGAACTAATAACATTGCTTGTTTGTTGTTAGCTACCCATCGCTTTAGCTGGACTCTATATGTAAGTTTGTAGAGAAATGTTAAGCGTAAAAATTCTGTGTTAATGTTTGTTGATGCATATCATATGTGCACACAGATTGCCTTGCTCACTCAATCAGTAGTTCATTGGCTCATTGCAGAACATTTACTTAATAAACATTGAAGGAGTGCAACTAGGATGGCATTCTTTTTAATTTAATCAATTAACAGCTGAACCACATCGATGCAACAATAACTTAGGTTCTTTATTTCTAATTGGTAAGGTTCCCAAATGAAAAGCACTCAAAATATTGGCTCATGCTTTAAATATTATGAGCCATTCTATAGCATAACAGATTGCAAAAGTATTTACATTACATTCGTGAGTACATCTAAATGAAAGCGCAACATTTGAACACAGGAGACCAACCTTTCCTGAGATCCACCATGGAGAAAGGGATTGATGGTCTTATCTTAGTGACACTAGGCTTTTCAAAAAGGTAGTATGGATGAAACTAGAAGGAAACTAGTATTCTGTCTTTCAACAGACACTATTCTTTCAACGTCTTGTTGGAGTGAAGTTGAAGTAAGGATATCAATGTTACTCTTGCTCTCGCATTAGGTTTTTATGTATTATATGAGCTTACTTTCACTTATCTTATATCCTGCCATTTCAGTCAATCTGTTTTTTATCGTTGATATTCCATTTCTCTTGAAGACATCGCAGATTTTAGGCTATTTGGACAACAGGCGTAAGGTTCATAAGGATGCCGTAAACTTTTGTCAGAATATTTTGCGGCAAAAATTAGTTGATTGGGAACCTGTTTTCCGTAGCGATCTATCACAACCAATCCGTAATGTGGATCTGGTTGTTACTGTTGGTGGTGACGGCACTCTTTTACAGGCCAGCCATTTCATGGATGACTCAATTCCAGTTCTAGGAGTGAATTCTGATCCCACTCAAGTTGAAGAGGTTAGCTTTTTTGTCTGGCTAAGCTCTAGATTTGTAGCTTTCATATCAATTAAATTTCTTGGTTTCTCTAGATCATTTTCTCGAATGTGTCTGAGGGGAGGCTAATTTACCATATTTTATTTACTGTAGGTGGAAGAGCTTAGTAATGAGTACGATGCTACCAGAAGCACAGGCTATCTATGTGCAGCAACCATAAAAAACTTTGAACAAGTAAGACTACCTCATAAGAGTAACGAAAAAGGGAATATCTTAATTACTCAATAGTTTAACTGCTTTGATTTAGGATACCTTTGGAAGTTGCTTCAAGAAAAAAATGACTTCTAACTTTAACAAGTCTATACATTGAATTTACATAAGTTTGTATGCCATGTTCCAGTTCAATAAGGTCAAGAAATATAATTTGTTAATGTGATTCCTAGTATAAGCAGCTATGACTTTTATTACACGCTTTAAAGGAGGGAGTATTCAACTCAACTTACATGCCTGCCATTTCTGTCTTAGTGTGGTGGGGTAAAGGCATTTGGAGAGATGGGGTAGGTAGGTTAGGGTATAATTCTAATTGTCGATGGACAATAAACATTCTGAATATCATTGATGGACAATAAACATTCTGAATTTACACCCATATGCTCAATTATTCACACTCGACCGCTTGTCTTTTTCCATAGAAAGGCATCTGATATAGATCACTAAAAATCATTTGTATTGCCGAAGGCATTCTAATGTGGTGTTGCCTCTGGTGAAATTTTAGTGTCACCTGTTTTATGTTTTCCTATTATTTGGAATCATGTATATTCATGATAAAAATTTTCCTCAGTCTACTTTTAGAGCTTGGATAGGATCTACTGTGTTTATCAGCACAAAAAACAAATTCCTTTTTCAACTGGGAAAATTTTGGCATAATCATTGGAACATAAGCAAATCTTTCAGGTACTAGACAACATCATTGAGGATCGAACAGTTCCTTCTAAGTTATCAAGGATATCAATATGTGTAAACTCACAACTGCTGTCAACATATGCTCTTAATGACATTTTGATAGCGCACCCATGTCCAGCTACTGTTTCTCGGTTCTCATTCAAGTAAGGGTTTCCTCTTGAAGCATCAGCATATATTCACGTTTTAGATTAATATGTTTTCAATCTTTGTTTTCAATCTGTGTTTATATATATATATATACTTCTGCTGTTTTTCCGCAGAATTAGAAGGGATGGTCAGCCATGTTCCCCATTAGTGAACACTAGATCAAGTGGGCTTAGAGTCTCCACAGCTGCTGGATCAACGGCTGCAATGCTGTCAGCAGGTGGATTTGCAATGCCCATTTCATCTCAGGATCTTCAATATATGGTGAGAGAGCCCATTTCACCTGGGGCAGCAACCTCTAGCTTATTGCATGGATTAGTTAAATCTGATCAGTCCATGGACGGCACATGGTTTTGTAAAGAGGGTGTAATATACATTGATGGTTCTCATGTTTTTTATTCCATCCAGCATGGGGATATCATTGAAATATCTTCCAAGGCTCCTGTTTTAAAAGTTTTCTTGCCTCACCATTTGTTATCATAGATTAGTTGTGTAAAAGAGTCAGAGGCACATTTTTTTCCAAAAGAAATGGAAATTTTGTGAATTTGAGTAGTTGGTAAATTTCTAGGTGTAAATGGATATCTTGTAAATATATATATATTTGTCATATATGAAAGTAAATCTTTACGTTTCAAGTAACTGGCAACATTGTATATATTGATGGTAACTATCATGGGAATGCCGCAAATGTAGGTCAAGTATGAGATGTCCGTTGTGGAAAGTTGGAATTGCAGTTTGAATACTAGCCTCTTCACGGAATGCTAGATTATGGAGTGGAATCAGGCTCAAAATGAAGTGGTTATTGTTTTAATGGATTTATAATTGCCTATTTGTTTCTTACAACCGAAAATTTTTTTAAAAAAAATTTTTGCTTATATGCTGAATCCTACTGTATGTAGGTTTACTTTTGGATTGCAACAAAAGTGGAGAAGTTTGTACCATCTTCTGGGGTTCTGGGGTACATATATAATGTATTTGATGATCTCTCTTGAGAAGGACAAGACACTCGTTTTATCATGTAGATGATCAGGACTGAATCTCTATTGCATTCGCTTGGAACCTGAAGCCTGCCTTTTTTTGGGTCGAGAGAACACACAAGCAAAACAAACATCCACACATAAGTATATCCCAAACACCGCCTCTGAAAGGGTGCTCCCTTTGACATAAGCTACTATAAATTGCAAAACATAGTATATTTTTAATGATGTTTAGCATGGGATTTACATAATACATATGTTCTGCTTTTATGAGGATGTTTCATTTTCACACAGCATCCTAACAAGTACAAAGTCTGAACTACAAAACGTAAAGATGGTTCTAAACTTTTAATTGTTCATACATGTTCTAGTATCTTTTGCAATAGCATGGTATGATGAACTTTCAATTGATCCTATCTCTTTCATAAGTATGCAAAGGTAATTACAGGAATGTAAATCATCTTCAACAATTATAATTCCATATAATCCAATGTCTGGTTGACTTTAGCAACTGCTTTTGTTACCAGTTACAAGAAGGAACAAAAATTACAATGGAAAGATATAAGGACTATTGGTCCATGGCTGTGTTTTACCCTTTTTTCTAATCTCAATATGACAGGTAAAAAAATTTGTTTACAAATACTGGAAATCTGTCCAGCCTGACTAGTTCAACAATGGAAAGCCTTCAACTTCATGCCTACAACCTGAAACTCCAAGATAACATGACAAATCAGAACACATAGCAGACATATTTTTAGCTCAGCTAAGTTCGTAGCTTACGTGAACATCTGAGGACGGCGAGAGAGCTGAGGTCTCTTAATTGGTGATAGTATTAGGTTCCTTAAAGCCATTGAGGGGTTATTAGTTCCAGCTCCAAAAACTGGGCGAGCACCCGGCCTTCTGTTTCCCATATCAACTGGAACTGCTGACTGCTTTGCTGGTGAGCCGCCAGAGATTTCAAAGGGGCCAGAGTTAGAACTATTCTGTCTTGCAGGCCATATATCTTCTCTAGGCCCTGGAGTTTCAGGAGTGAAAACCGACCAATCTGCGCCAAATAAGTCAACTGGTTTTTCTTGGAGAAATTCTTATAAAAAAAAAAAAAAGGAGAAAAAGGGTCATGAAGGTAAGCTCAGTTTCAATTAGCATTGCAGAGACACAAGTCTTAACTGTTTCAAGAGTTTGGGACTTTTAGTTTTTGAAAGGACATTTCTTTTTTGTTGACAATAAGTTAGCCTCCACATCAAAAAGAACAAGGTTACCTTTTCTGATAGGATCTCTGTTATCCATCATGTTAGCTGGGTTTGAAAACAAATCGGTCTCAGCTCTTGAATAGAAATTGCTCGTAGGTTGAATGGTCGATCGTTTCATTGACTCATACTCACTTCTCAATTGATCATACATTTCATCAAGTTTTCTTTTCTGCCTGCCATTGAAGAGTAATAGTTTGTACGAGGGTTCCAAGCACCAAGCCATAAAATTCAATAAGTAATTTAAAAAAAAAAGG
>JAESVK010000847.1:148911-188874 GCA_017140935.1 Hamamelis virginiana | reverse complement strand
AAGTTCAGGTATGATGTGGGAGATTGACCTGGATTTTTCAGAGAATTTTTCTTGCAGCTCTTGCTTATCCTTGGACAAGCTCTCAATCTCTTGCTCCATCATCTGGCACCTCTTGGCCATTTTCTGGTATGCAGTATGCACCTGCTCCAGTTTTTCTGTGAACTTCTCTTGCATAGCCTCGCATTTCTGCCGGCACTGAGCTACTAATTTGTTCATTTTGTACTGCATCTCCAGTTCCTTTTGTCCAATATAGAACATCACACTTCTGTACGCGCTCTTCATTACTGAGTTTGTTCAAGGAAAGATGCATGGCCCATATGTCCTTTAATGGAATTTTTGCAGCATGTTCCGAACTCCTTATGCCCATTTGGTTCAGTCATCCCAAATGAAATCGAAAAATTAAAGGTAACCAGGGGAATTCTGATGAAGAAAGGTATCAGAAAGAACAATTTTTTTTTATAAAAAAATAGAGGATACATATCTGTGGAGATATCCCAGCCATAGCCATCTGTAGAAGGATTATAAAATCAGCACTGAAGCAGATTGAAAGGATGAAAGGTCACGCAGAAGTAGGAAGCATGGGGTAAATTTCACTGAAACATAGTAGAATAATGAACAAACAAGATATAGACCCTAAAAAGAGTGTGTGCTTACATTTATCCATTCATCATTGGGATTGATATCTACAGGTTTCATAAGGCTGACAAATGGAAAATCAATAAGTTAAAAGTGTTAATCAAATCACACAAATATTATATGCAAGTGAAAACAATGAACGGCTGTCCAAAACTAATCTCTGCCACAACCAAAATGTATAAATCATTTAGAGGTATATTCATGTAGCTGTTGTATTCACTTGTCGTTCCTTCAAGAAGTACAAAAACCAGTGACAACAGAAAGGAAATCTAGGGTGAGCAATTAAAGCCGACTAGAATGAAGCATATAACCCGGTGAAATTCTGTATGATGTCATATCAAAAGAACATTTTCTCATTTTTCCTGTCAACCTATGTTGGGTGCACTCATGCATTTAGTGCAATCAACTGCTTAATGAATATAAATCCAAGGAACTCTTTAAAAAATACTGAGCATCAACACAGGAAGCTGCCTACCTCTTTGAGAGCACTTGATCACAAATAGGGCATGCCGCATCATTACCCAGGATCTTGCTGGCATCCTCCGTGCCTTTTTATGCTGTTAAGGAAACATTATGCAAATGCACCAATTCCCACAATTTTCACAAGAAATAGAAGTCTGTACAGCTACAAAAAGCAGAAATGCAGCATCCATGGGGAATGGGGATACACAAAAGGTGGCCACAGGTGGTCGAAATGGCTCGCCCTTCCAATTCTCGCCAGCACGCATTGCATCTCATTTCAACCTTCAGAAATGATATTTAACTTCAAGGCATATTTGGGCTTACAAAACCTGTAACTCACAACCAGAGATCTGAGCAAGGTTACCTCACAAGTCTACATGTCCTATACTAATTTTTACATGAGAGACTACCTGGTTAGTCACTGCATGAACAAGAGTAATCCAGGACCAGACTAATGAAAAACAAGCTTGGGGTAGTGTAAATGACTTTAAAAACAATAACACAAATCATGTCATGTTATACAGGCGATGAAAAGAAAGTGCTGATATATTCAAAAGTTTGTGATTCACAAAATATAGTACTCACTTATAAATAAATGAAGTGGAATGCATGGCATGCACAGTCAATATCAGAACAGACCAAAGTTACATGAACATACAACAAGTTCAATTAAAGATAAACTTTTCACCTTGATATGCTGTTTAATATATTTTTAAAAATGGGAGGAGGGAACCGATTCATTTAGAAGTGAGAGAAAAATCCATTGCTGTTGTCTATGATTCTTATAAATTCAAAAGAAGAGAAAAGGAAGCTTGAAGGTTTCACACTTTCACAAATAGAAAATTGCAGTAGCTTAGTTAAACCCTAAACATTATATGCTTGAAATTAAGCTCTGTTTGGTTGCTGAGAAAAAGTCAGAAAAGAAAAACAACTTTAATATTTATTTAATTGCTGTAGCCTAAACAACATAAAACATGAGTTCGAAAATTAAATTTTCTTCTCTTTTCCTCAGTCTTCTCAGCAACCAAGCGGAGGGGTAAGGATCATACCTGAAATTTAACAGATATTATTCACAAAGCTCGAACTTTCTTCCTCCTCTGTAACACTTTCAAAGCAATCTCTGAAAATTGAAACAAAAAACCGACACCATCACACAACCAAAAAAAGAAGAAAAATACCAAAATATCAAAATAACAGTATCTATTAATTGATAGCGATCATCAAGTACATTTAAACTTCGAGCTTTCTTTCTAAAAATAATCGGGAAAAAACCCAAGCGAAGCTCAGAACTTCTCAGATTGTGCTCGGCTTCAAGAACTTCCTGTAATATAAAAAACGAGCAAGAACAAAATCAAAACACCGAGAATTATGAAAATAATGGCAGAAATTTTGAAATAAGGGTCGCGCGCGCGCACGGACGCATATATATAACCTTGGAAGATTGTCAGATATTGATCACAAATTCTTGAAATTGGCAAGGGCTTTTAGGCTCTTCGAATCCGGATAAATCATATCTAAACCGTGACGAGAAGAGAAGAAACGCAGAGAGTGTCAAATGGAAAACCTAGATGAGAGAGAAATATGGCGCGAAATGTTCTTCACTGCGTGTCTTCTCGTAGATTCAAATCAGAAATGGCTACGAAAAATAACACGTACGTTGGTATCCCTCTTTGTTTTTGAAACCGAACAGGAGTGGTAGAGGGCCGGGTTCAGGGTTCGCCGGTTCAGTGGCCTCTTGCCACCTATTTGAGACAGACAAATTTTATTAGTGAGATGTAATATGAAAATTTTCATTTATAAGAAAACTTTGTGCAGTAACGTAAAAAAAATTAAATTTAATAATATCCAATTAGAAAAATAAATTATTTTTTATCTTTAAAAATACAAAATCAAATATAAGTCAATTGATTTTTGGAAAATTTTCTTTGAATATATAGAGAATAAAAAATGAGACATGTAATTTAGTACTATGTTTGAGGAGTAATGCCTCAAGGTTTTATATGGACTATTTGTAAAGAAATAAATATATACAAACTTTATTTTATTTTATTTTATGAAATTGAGCTTATTATATTGAATTTGAAATCCATAATAATTAGATATCAATTTATATAAAAAGGTCTGAAGTTCTTGAAACTCATTAGCTGAGGCAATTAGGAATTTAGGACTATAAATGAGCCAAATCGAATCAAGGTACAGGTCACTCGAGTTATATTAATGAGTTAAAAAGTAATTTAAGATTAAGTTTTTTATCTTATGAGAATAGGCAAAGGCGGGAATTTACTAAGGAGATAAATTTTGATTGGTTGTTAGTACTTTATCCCAATTCAAAAAATCGAAAAATACTTTTGTTAAAAATATTTCCTTTGTCATATTAGTTCGATGTACGAAATATTGTAAAAAATTATAATTCATTGATATTTAATATACCATATTTCAATGCAGTACATACATTTACAATTGTGTTCAACAATGTCCATCTTTTGAAAGCATTGTATGATAACTTCATTATCAACATTAACAAAGAACAAAATTATCATTCATTAATTGAACGTGAGATAGTTGAAATGAGATATTAGGGCCTTGAATAGTAAGATAAAGAAGGGAAAAAAAAAATCAAAAGAGACAAATTTAAACTTTTAAAAAAATTATAGGATATAAAATTATATATATATAATACAATCTTGATCTAGTAAGCAAATGCTGACTTTCGCGAAAGTTAATATGAATCTCATAGAGAATTATGGGATATATTTTGAAAAACTAACCATTGGATTAGATATTATTGTTATGGATGCCACATCTGCTAAAAAACATAGTAATTTGATGCAAGCATCTCAAAATACAGACTGTGAAAAATTTTAACTACTGAAAATAGTTACAGTTTTTCTCAGTGAGAAGATCACTTTTTCATAGTTTTGATTATTATTCCAAACAAAGAGACCAATGATGGCCTACAGGGGCGGAACCAAATGTTGATGAAAGGGGGCCCAACTTTTAGGTTTGCTTTGCATTACATATATACTACACAAAGGAAACATGAATCAAACTGCTAATTAATTGGCCCCCCATGCTTGGGGCTGCAGTCTGTAGAGCTACTAACTGCCCCCCCACCCAATGCTTTGGGCTGTAGTTTGTGTATAGTAACCAGTAGCCTAACTCAATTAATTTATCCCGGCCCAAATAAAGCCGATTCCCAAAATCAAGTGAAAAGACCTTAATCCAGTTACTCTTTTCTCACTCTTTGTCTCTCTCCCTCTCTCTTGCTCCCTCCCAACAATGCCTATGTTGTTCTGTGCTTTCTTTGGTCCTAATTTTGATTGCATTTCTTTTTTGTTTTTCTTTTGCCAATACTTTCTTTTGCATTACAAGGTTAATGATTTAGGGTTCCTACTTTCTTTTGTATTTATTTATTTTGATTAATAATTTCTTTTGCATAATTGCATTTCAGGTTAATGCTTCAATACTTGTCTCATTTTTTGCTTGTGCTTCCCAATTTCCCATTATGCCATTATATTTTGTTGTTTTATGATTTTTTAAACAATATAAATATTTTTTTGGTTAACACTTAACAACACCAAAACATTTAAAATCCCTTATTTTGTAAGGCTTTGTTTTTCTAAAAAAAATACATAGGTACTACCATGAATTTTTTTTATGCCTCTATGCCATTAATTTTTTTATGCCTTTATGCTTTTTATTTAAATAAAAAAAAAAATATGCCGTTTAAGTTTAAATCTCATAAGATTTTTATACATATATATTTTTTATTTTGCAATTTGAGAATCTTGATTTTAGAGCGAACAAAGCAAATACAGGATCGCTGAACGATATGTGGCTTATTGGTTTTATTTGATTTATAAATGGAAAAATTGTCTACAATTAATGAACTCTTCAAAATGAAAAATGCCAAAAATTTGGAATCTTAATATATTTATGTGTTTGAATTTTAAATTTTTGTCTTTTAACATTTCCCCGAGCCCAGTAAACACAATCCTGGTTCTGCCCCTGATGGCCTAGCCTAGCTTATGTGAACGATTCGATGGATAATTCTTCATTTGATTCGGCCTATGACTCCACAGAGGATTCTTAGTTTGCTTACTTCCCCACTACCCATAGCTAAAGAAAAAACACTTTGAACATCATAAAAGATCATGCATAGATTCATTCTACTGTAAGTCTTTTAAACTAAATCAATTTCACTTACATTTCCGAGTTTTTTTTTAAAATGGCCTTTTAAAAAAATATATATGGGAGAGTGGCCCTCTCAAAAAAATATTTGGGAGAATGGTCCTCTGACTTGGTCAAAGAAAGAACCGTTGTTTGAAACAGCGGTTTTAGATTAATACAAAGAGCTCTGCTTCACTTCTCGTCTTTCTTCTTCTTCTTCCATGAAAAAAAATCGGAGTAGCAGGTGAAGGCGAAAACACCGGAGCACAAGTCGGCCCCATTATCAGGCTCCAAGAAGTCGCAGTTACCACCGGCGAAGAAAACGAAAACGTCCTCCTTGACTTGTTTGTGCTTTTTCTTCATCTCTTATTGATACCATTTGTTTGGTTCCTGAGAAAACACAAGAAAAATAAAATTTTATTTTCTGCTTTTTGGTTCTTAAGATTCTGTTTGATTAGCGTTTTCAAAGCTCTAATCTTGCTTTTAAGAGCTAAAATTAATGCAATTTTTGTCGTGTAACAACAAGAAAAGAACTTCGAAATTGCTAATTAGGCGGTGCTTGGGAAGCCCGAAAAGCCGTAACCAAATTCTCCCACCCAAATAATTTATTTTCTTTTGTTTCGGTTTCTGGGTAACCAAACACGCAGCTCTTAGCGTAGTTGTGGTTTCTGTTATTTGATTAAGAAGTGATTATTGAATGATGGGTTTAATTGTGTTTTGTAGAAAAGCGAAGTTATATAGATTTGATCTCGCAACGTCGACCGGTGAGAGTTTCGTTTAATTGGGTTTAATTGGTTTCTGTTTTTCCGGCGAGGGTTCCGGCGAAAATGGGGTCTGGGAAGAAGGGAGCGGGATTTGGAAAACAGGGGAAGAAATTAGATTGTTTTATCTGTTTGCTGTCTTTTTCACCTGAAGATTTTGAATATGATTTTCAACTCTGTTTTTGGTTTATATATTATGCAAATGCTTATGTCGTGGATTTTTTTCCCCTTGTCCTGATTACTTGTACCCAGATTTATAGTGAACAGGACACATCGAAAATGCCACTTGAGCTTGGGAGTGCACTCTCAATCGAGCGTGAACCAGTGGATGATCCTGATTTTTTTTAATCTTCACCTGCTACTCCACTTGAGCTGTGTCTTCGTCTTCACCTGCTACTACCAATTTTTTTTTCATGGAAGTAGAAGAAGAAAGACGAGAAGTGAAGCAATATTAATCTAAAACCGCTCTTTCAAACCGTGGTTTTTTCTTTGATCGAGAGTCAGAGGGTCATTCTCCCAAATATTATTTTGAGAGGGCCACTATCCCATATTTATTTTTTTAAAAGGCCATTTTAAAAAAAAATTCTTTCTAACAATCCTAGCAACAGGAGGTAGCTTGCTAGGCAAGCTTCACCTTTCTTATTTGATAAATCTTAGGTAATATTGTGGGGTGTGAGGAAAGAGTTGTGCTAACGACCAGAAAAATGGGATTGTCAAGAGGGTTAAAGCTTCTACAGGAAGAAAGTCTTTTTTTTTTTTTTCTTTACTCTATTGTCTATAGATTTTGGTTTTCCTTTTCTTTACTTTTTGGCTGTGTAGTGAAATTCAAAATTAATGCAGTGAAATTTAATACTAGTGTAGTGAAATTAATAAAAGTAAATTTAAATTTATAAGGCTTCATGCATTAAAAAACATGCCTAAATAAGACTTATTGTATTAAAAAACCGAACCAATAACTTTATGCAACAAACTGGTTTAAAATAATATTTTTGGCCAAAAAATCCTTTATTAAATCAATCTTCAATAAATTTAAGTGATTTAATATTTTAAAATTATTGAAATTATCAATTTAGTTAATATTTTATTAAAATTTAATTTATTAAATTATTAAAATTAAACTTAACCTATTAATACTAGGAAAGACTTTAGGAACAAGTGAGCTATTTAACAGAGTTCCATTTCCATGTGAAAGTTTTCTTATATGAGGACTTGACTTATTGGCATAAAATGAATATTTTGAAAAACTGACATTTGAATTGAATATACTCCCTATTTATGAAAGACATGCCAAAAATCGTATTGATTTGACCGCTGGTTTTTGAAGTATAGACTGTTAAACGTTATATAAGTATTTAATTTTTCACAGTCTGTATTTCAAAAATCGACAATCAAATTTATGTGATTTCTGGCATGCTTGTCATACATACAAATAATATTCAATTCAACAATCAATTTTTTAAAATACATATTTTAAATTGATAAAAGCCAAATTCTTATATAAAATAATACGTATAAGAATATGACCAATCAGTAAATGCCACGTGGTATTCAGCAGCCGCGTGGGTTAGATATTTTTTTTTCATCAGGCGACAGCAAGGCGGTCTATTACGTAAGAGCAGTAAAGGCCACGTGTATATCAGTACTATCTTAGCTAAAAAATTATTATATCATTTATCTTGCGTTTATTATTACCAATCAGAGCCATTAGCTTAAAAAGCCTTAAACCCTCGAGTGGTTGGCATTTACTTCTAAAACCCTCCGTAGATTTGCAGCTACTACAACCAGAGATCCCAAACCTAGGGTCCCAACTCATCAACCCTAGAGATTTTAGTGAGAGAAAGTGTAGATTTTTGTTGGAGAAAGTGGAATTTGGAGAGAGAAAGTGTAGATTTTTTTTTAATAGAGAAACAGGAGTTTGGTGGAGATAGAAAGTAGGGAGGAATTTGGAGAGAGAGAGAGAGCGAAAGAGGAAGGGAAACCATGAAGATCCAGTGCAACGTGTGCGAGGCAGCGGAGGCGAACGTGCTGTGCTGTGCGGACGAGGCGGCTCTGTGTTGGGCGTGCGACGAGAAGGTTCACGCGGCGAACAAACTTGCGAGCAAGCATCAGAGGGTTCCTCTGTCTAGTTCTTCGTCTCAGATACCAAAATGTGATATCTGTCAGGTATATTCCATAGTCTGAGATTCTCTCTATTTGTTTATTTGTATTTGATATTCTTACTCTCTGTTTGGTTGTTGAGAAAATTTGAGGAAAAGAATAAGAAAATAGACATCATGAATTTTTATGTTTTATGTTAATTCGGTTCTAAAGAGAGAGAGAGAGAGACCTCAAAATTTTGATCCAAATAAAAAAATAACGATGATGACCATGACCATGACACTATAACCACCAAATAAGATTTATCAAAATCACTCGTGAGTTTTGCGCTCTCTTGTTTGATAATTCTTATTTGGTGGTCATAGAGTCATGGTCATCATCATCATCATCATCATCATCATCATCATCATTTTATTTGGATCAAAATTTTGAGGAATCTCTCCCTCTCTTGTTTCTTGAGTCTAAAGTGTTCCCTCACCTTTTCTTCGCAAAGATTATGTTCACAGTGACCTCCTCTAACTTGGAGATACTGAGTGTGTTGTCCTTGACTAAAATGCGTTTTAAGTAATGAAGTTGGAAATTTACTGTATAAATTAGAAACCCTTGTGAAGAGCCATTAAATGAGGAAGAGATTCTTGGATAATGCTATTTATAAGAAATGCATTCGGTTGTGTCTATGGGGATTGCATCTCACCCACAAGTTGGCCCACCAAAGAGAGGGGTGGTAAAAAAGATAAAGGGGTCATCACCTTGTTTACTAGGAATGGGAGAACCTATTACAATGTTGTAAGTCAATGAATTCATTAAACATCTTGTTAATACAGATATATTGAAATTTTGAGAAGGAAGATAGAAAAAGAAAAGGAATAAATTGGCTCGGTCCAGGTTTACATTTTAGATTGAAGTCACACCTTTAATATATACATTCATGGACTGGGCTGAAAGAAAAAAATCCAAAAAGTAAGGGATTTGCTGCATCAGTAAGATGAATTTTGGGGTTAGGCTGCACCGTAGGAGGTCTCAGACACAGCACCCTTTGGAGTTTAGTCTAGCCAGTTCTGAACTTGGGCTATTTAAATTTTGAGCTTCTGTAAGCATGATTAAGTGATGACAGTATTATTTAAAAAAAAAGCATCCAAAGTGAGTGTGTGCACTCAATATAATTCCTTTTGTCTGACTAAAGCTGTAGTTTGCATGTCAAGTCTTCCCTCCATCCAACTCCAATCCTGCAAGTAATATTGCCATTTAGTGACAGTGAGAGTGTTGACCATTTGTTTTTACATTTCCAAATAGCTAGAGTTTTATGGCATTTTAAGTTTCAGCTTATGGAAATGTGTTGGGTTGCTCCTCAATCCTCTTCAGATATGATGGAGATTGAATTTCAGGCTTTTGGGCATTCTAAGAGGGAATTATCCAATTTTATTTCACCCATCCACCTAGAATCTGTCATTGTTTTTGTTTCTTAGCCTGAATGTTTCACAGAATTCCCTTATTAAGGAAAAAAATGATGTAAAAGAATTATTTATGTCAAGATGATGGATCACACTAATTATTTATTTTTTTTGCTGGCAAGTTTTTAATTTCTCTTTCTATTTTTTTGGTAGTTTGGATTTATGCCCTGTCTGTAAGGCTCGGTTTGATTTTAGGGAACATAGTTACTGGAAGAATTTTCTGGGAATTTTTTTCCCCTTTAACCTTCATGTAACTATTTTACCTTGAAGTTAATCAAAATTTATCATGTCTGTTCAGAGAAGAAATAAATAAACCTGTACACTGGATATTTATCTCTCTACCTAGAATAGTTTTTCTTAGCAATGTTTTCATTGAAACAGAAGTCATATTTCACCTGGAGAATGAACTGTGAAAATTTTGCCTGCTTTTACATTTTGTCGATGCATGTACTGATATGTTCTAATTGTATTGTATTGGGAGAGTTGTTTTGCTCTTAATATTCTTGTTTCCCCTTCTAGAAGATACAGTAGTTTGAGCTAGCCTCACTTGGCCAGCATTTTTCCCTGTGTTGCTCAGTTGGAACCTTACGTTTTATTTATTTATTTTTCCAAAAAAATCAGAAGGTTATCTCATTGCACTAAATTAATGATGAAAATTTTGCCACCCCCTTCCAGGAGGCAGTTGGCTATTTCTTCTGTCTGGAGGATCGGGCTTTACTCTGCAGGAAATGTGATGTTGCCATACACACAGCAAATGCCTTTGTGTCTGCTCACCAGAGGTTTCTGCTGACTGGAGTAAAAGTAGGGCTTGAACCTGCAGAACCTGGTGCACCAGCTTCTGTGGGGAAGCTACCTTCTGGGGAAAAAATCTCTGAAACAAAATCTCGATCTGTGTCTAGAAGGGGTACCCCAATGTCATTGGCTGGTGAATCCAACAAAGTATTGCCTGTTCAGGTTGGTGGAGCTGGGGAAATTATGACGACTAAGATATCGTTTGCAGGGGGTTCTGCAGCTGGAAGTATCCCACAGTGGCAATTAGATGAATTTATTGGAGTGACTGAATTCAATCAAAGTTATGGCTACATGGATTACGGATCCTCAAAGGTATGTTTACTATACAACATTATCTTGTTTAATCCATAGCTATAAATCTTGGTTTACAGCACTGTAATGATAACGATAAGGTGTTATAGGACATGGGTGTATCTGCGGTATGTAATGGGTCGTGGCTGTCCTGTCCATGGATTTCTTTTTATTTTTCACAATATTCCTCAAAAGTAGTGATGCACATGTTTTCATCCTAAAATCCTTTATATTGATGTTTTTAAAGAGTTTTAGTGAATTTTATTCAACCTAGCAATCATTTTAAGATGGGAAAAGTATTTTATAATGATTTTTAAATCCGTTCTGGCTATAATAGTACAATTTGTTAGTTAATTATACTAGTGTTATGTATATATTTAGTATTTACCTGTTGATCAGAGAATGAAAAAACTTCATTGTGCTAAACTGAAATTAGAGAACCATTTCTCATACTATTTGCAAAATGATGTCAGAGAACAGTATAGAGTAGAACCTCTCTCTGAAACCTTCCTCCCCACCCCAATACACGCGCGCGCGCACACACACACATAACTCACCCACATATATGCTGACTGTTTTAAAAGAACCTCAAGCAAGAGTTGAGCATGCCCACAGGGGCTATGGTAACATCACTAATTAGAACGGGTGGACATGCAGGTAAATTTTACACCAGCTAGATTGACAAAGAATTTTGATCAAAACACTTCATTTATCTTGATTTGGCTAATGCAGGCTGGTTTATTGCCATAATTCTTGTGGCATGATGCCAAAGTGCCAAACGGGAGTGCCAACTCTATATTGACATCTTGGAGCCTGTACGATATCCGGAATAACACCTTAAGGCTCTTACATTGAGCTCAACCTTCAAGAATGAAGAGTAGCTTGCGTGTCTCTTCATATAGAGTTTAATATTCAGTTTTGGAAATTTGGTTTATAAGGCTGAATTAGTGACTTACAGAAAGGTTCATTTGTTTTTCCTATTTAGAAGCAGCTGATGGGCTTCTTGGCTTCAAGTTTGTCACTTTGTGCAATTTCTTTTGTCTCTTGTAATGGTAAGCCCTTATAGATTAGCCATAAATAAGCCTGAAGTTATTAGCCACTGCACCAGTTCTTATGATGCGAGGGTTGTTGGAAGACCTTAAACTTGTCCATTATCTTCTGTTGAAAATTTTGATTAAAAAAGTCAATACATTATCAAAATAAATAAACAAATGACAAAACTCATGCAAATTCACTTTTTTTTTTCTTGTTTAAATAAACTCTATGAACTGTAAGTTTTGAGTGAGCTGCTTATGACTTATCATAAGCTAAGCTATTTTCAGTCTTTTGGGGGATGCTTCTTCTGGTGCAAATGCACACGCACAAGCAAAACTAAAAATGGCCATTATTTTGCGAATGCTGATCTGTATCTAGTTATTTAATATGCCTGATTGAGAAGTTAATTTCCTCAAGAACTTAGCTTGCTGATAATTTTGTTGGTTCTAGGTTGGCTGTGAACTGGCAGAACTGATTGTCCTTTTAGTTTTAAGCCTTTGGTGGTTAATGGCTTTAGCTTGTTATTCTTTTTCAAGGTCTATATCCAATTGTCCCTAATTTTGTATCTTTGTGAAAATTCTGCCAGGCTGATAGTGGTAAGCTTGGAGACTCTGACTGCTCACCAATTTTAAGCGCTGCTGAGGGAGAACTGGATGCGGATGAGTGCTTGGGTCAGGTGCTAGACAACTGCTGGATGGTGCCACAGATCCCATCCCCACCTACTGCTTCAGGGCTACTACACTGGCCAGAAAATCTATCTGACAGTGCAGCATTTGTGCCTGACCTAGGCTGTTCGCTTGTGCCAAACCCTCATCATCGCAAACCAAATGACTCTGTCTCAAAACGGCAGAGGCAGTTCTAATCTCTTCTTTCTAAACTTGATACTCCGGTCAGGGTCTCAGCGTTGTAACAGCATCTTGTGAACATAGGAAGTGCTTTTTTTTTTTTTTTTTTTGTTTCTCTTGAGAAATTAATAATTTTCTTTTAAAGATGTAAGGAGGACAAAAAACCCTGTCTGCTTGAGGCTGCATAAGAGAACACCAAGAAGACAGTACGAAAGTGAATCCAACAGCGTGGATAAGAATGAATACCATGGCTTAGGATTATCTGATCCCTGCACCCTGTTTTAGCCATGGCTTAGGATTATCTGATCCCTGCACCCTGTTTTAGCCTGCTTTGTATTTCTTTTCTCCATTTAAGTACAAGTGATTCGAGCTATTTGCTTACTGCATTCCATTATGGCTATTTGGGGTTTTGTAAGGTTAATGCAATAATACATACGATGTATTTTTGAAGCTTTTCAATTTGGATAGGGAGTTATGTTGTAGATATCAATGTAGATATGTACTGTGGACAAATTTGTTCTATATGAGGGATGGGCAAAATAATATGGAGTAAACATGAAAAATTCCAAAGTGAAAAAATAGTCTTTTTTGGTATTGTACTGTTATTTTTTAAACTACTTGTATAAAAGTAGACGAGGATTTTCTGTTGCATTGCCTAATTTCCTACTGGTTTGAATGCCTTCTATAATAAATACAAGCATCTAGCCATCCATGGTTTTTTTGGCTTGAGGAATCTGAAAGCTCACATATATGCAACCTAATGTTCCTTTAATTGCTTATGCATCTACTTGAATATTCTTGTACTGTTATTATATTTACTTGTTTTCTTGTTGCAAATGCTATATATGCTTTGAGCAACACTCGATACACTCGGTAAGCAAACTCACTCCTGCCAAAAACTCATCGCATCGGAATGTGTTACATTTCTTCCAATATATATATATATGTGTGTGTGTGTGTGTGTGTGGCAACTCTGTACATATAGTCCAATATTGATGTAATCTCTCAAGACCCTTTTCAATGTAATCAGAATGTTGATTACTTGATTACATATATATCCAAATGGGGCCTTAATCTCCCTGCCCCAGTCTTTCTACTTCTATCTGTTGATTTCTTGTTCTATGTACACATAAAATACAGACAATAGGGTTACCAACTTCATCATTGTAAGATTGAAAAGAAAGAGAAAAGTATTGCAGCATTGCTTGGCTTGCCTTTGTTTTATTTTCTTGTCTCTTACAAAGATGATGCAAAGAGTAGTTAGTTTATTTGTCATCTTTATCTTTCTCATTAGTACTCTTACTGCTGCTACCTCCTTTGGCTTCCTTGAGAATAAGCTCCAACAGCCTTTCATACATTCCAATTGCAGATTCAAGCATGTCAATGGCTCTGCTTCTATCCTTCCCCACAACACTCAACACCCCTCCCATTTCGGTTATTCCCCTCACCGGACTACTCAACTCTCTACCAGAGAACCCGAAACTCGGACACCCCTCAGATTTATTAGTACCACCGCTGCCGCCAATTCTCGCCTCCTGCCCTCTACCATCACCAATCCCTTTGGCCAATACCATATCGCTAATGCCTGCTATCTCATTACCAAGAACGTTAATCACCAGTCCTCTCTCCACTTCCCAAATCCAAACGCTCCCATCTTCAGAAGCCGATATAAGGTGCCGTCCCTCATTCACTGTCGCCACCGATACGACCGCCCCACCGTGCTTTTGAGCCCACGCCACCGGTTCACGACCTTGGCTTACTAGATTTTTGCTTAAAACCTTCAATGCTCCTCTGTAAACCAAACCATCTGACCCTCCAGCATAGAACTCAGACTCTATAGGGTCCATTGCCAACCCCCAAATGGCACATGGGAATGTCACTGTCCTCAGATGTGTCCCTTTCAAAAGGCCCCAGAACTTGCAAGTGCAGTCCAACGAGCAGGAAATTATCATAGAGTTGCATCCTCCCAAAGTAGTACTAATGGCTGTCACGGAATCTATATGTGCCACAATACGATGCAATATAAAGTTGCTCGAATTCTCATTCAAGGATGCAGTTAAAAGTTTAAAGACAGTAGAAACTACAATGGTACCATCATCACTTCCAGAAATAAGAAGTGATCCATCATCATTGATTTGAAGGCAAGAGACGGGTTTAGAATGTGCAGTAAACGATCTGAGCACATTCCCGGAGGGAAGTTCGAGGGTGTGGATATTGCCGGAGAGGCCACCGGCGAAGAGATAAAAGCCATCAGGAGTGGCAGCAAGTGGAGCAACGGGTTCGGGCATAGTGAGGTGGTGGTGGGCAGTTGAAGACCACCAGTTATAGAGGTGAATAGAACCAGAAGCAGTGATAGATGAGATGTGGGAGGCAGCGATGAGGGACTTTCCGGCAAGGGCGAGGCCTCGACGAGGCGATCGGCTGCCGGTAAAGTGAGCTAGAGAGGCACCTGAGGAGGGATCATAGGCGGTAATGGGGCCATCAGGGGAGCTAGTGAGAACAATTTCAAGAAACGGTGGCTTCATTTTCAGTTAGGCTAAAAGACATGTAACATGGAATAAAAGGAAAAAAGTTCTGCGAATGGAAAACGAGGAGTGCATGTTAAGTGGGGATTTCCCTTAATGGGCGATGAAAACAAAGTGATTTTAGAGTCCATCAAATTTGGTTTATTTATTATTATTACTTATTTATTTATTATGAGAGGTGGCTGATGCCGTGGGGGATGTCTTATGGTCGTTAGATCACATGAACGTTCATGAATTGGATTTCATTTCATCAGACGGCTATTGTAAGTTTGGCATTCACGGAAAGTAATTACTCTGTCGTTGCTTTTACTTATTCCATCATAACTTTGCAATAATTCGATGGGGATTGAATCCACCTATATGTAAACTAGGGCTGAATTTGTAGAGCTTTTGTGCTTAAAGTTGCTTCCCAATTAGTCAATTTGTTCTACCACTAATCCATAAGAATGGAGAAGATTCAATGCCACTGAGTTGATGAATGACTACATTACTATATGATTATGAGACTTGTTGGTCTGAAGAGGAGCTTCCTAGGAGGGTAATTTTTGGTCTATATATGAATGATGACAATACAAGTCGGTGCCACAGATCGATGCAACTGTGGCTCAGGCTCAAGTATCAGCACATCATTCTGCATTATATCCATGGCTCTCCACTGTAGTCTCAAGCTGATGATGATTTCCTTTTTTTTCTGCGTCACCAAAGCTTGTCATCATCCATGGCCATTTTCATTGAGGACCCTATACCATCTGGAACATTCACTTTAGTAATAATTACCTGAAAATATTACACGACTGTTTTAGGAAAATGATGCTAACTGAAAGGGTGAGGTTGGACTAAGGGTTTCTTTTTTGGTTAAAAAAATTAAGGGCTCAATTCCTATGATAGAACCCTAAAGAGAAACTGTGCCGGCAATTTGGGAGGTGGGTGGGGGTGGCACAACAATTTGTCGCCATCTTTCTCCCCTCCATTACTATATGTTCAAGCTTAGTTCGGTTTGCCAAGAAGAGATTTGAATTTTTTAAAAAACCCACCATCTTTAATTTTCAATAATCAAACTATACATTAATGGATGACCTCTTGATCTAAAAGTATGGGATAAGATGTTAGGAGACTTCTATTTAGAGAGGTTGGGAGTTCAAAAATCCTTTTAAGGGTATTAGTGACATTGATTAGAGTGGTTCTCAATCAGCCGTTGAGTTGGGGTTTGGGGGATAGGTTAGAATTCTTCTCTCAGTTGGTTAAAATGAAGCAAATAAAAATTTATCGAAGTTCTGTTTGGTCGTTGATAATAAAGGAAAAGGAAAAGAAAATTTGAAATCTTAGACAGTGGGGGTGACACCTTCAGGAACTTAAATGTACCGACAAAAGTTCTATTTAATGGAGGAAAAAATTGGATCTTTACAACCATAATGGCAATGATGTCTTCAAATTGTTGCAAATCCTTCATCTTAGAGAAGCGAGGACACTTACAAAAGATGAGAATCGTTTACAGCATTCTGTTGCTAAGTTTGAGGGGGTCATAATCAAAATGTAACTAATAGAAACAAAGGCATACCTTGTACCTATTCTTCAACAGAGAGGTTGAGGCTCTGCACTTCTCGTTGAATTACATAAGTATCGGAGCTGTTCATGTTATCAAAAAGGGGCATGAGATTTAGATGCCTGATCTCCTAGGAGAAACTATATATATGGGTGATAATGTAACTTTATGCCCGCCAGTTTAGGTGCACAAGTTGCTGCATCAAGACTGCTAAAATGCTGCCCATGGATATGTTGATGACATTGACAGCATCATTGTTGAGCTGCAAAACAAAGCACAGGTAGAAAGTAAGAGATGGAGTTGGTGGCAATGGTTTAGACCCAGACTCAGATCAAACTGATTGATGACAGTCCAACCCTGCAAGGCCAGATCAACTGTGTGTGTGTGTGTGTGAGAGAGAGAGAGAGCATAAATTGCTCTGATCTACAAACCTGCCTGATGAAAACTTGCTACAACCTAAACAAGCAAAACTTCAACATAAACCCAAACCCATTCAGTTAGTCCAAGTATCAGGTTGAAAAACTGAGTCTCACGTCAACAACCCAACCAAATTTGATCAGAACAACCCATTGCCAGCTCTACTATGAGCTGAAATAATGTGATATGAAAGAATACAGACAGATCCCTAAATATAGAAATCAACTAATCATTTAATTAGTCACCTACCCATCGAAATCCTTCCTTCTCTTGGAGTGAAGCACCTATCACGCTCTCACCAAAATTCGCAATCTGAGAAGCTACAACACATATAGCAGCTTCAAGTGCATTTATCTGTTTCATCCCCCGAAATATGAAATAAAAATATAATTTGGTCAATTTATTTCCTGAAAATTTAAAATTATCTTGTTGAAATATATTAGTAAAATAGTATTATTCAAAGGTGCCAAATACAAATTTAGACACTGCATCCATGGACATCTAAAAAGTGAATATCCAATAGGCAATAACTGACCAATTTCACTGTTCAACTTAGAACTTGAAATTAAAAAGCTTATATATTTTCAGATTGTTGTAATCAGGAAGTGGCATTTCCAGCAAGTTTATACATGAAATTGTGTTTTTGCTTCTTCTTCTTCTTCTTCTTTGAAATTATACTCATTCGAGTTTGGCCCAGGAAAGGAAAAAAACTGGGGGAGGGGGGTGTTAGAGGTGATTTAAGTATACAAAAATGGACATGCCATAATCCATGTTTAAACTGACCCACACACAAACAGCTACCATCAGCAACCCACAGATCCTTTATTTCTTCATCGCTTAATGGCTAAAGAGCTATGAGATGTCCCCTTTGTTTTGCTAGGTATTTCATAGATTATGCCAAGGACTATGAACACCCAATATCAAAGAAATAACATGAGGCACCCAGCAGATTCTACAAGGTCAAGTGAATCCTGCTTTCGTTAAGAAACAAAAAACAGCTTAAAGTATTTCCCCTCTAATCTCGCTAAGCTCATAAAATTACGGTTTTAAAGGATATAAGACAAAACAAACGAGGCAAAAGGATGTCGTTAAATAGTGGTTACATATAAGAATACAAAAGGTTAAGAGAGTATGAAGATAGGACAGAATACCTCGCCCATCAGAAAACCAATTGATGCGAGAAGCATTGAAGCTAAAAGTCCAGCAAAAGTTCCCTCAACACTCACAGCCCCTTCTGTTCCTCTTGGAACTACCTTCAATGTTGTAACTAGGTACCTGTTCATGAAGAACCAATTTGAAATAATCAGAACTTTTCATAGAGCATTTTATAAGAAGATCGCCATTATTTAGATTTCATAAAAGAAAAGATACAGAGATTATGAGGCATTAAAGCATAGTATTTAAACAAAACTTTCCACGGAGTATGCAAGTTTGGTTTAAACTGGAAGGAAACCTCACAATTTGATTATAAATTACTAGAAGTTCATTTCCTATTATAAGGACGAACAAAATTTTAAAATTGGTTAACCAATAATGACCTAATATATATATCAGATTAGATTATATTAATTTGTACATCTATAAAAGGGCCACAATTTTCCAAACAGTTCTCAGTTTACAATTCGAATACACTATTTATAAACTACTTGGATAAATTGGATTGGACAACATGCTGCAAATTTGTAAAACAATGCATCAGATGCATAAAAAAATATCCTAAGCATGTCTCATGAACAAAGATGATAATAAGATAGTCAGGCATTTGTCTCTTCACAGTCCTTTGTTGTTTTTCATGTGACATTCCCTATTTTGAAAGGCTAGCATCAGTAAAATGCCCTGAGGGACTCTACAATCCTAATGAATACCAATTTCCTGAGGTTTGGAGGGTGAGGAGGAAATATTTTGTGGAATAGAAACTTTTTTGTGATTATATGGATATTCTGAGAAGAATGAATGGATTTTCAATTATTTACTGAAGTCCATCAGTTCTGGCAAGACTTATGGTCTTTGCTGCACCGTGAGGCTTATATTAGCTCCTTCTTCCAAGGCCACTCCCATTGTGAAATTCTTAAAGATTAGAAGGTTGCTGCTTACTTGCTTCTTACTTTCCAAGATAACCTGTGATTCATCAAACCCTCCTTTCCCCTTCAGGAAGTTGCTATTGTAGTTACATTATGATGAAACTAAGGGCTTAGATTTAGCTTATTTAGATCTTGGGTTGAGAAGTTAAGCATGGATTTTCTTATTGAGGTGAGTTAAAAAAAGTTGGTTTTAGATTGAGTTAGTTTTCAAGTTGATGGCTTGATGCTCTATACACTCGGTCCACTCAAAGTTTGAAGTCAAACCTATCGAACCCAAGCCATAGCACCTCCATGCAACACAGGCTACCCAACAATAACTAAAACATAAAGAGTGAATGTATGTATGATGAATACGGGTAAGGGTATGGACACGTGTTTGACATGCCTATTGTTGAACTAGTATCCAACATGGGTTCGGATGAAAAAAAAGACGAATATATTCCTACTTCACTACATGTACAGTAATAAGTACCCTAAGAAAACTACTAGTATTATTTAAAAAGAAAATACTCAAACCAAGCTAAGATGCATTATGTACGTTGTTTTTCCATATGCCTTTCCTATCTCACTCGACACTGTATCGCTCAACTTCGTACAAAAACTAGCAACAAATCCAAGTTGCCAAAGCCGAGAAAATGCCACCCCCCCTACTCCATATATTGAAAGGAAAGCACAAACACAGCCAGCAGCACTGGAACCAATAACACTGCCGGGTCCTCTTCTTCCTTTCCTCTTCTCAGCAACCCCTTGAGCCTCTTTTTGTGCCATTTTCAACTTTGTTGCTGCTGTTCCCTAACAGATTCAAAATCATCCATCCCAATTACACACAAAATCGAAAATGAAAACAATTATTTACCAATTAAACTCGCCAAAAAATGAAACAAAATCAATACCATAATGAAACTCCAAAAGGGGAAAAAAAAGTACATAATAGATTATTTAATTTTAACATAATATACCCGATAACAAAAATGCAATTGCTCACCGAGTAAACTTCCAATCTATATATATAAAGATAAATTACAAGAAACAACCTAAACTACAGGATCAGTTTCACATTTCCCTCCGAACCTTAAAATGGATGAAAAAACCCTAAATTATCAAAAAGTAACATTAACCCCCTCCATTAGCGCCCATTAGGAAAAATAACAGAAATGATCACATGACTAACACACAATCATTTTAGTTATCCATATTAGCCATATTTTTTACTCGCATGAATGGCATGTTGACATCGCCATTGTTTCTCTCTCATATACTCACTCTCTCATTCAACAATCCACCAATTCAACTCAATTGAGATATATATATATATATATTTATAAGCAATTGTAATTATTGGGTGTTTTTTCTCTTTCCCTCCGGTTCCACTGTTGTCCCATTTAAATGGGACAACCAAACATGCCCTTGCTCATCGAAACTCACAAAAATAAAAAAATAAAATTTTTGAACACAACTCAAAACCCAGATGGCGAACTACATATATAGATACATATATACATATGTATAACTTACAATGACGAAATAAGTGGCGACGAGAAGAAACCCAGAAGGACCAAATGCCCGCCATGTAAGAGTACCCAACAAGAAAGCAGCTCCAATGCCTGAGAGAGACAACCCAGACACAAGAATTGGAGAACCAAGAACGAAGATGAGAAGGTTGCTGAGAATAGCAGATTGCCAAGTGGGAGGAGACGATTGGACCAGAGATATAGCTCCCCGAAGCCCTCCTCCTAAATCAGGAGCTGAGAAAGCCTTCACTACTGGGAGCATCTTGGGCAATGGTGATCTTCTAGGGTTCGGGATTTTGAAAATTAGGGTTTGTTTTGGGAGGAAGGAGAGTGGTAAATGCAGGGGTGGAATTGGTGAGGGTGAGGTGAGAAGTAGAGTTGACAATGCCATTTTTTGGTTTTGAAAGGTTGATTCATGCTTTGAGTGCGGAGTAAGGAAGCTAAGAGAACATTGGGCTGTACTGGAGGTAACATGCACCTACCGTACACCAATCACTTGGTTTCCGATCGTGGGTACGATTGTAAATTTAGGCTTGAGTTTTAGTATGAAATTTACCCTCATTTAATAAATAAATTAAATTCAGGCACGTTTAGGCTCCATTTATTTGTGTTCGTTAATAAGCTTGTTAGTAAACTCGTGTGCAAACTTATGAATAACTTGTGTTTAGACTCGTAAAAAAAATTATAATTTAGGTTTGAATAAGCTCAACATAGTCATAACTTTTTTCATTTGGCTTGAATTTTTTATTTCCAATATAAGTCAAATATATCAAAATAATTTTTTAAGTTTTCTACATTAATTTTTAACTGTTATGGTTTTCCCTATTGTAATTTATGGTTGCAAATTAATCAAATTATTCGTAAATGGCCTGCGGACTAACTCGATAATAAACGAGCCAAACTCAAACATTTCAAAGCATAACTCATTTAATTTATGCTCGAACTTAAATAATCAAGCTTTTAACCAAATCAAACTTGAACGACTCAAAGCTCGGCTTGGCTCATCTCGTTTGCAGCCCTAGTCGTGGGGTTGGAATGTGTTTCAATTTTCAAGTCACAATATTATAATTTTATCCAAACTGTCCGTGTTCATTATCCAAGTGAGAGCATTTCTGATAAAAAAATTTATTTTGAAGCTTTAATTTCATTTTTGGTATAGTTACAGTAAAAATTATAGTTATATGGTTTTAAATGTTTGAATGGTATAGAGTGTACTATTTTTTTTTTTATTCTCTCTATCTCTATTGATCTATAAACTAAGCACAAGTTCTCATCCACTTTTGTATATCTCGAATAAAAAAAAAAATTCATCCAAAATTATATTTAAATTTCTATTCTATGCATTTTGGATCGACAAGTGCATTCACTGCTGGACAAGCTATTTTTGCATCTAATTCAAAATTCATTTTATGGATTTGGATTGGCAAATGCATCTAGCATTGGAGATGTTCAAAGGATCATTGAAATACTTTGGAGAGAGCTTGAAATTTCTAAAAGGAATATTAGACTATTCTATTTGATATAATCGATTTAGAACGTTACGATGATGCTAATTGGATAATTGAGAGTTAAATTGTTTAGTCTATTATAGAATATATAATAATTTTCTTATGGGTGTGTACTCATATAAGTTTATGTAGTGTAGAAGAATGAAATCCACTTTGTTCCAAATTTTCTAAATGAAAGGCTTGCTATAACTCCATATACCTATATTGGGCCCTCCACTTACAAGCTTAGACTTTTAGGTTGGATTGAAAACTTAACATGGTATCAAAGCATTTGTTATCCCCGTGATAAGACCCAAACGAGTCTGCACGCGAGGGAGAGTGTAGAAGAATGAAATCCACTCTGTCCCACATCGCCTAAATGAAAGGCTTGCTATAGCTTCATATACTTATATTGGGCTCTCCACCTACAAGCTTAGGTTTTTAGGTTGGATTGGAAACTTAACATGTGGGGATTTGAAATTTTAGTTAATGTAGAATAGATATTTTGAAAAACCAACTACTGGATTAGATATTCTTCTTATGCATGTCATGAGTGCCAAAAATCATAGTAATTCAACTATCAGTTTTCAAAATATTGATTGTTTAGAATTACGGCAGTTTTCACAATTAGATACTTTAACAGTTTTGCATAGTCTATACTTTAGAAACCAACCGTTGGATTACTGCAATTTTTGACATTTATAAAAGAGTATTTAATCAAATAATAGATTTTTTAAAATACTCATTCCATATTGATTAAAAATCCAATGTCTTATATAAACTTATATATGTACGTACCTATAAGAAAAAAACTCATAATACATATTTATGTTTAGAGGAGTAGCTATATCTTATAGTTTCAAGAATCAATCTCTCCTTCATGATCACGCCTTATGAAGCAAAGGTCATACAATTCTACTACAATTGTGCACTACACAAAAGTAGACTTATACGATTTTAGGATAGTGATTACGTGCGTCATAAATTTTTATAATAAATGTAACCAAAAGAATAGAAAAACAAACAAGATAATTTGTGATGCCTATACAGTTTTAGAACATCCATCATTAATTTAAGACTCTTTGAACAACCATCACTAATCTATTTTACCGTTTATTAGTCGTATTTAAAGACAGGTTATGATCTAGTTAGCAAATGCTGACTTAGCCTATTTTAGTAAACACTTAAACGGCCGTTGGATTATTCAAATGGCCTAAATCATCACTCAAAAGGTTGAGATCTAACGGTCGTTTAAGTGTGTACTAAATTAGGCTAAGTCGACATTTTCTCATTAGATCATAACTCTTTAAAGACTCCTATGCTATTCAAAATATTGTTTAGACATGATTTATTTATCAAAAAATTATTATCTTTATTATTATTTTATGGGCTAGAGAAAGAACTTCATTACTAACAAAATAACAGGAATATTATAATATTTTGTTAATAATTTAATTTATTAGATTAGTCATAGCACTATATGGCATTTATAATGTAAGGTGGATGTCTTGATTTCAATTCACTATATTTTTTATGTGCTCTTTCAAAGTAAGTGTTGAAAATAGAATTAAATGAAAGGGTTAACTATACTTTACTACCTTAAACTTTGAGTGTTGTTTCAATTTGGTACACAAATTTTAAAGTTGCACTATTTAGGACAATTTTTTAAAAATAAATTTCAATGTAGGAAAATATTAGATGGATGTTAGTTTCATTAATAGAAGTGGCATGTGAGACTCACTTAAGGACTGAGGTGGATCATACAAAGATTCTATGTGAATAAAATACTCATTTTCCCACTTCAATTGCCTATGTGCCCTTCGTTTGAAGCCCCAAATTAAAAATTAGAGAAAGTCACGTGAGGAATACATGGTCAGTTTGGGTATAAAATGGGTCTTTTATCGACGTGGGATCCACGTATGATTCATCTTAATTTTTATACGAGTCTCACATGCCATATCTGTTAATAAAACGGACATCCGTTCATTTTTGTCCTATATTGAAACTTGTTTCTGAAATTTATTCTAAAAGCACAATTTTAAAATTTATGTATTAAATTGAAACAATTCTTAAAGTTTAAGATAGTAAAATACAGTTGCTCTGCGTGAAATGAAACTAGTTAGTCTAAAAATTTGTAATATGTCTCTTTTAAAAGGACAAAAAGAAAAGAAAAAAAACAAGAGATATGTAACGCGATTGATATGACTTATGTTTGTGGTTGAAAAAAAAAGAAGAAGACTTATGAGTTGAAATTGGGGTTATATTTGGGTTAACGGGTAAATGACCCGAATTGAACTGCTTAGTTTGGAGCAAAATTTCCCCCAGTTTACCTGCCACGGCCGGTCCATCTTATCCAGCTGCAAGTGATAACAAGAGCAGATACACATACACACTGATATTGAGGGGAGAGAGTGAGAGAGAGTGAGAGAGGCAAATGGCGATACCATATGCTGCGTCGTCGGTGATACTATCGTCTCCCACACCAAAACCCTGTTGCGCGTCTCTAAAGAATACTACAATTACTACTCCATTTCTTGGATTCTCAGTTGCGTCATCAAGACCTTCCGTTCGAACTATTTCTAAGCAGACGTTTCGGGTTCGATGCCAAGACAAGGCTTTCGTGCCACTAGATCAGCGGTGGATGTTCGAAGAGTCTGAAATCAACGGCCCCGTAAATTCTCTCCCTCCCTCTCTCTCTCTATATATGCTTTCTATCCTTTTCTGTTTTACATAGCTCATTTCTGAGAAAATGTAGGTAAAGAGAAGTATGAAAATTACTTATAATCTTTGACTTTTTGTTGATTTGGGACCCTAGCAAAGACCCCTCCCTCTTTCTCTGTTAAATGTTTCTATATATATATGTACTCTGTTTGGTTGCTGAGAGAATGTATGAGAACAAAGAGAGTAAAATTTTGTAGCCTAGACTTTTCATTGTTTATGACCGGAAATTAAAAGAAATTTATATTCAGCTGAGTTTTATACAACTATTTCTTTTAGTCCAGTTGAATTTTTTTTTTTAGTTTATTTATTTTTTTGGAAAACTTTTATATAGATATATATTCTTTTCCACCATTTTCTCGGCAAAAAGAAGAAGGATTAGGTTAAACTAATGATGATTATAGAGAAGATATTAATGATTTGTAGGACCATATTGAAAAACGTTGATGATATGTACTTTTGGGTTCAACTAAAATAATTAATGGCGCGTTTGGACGTCTCTTGGAAATTGATCTGTCTCATTGTGTTTTATATAGTGTTTTACATACAACACACCTTAGTGAACTAAAAGATTTGAAGCGATATTAGAGCAACTTTCAACGAGTGGAGGAGAAACAAGAGTACAAGACTCTTAAATGATATATTGGATTCATTCTAGATACTTGTTTCGTGTGTCATGTACTTAGAGAGAGGTTATTGCTGGTAAGCATGAATCTAATATATTCCTTCTTAACTTGTGGTGACTTGTCATATCCAGAACCTTCATATCAGTGTTTGTACACCAGACCGACATTACATAACAAGTGTATGGGTATGGATGTGTTTGACACCTCCAGTCTGCACCAATTTTCTTGTATTGTGTTTGCTGGATTGGGTATGTCCAAATTCTACCTAAAATAAAGGGGGTCATTGATAATGGTTAGTACTAGTATTCTTTTAGGGCCTGTTTGGTTGTCCTGTGGAAATTGAATGGTCTATTTACATTTTACGTGGCATCGAAGTTATAAATTAATCATCTTGAGTGGGCCCATCATATAAAGTTGGAGCCATACCATGAGTATTATCAATTATAGGAATTCATAAAACTTGTCCGTTTCAGATTTTTTCACCATGATTTGTGATGATGGCAGTCAATCTATTGAAATGCCCCATTCACAATTAGGATTCACAAAATTATACGCAAAACATAATGATACAATTCAATTTCTATGGGACATCCCAACAGACACTTAGCATATGGGTTCATTTTTCTTGTAACTATTGCTTTGTTTTATATATGACAATTTTATTTATTGGCTATTTAAAATAGAGTGGATGTATAATGAGTTTATTTTGTGAAAACTTTACCATATTTATGCACATGCCTGCACTTGAAACCTGTACTTAGTCCATGTAACAAAGTGGAGGTGTATGAAATTTTGTTGGATGGGGTGTGGAAGGGCTGTGGCCAGTAGGCAGGGAATGCTTTTGTGGTGACGAACATCTTGGTCTGTAGTAGCGAAGGGCAGGAGATTAATACTGGCAGGGTCTGCTCGTCATGCAGAACCTATGGCTTTTTAGAGAGCTTTGGAGTGGGCAGTGGCTGCAGAAGTTAAGAACATTTGTGTTATACAGATTCCACACAGCTGGAGCAGATTTTGTCTAAAAGACAGGAGGAGTGACGTGTTGGCCCCTATTCTTTTTGATTAATTATTGTATTCTTAAGGAAGTAGATAGGCAACTAGTGTCCATGGCTCACTCGGGAGCAGAAAGTGCCAGAGAAACTTGGCAGCACAGTATTATATAATGTTTGATGGATATTGTTTTCCTGCACACACGCTGAAAAAAAAAGAAAAAAAAGAAGAAAAGATAAGAAAAGAAAAACTCTGCATTCATTTTTGTGTAAGCTTTATAATATAATTATATAGGTAACTGTTCTAATATTTCTGTCTTCCCATTAGATCTGTTCAGGTTGAGAATTCATCAATAATTTCTATTAGGAGATGCTAACATCAAGATTGGGTATAATACTTAAACTTTAGATATACGCTGCCCCACTTTTTACTCAAACCTTTGATAATATTTCTGCTGCTCTTTTCTCTTTTATCTTTACTCGCTCAATTGGATCTTTTTTAAAAGTCCTCTTTTTTTTTCCCCAGGACATTTGGAATAAGACGTGGTATCCTAAAGCTGCAGATCATGTGCAAACGGATAAACCATGGTATGTCGTTGATGCATCAGACAAGATTCTTGGAAGACTAGCATCAACTATTGCCATCTACATTCGTGGGAAAAACCTGGCGACCTATACTCCTAGTGTGGACATGGGGGCATTTGTCATTGTGGTATGTAGTTTACTTAGATACACCTGCGATGCTTATTTCTTTTCTCCCTTGAGATAACAGTGAATATAGACTGCCTTATGAAGACTGTTCTTCTAATGTATTTGTTATTGGCGGAAGTGTTACTTAGTTCTATGTGCTTGTGGTCTAGTCCCCCAAGTTCTAATAGCTCTATGTATCCTCTTTTGATTCATAAGTTTGAGCTTGTATGAAGACGAATCACACAACTTTGATAGGTACAATTCCCCTTAAAAAAAAAAAAACTTCTTACCAGTTCTTTTCCTGATTTAGTGGCTTTGTTGATATCCTAGCGGACCATTAAGTGCATCATACGGCACATCTTTATGTTTGATTTAGTCTATGGTTGTTAGATGGGTGGTTTTAGTTTGTCCAGAAATTGTTTTAGTATTGCGCTGGATTATTTAGTAATCTTTAGATCGTTGTGTCATTTAATTGTTGGGTGTTTAAGATATATTTTGAATTCCTATAAAATGTTAGTTGCATGGGAATTTTTATAAATTCTATTTTAAATATCAAATGTGAGATTTCAAATCCTATGTCTTTACTACTTTGTCTATCCCTCTTCTCTCTCTCTTTCTCTCTCTCTCTCTATCTGTGTGTGTGTGTGTTTGTATAATATACATACATCTATACATAAATGCATATGTATATGTAGGGTAATGATCTATTAAGAACCAGTCCTTAAGCTTAATTTAAGCACCACTCACCATTAGGATAGGTATTTTGAAAACCGATTGTCGGATCATTGTGATTTTTGGCAGACATGACATACATAAGAAGATTATCTAATCCAACGGTCGGTTTTTCAAAATACCTATCCTGTGTGAGAAGATGGTGAGTGGTCCTTAAATTAAGCTTAAGGATCGGTCCTTAAATGATCATTTGTGTGTATATGTATATACGTATCAGTGAGAATGACGTAAAAAAGGTCTTTTGGTTAAATCTAATCCAGAATCTCATTGCTTCTTCCTTCCTTAGTCTGGCATTGTGCTTGGGTTGGTCACAATCGTAAGATACATGGAAATGTAATCTGGAAAAATGACACATAGTTTTCATTGAACATCGATGGAGAGCCTGTGCATTAGGCTAGCCTGGGCAGTCATGAAATGCTCATTGGCTTACAGCCTTACATTGGGGCTTTAAGAAATTGTGCCTTTCTCCTTATCCCACATGCCTGAACCCAAAACATATAATGAAGTGAGTTGAGACTTTGAGTTGATCCCTTGTAAGATTCAACTGTTTTGACATCTATTTTAATAAAAAAATATATCTTGGAAATATTGGTACTAAGTCTAGATATTTATAGGGCTTAAAAAATTAATATTTTCGATATGCGTGCCTATAGTGAGTTTGAACCCAAATATATTTGGTCAATTTGTGGTTGTTTAGTGTATCAAATTCCTATCCACAGTTTCTTCGATGAGATTTTACGAGGTAGTCAAAATTTTGAAGTTATTCCTTAGGGCACTTATCTACTCTTTTTTCACTTATTTATGTCTAGTGTGAATGGTCATAATGTGCTTTCTTACATATCTTATTTACGTGGTTATAAAAAATTCTAAAAGGTTTTGTTGTTCTTGAATACAAAAAGGTGAATGCAGAAAAAGTTGCAGTATCTGGTAAAAAGAGGACCCAAAAGCTTTATCGGAGGCATTCTGGACGACCAGGTGGTATGAAAGTGGAAACATTTGACCAGCTTCAACAGAGAATTCCGGAAAGAATTATTGAACATGCTGTTCGGGGTATGCTTCCTAAAGGCAGGGTGAGTATTTGTAATCTTAACTCAGTTTATTTTGTTTTTATTTTTTATTTTTGTCCAGTTCCTTTTTTATTCTTACATATATACAATGGAATTGCTAAATAGAGAACTGAAAATGCTTGGTCTTGCTGTCAGTTTTACTAGATTCATCTATAATATCGACCAACATAAAACAATTTCTCAACCATATTTGCTACAACGTTTTTTGTTTAGTTTGATGTGTTTTAACCATTTGATTTATTTAATCCCTCAACCATTCTTGCTGCAACTGTCTAATGAGTCCTCTTTTTAGTCCAAGTATTACTGGAGTTCACTTCTTTTTGATGAGTTTTAACCATTTGATTTATTTATTTTTTCACAATGTTCTCAAAAGTTTTGCACCTTTCGAAGAATTTGATTGGAACTAAATGCCTATAATCATTAATTGAGCCGTTTTACAGTGCATTTGTTTGCTATATAGGATAGTTCCTGTTTTTAAAATTTTAATGTTAATTTTCAGTTTTTTGATATACTTCCATGGCAAGATATTGTTGGGAACTTAAAAAACTGCACAGCACACAAGGCTTTGTAGTCAACCTCCAGATATTGAAGTCTGATGATTTCAGTTCACCATGTTTTTCATGATGCTAATGAGATGTGCAGATACATCAGCTAATGAATGAGCTTTTAGTACGAGGAATTGTTCTACCGTTCTAATAGTTTCTTCTCTAATGCCACCGATGTCGGGATTTTCGATTCTCACTTTCAACAGATTGTTGTCATTGCCAATAAACAAAAAAGAACACGACTTACCCACCCACAGACACACACACACACAGTCACTGCGTGTGTTTAAACTAAGACCTAAAACAGTTTATTGTTGTTATTTACTTCTTCGTCAACATAAATGTGATATTCATACCACACTAAATGGTACATATCTGTACCATATTTATATTTGCCTTAACAGCATTTCATTACTTTGAAGTAACAACAATATATGTTTCTCTATCATGCTAGTTGCCCAACTGAGATGCTCCAAATGAGCATTGTTTTGTGCAGCTTGGCAGAGCACTCTTCAACCATCTTAAGGTTTACAAGGGCCCAGAGCATCCACATGAGGCACAGAAACCCGCGGAGCTGCCTATAAGGGACAAGAGGATACAGAAGGAGAGGTAGATCTTAACTCAACCCAAGCTGGAGATAGCAGGCAAGCCCTCATCTTCCCATGGTTCATATATCTTCATTTTCTCAGTCCTGTGGGCTTTTCTCACTTTTTGATATCACGCCCATTTTATGACTGGAATTCTGTTATGTTCATTTCTATTCCTAGAGAGAATTTTATTTATGTCTGGTTTGTCCTCATTTAAGGTACAGTGTTAAATTGAAATGGCGGAAGCATTTTGTAGATTTCAGCAATATCATCATCTTAACTTTATTATGAACAAATACAAATTGTGATCAATTTCTTTGTTCCATTTCAATCTCATAGCTTTATGACCCACAATGATAACCTAAATCAATCACTACTGCCAACTAAAATCAATCACTACTGCCAACTAAATCTGGTAGAATTAATGGAAATCATCTACTTCTAAGTAACGAGAGCTGAATAGAGGAGTTGGTTCCAAGTATCAGGAACCCCAGCGAGACACCAATGGCTGCAGTCCATGCCAGTGTGGCTTAAACTGGTGTAAACAGATGGGTGTCCATCTTTTCTTAATTGTGAAAGCAATGTTATGTCTAGCAAGTAAACTGGCTTCCACATACCCTGCAGCACTTCCCTCACTACACCTGCTTCTTTAGGAAAACCTCCTGGATAATTGGATCCCATCACTGGTTGCCTCTGCCCATCGCAATTCTTTCCTCCTGATTGGTTCCATTCTGCGCTACTGATTATTTGCACTCAAGAAAACAAATAATTACACAAAAATATTTTCTCAACTCTCCTAAGGATGGATATATACTGGAATGATCAACTCAGCATATGCTTATATAAGTTTATGTAAGCATGAAGTCCATAGATAATTGTAAGATTCATATTTTGAAGAAGTGATTGTTGGATTTAGATACTGTACTTATGCATGTCATGTATGCCAAAAATCATAGTGATCCGATGGTCGGTTTCTTAGAAATATCACTGAGATTGGATCATCTTGATTTTTGGCATGTAAGATGACATCCACAAGTATAATATCTAATCCAAAAGTTAGTTTATCAAAATATGAGTTTAACAATTATCTATGGGCTTTGTGCTTACATAACTTATGCAAGCATATGCTGACTAGATTGGGACTGAGGATATGCAATGATATTTTTGTTAGTTTTATTTTTATTGTAGGGAATTAGAATATGAGAAGTAGCATAGATGCAAAACATAATTGCGGACAGATATAGCAAATCTTTGAAAATTTAAGATATGGTAGTATGTCAGGAGTACAATTTTAATAAAAGAAAAATTCTATTTGTCTTCTCTTTTTGTCCTTCCTAGTGAATCTAATCAACTTGGAATAACTATTTCGAGAAACCGACCGTTGGATTTGATATTCCTCACTTTTACTTATCATGAATGTAAAAAATCACGTTGATCCGATAGTCGGTTTTTGCAATTTTGAAAAAAATTATAAACAATAAAGAAAAAATTGTGAAAAGCCATCACAATCTATTTTTTGAAAAACCGACTGTTGGATCAATGTGATTCATGATACGTATAAGTAAAGCATTAAATTCAATGGTCGATTTCTCGAAATAGCTGTTCAAGTTGGTCAGATGCATTAGGGAGGACAAATAGAATTGTCCTTAATAAAATAATATTATTTATCATTATATACGTCATTCAAAATGCACTCCTTCATATCATTTTTGAAAATTATGATTGAATTGTTCATATAAGAGAGAGAACAAAAGAGAAAAGGAAGAATCAGAAGATTGATTAAAGAGAAAAAAAAAATCGAAGTAATGGAAACTAGTATGATTTGAGAATTAGTCTTACTTGTAGTGATTGGGTGAAATTCCTTGAAAAAAGACTTTAGTCTTGGAAGGATTGATATTGGAATCAACCCATCGGCCCCAAGTCTTCAATGCAATCTTGAAGGCTAACAAACGATCCATATCTTTGTATGTCTTGTTTCCAAATTGAATGTAGTCCCATCTGCATTTGCAACTTCATATTGGTCACTTCCTTCATAATACACTAAAATTGCTTAAGGCATGTTTGGGCCTCCCATAAAAATTGAATTTTACACAATATTTAAACCTTTAAATCCATATTTGGAAAAAAAAAAAAAGTTGTTTAGGAAATGCCACAATTTCAAAATTCCACCATCATTAATTTGAGGTTAATCTGGCTTTTTTTTTTAGAATGTTGAACTTATATATGAAAATGTAGTTAAATATATATAATGAGTCGATTCAAATTTTTATTTTTTTAAAAAGGGAAAAATATATTTTGCCTCCTTGAACTATTACTATGTTACAAAGTGGCCCACTGTGATTTTAATTGCAATACATTGCCCCCTTATAATTTCAAAATGTGAAAAATACACCCTTGCGTTCGTTGATAGCAATGGAACAAACAAATAATAATTGATAGACGTATTCCTGATTGCAGAAATCAGATTCTTCATCACTACTGTGCATCCCCCAATAATTTTACTCTTAATTTTCCATTGCTAAGCTTTTATTGATGAATTTCACTCTTAATTCTCCATCACTAAGATCTTATTGATGGTCTGTTAACTAGGAATAGGTCTATCAACCATTATTTATCTGTTTCACTACCGATCAATGCACGTAAGAGTATTATTTGTCATATTTTAAGACCATAGAGGGACAATGAATAATAATAGTTCAGAGATCAAAATGTATTTTTCCCTAAAAAAAATGTTCAAAATCGAGTTTGGATTTGCTCCTTATCTATAAAGATCAAGAAGAAATCAGGTCGATGAAAGTGTGCCACATAAGCAACTCCCTTATATGGCATGAATTCGGATGAATTTTTTTTTTTTTTTTTTTTGGGATTTGGAGCAAATCCAAACTCGTTCTACATTATTGAATAATGAATTTGAAGATAGGTAGTATTAAGACTAAGAAATTATTATTGAGATCATACACTTGAAAGCTTCCTTTGTGAGTCCACCAATGCCACGTGTTAAAGATCAACATGTCCACACCTCTCCATGCATCGCCGCTCTTGATGGAATCGAGCTTTAGAACTTGCCCTACCTTTTCACTCACCAAGTCTACCAAGAATGCATTCCTCATAAACATAATCGAAACTCCATATTCCTATTAAAAATAAAATAAAAAACCAACTTCAAAAAATTGCAAATACAATCAATATTAATTTAAAATCTTAAATCAAATGACCATTTATGATTTCATTAATCAATATTAATTCATAATCAAAACGAGCGTTACGATTTCATTATTTTCAAAATTAAGTGCAATTACAATGCCAAGTTAATTTCGGGAAAAAAAAAAAAAATGAATAAGCTGTAATTCTATCTTATCCTGCTCTGTAATTCGATCTATTTGGCATTTTAAAAAAGATTTACATCAAGTGCATGCATAATGATAGTTGGATTTGATCGAACAGTTCTTATAAATTAAATTTTGATCATTTGATCAAATTTATTGTCCTTATGTATGGATCGAACGTATATGCTTTTATATAATTATTTTAAGTTTCTTTTTTATATTTATTATTATTCCATGAGTTCTCTACATTAGTTGAAATGGAATGAAAATGGGAAAATTAAACTAACCACAAACGTGAACTCAGAAAGTGGTCCTTTTCTCACTAAGGTATATTTAGCTTGTGGCACGGCAGTGTGAAGCATGCATGTGAGTGACTGCCATTGGTTGAGGCTCAGAGAGTCTCCCACGAACATTATGCGTTTGCCCCTAAATCTCTGCAAGAAATCCTGGCCGTTGAACCTGCACTACGGACGTACTATTATCATCTCATTAAGAATATATGTCGACTGATCCAAACAGATTATAGAAGTGGGCTCCAAGGATATGTATTGTGATTGTAATGATCATAGGGTGTTTGGTTACGGTTGTAACTCTATTCCCAAAAAAATCCAACCGTGATTAACATATTCTGTCTAAATATATGGAATTCTCTTGCTCGATCTACTAATTGAGCAATTCAACTGCAAAAATAATATATATGGAATTCTCTTGATTATGAAAGCATTTTGAACAGAAGACATTGTTTTTGTTTCACAAAAGTGCAATTGTTGTGCCAAAATTTGTGTTATTAGACTCGAAAAATGTTTTGAAAAAACAAAAAAAATGTAACTTATGTTCACGGTACAATAATTTATCAAGAGTTAATAAGGAAGGATTAATTACCTGGGCAAATTACAGCCAGTAGGCTGCCATCTATATTTGAGGTAAGATTTATCGGATCTACCATTCCTTAAACAATCAAAACTTTGTACGATAAATGGACAGCTTTTCGGATCGTAAAATGGGTACGAAATATCCAAAACCCAACTCCCTTGAAAATGATCGCAGTGATATGTCTTGCCAAAATCCCACCAATTCCTTTCATTAACAATGTATCCTTCACTCACTTGATGAAATAGAGCTATTATAAACCCAAAAATAGCAGCAAGAAAATGGTAGTGAATAGCCATTTTTGGTTGTGAGTGAATTTTTATTCACACAAAAATTGCATGGGATGGCTTTTATAAGCTCCAATTGATGCATGCATGATAGGTAACTCATCCTTTATTAATTCCCATTTATTTGTCATTTAAGTTACAAAAGTTTTGAAGCAAATGAAACTTCCTATGTAGTCGATTAAAAGAAATAATGATCAAAATTAAGTACTATAGCAATGTATGCATACACATATGACCGTTAGATTTCGACCATTTGAGTGATCTAATGGTCATATGAATGTTTGCTGATCAAATTAAGTCAAGCAAATGCTGACTAGAACATTTTTGGGCATAATTTACTCTAAATTAAAAGCCAAATCAAATATATATTTAGAAAATTTTCTCTAAATTAAATCCTTAATTAAGACTTGAAAATTAAAACAGAAAATTAAGTTAATTAGTTGAGCAATGCAGCATAGAGGAGGACGTTCCAAGTATCAGGAACACCAGCGAGACACCAGTGACTACAGTCCAAAAATGCAGTGCCACGGCCAGCATAAATGGATGGGTGCCCGTCTTTTCTTAATTGAGTGAGCAATGTAATATCAAGCAAATATGCAGGCTTCTTCATTTTGCTCAATACACTCTTCACTATCTCTTCTCCTGGATGAATACCTCCTGGATACCTTGATCCTACCACTGGTGTGGTCTGTCCCCTGCAATTCTTTGCTTTTGGATCATCCCATTCCTTGCCACTTATGAAAACAAAAAATCAAAGAATTGAGTTTGTCTCCAATGCATTCATGCCATTTGATGTGCAAGCAAAGTCAAAATTAAGCATCCCAAATGGTATCAATGCCAAATTTTGGCACCTATATATGTTTTCCAATGCATTAATGTTATATTTTGGCATTTCCCGTGTTTTTAAGAGAAAGTCTAATATGACACAAACAGCAAGTGCCATTTCCATCAGATGCCTAGCAGCGGAAAGATTGCCACTACCAAAATTTGGCACCTCATTAGAACAAATTATTTGGGTGCCATTATAGCTCATATAGCACTCCATTGAAGATGCTCTAATGTCTACGAGGAAAATGCCACTGTTTAAGTTCTCTTTTATAAAGACGTGGCGACCAGTGCGACATACAGTCATTCGAATTTAAAATGAGAAAAAACTTAGTGCGAATAACCATAAATTAAAGAAGCTTACTCCAAATGGACAGCAGAAACTCCTTGGAAGAAGACTTTAGTCTTTGAAGGATCAATATTAGAATCAACCCATCCAGCCCAAGTTGTCAAAGCTATCTTGTAAGCTTCCATATGATCCATGTCTTTGATCAACTTGTCTCCTACTTGAAAATAATCCCATCTGCAAAACAAAACAACTTTCATTTCTTCCTTCTTTAGTTTATTAATTAATTTGGATGGTATGAAAATTCTATAAGAAAAATTCTCACGTTTGATGGCGCCCACTGTGAGCCCACCAATGATAGGAGTTGAAGATCAACATATCCATTCCTTTCCACTTCTCACCGCCATTGATGGAATCAAGCTTTAAAATTCGACCTCTTTTATCCTTCACCACGTCCACCAGAAATCCATTTTTCAACATTATAACTGAAACTCCATATTCCTTAATAAAAAAAAAAAAGAAAAGAAAGATCAATTTTGTGCCGTTAGATTCAAGAGTTTTTCTAATATATATATATATATATATATATTTATATATATAAAATAGGCTCAGGAGGTCATGATATAAAGTTCTAAACTCAGAAATTGAATAAAAAATTACCGGAAATGAAAATGTGGAGAGTATCCCTCTCCGCGATATGGTGTAATTAGAGTTTGGCACTGCAGTATGGAGCATGCATGTTAGCGACTCCCATTGGTTGAAGCTTAAAGAGTCCCCCACAAACATTATCTTTTTGCCTCTAACTCTCTGCAAGAAATCCAAACCATTGAACCTGCATGTTCCATGATATATATCATCAAAACAAAAATCAATTGCCAATCTATATGTTTTGACTTTTGCTTCAAACAATGAAAATATGACTATGATCAAGTTTGCTCTTGGAAGCAAATTAAAAGAGTTCTTTTTGCACCACCTAGCAAAATAAGTACGTACCATAGTTTTCGATTATTAAAATTGTAAACAATAATGAAAAAATTATGAAAAACCGTTACAGACTATTTTTGAAAAATCAACCGTTGGATCAATGTGAGTTTTTATATTCATGATACGTTTAAGTGGAGCATCAAATCCAACGGTTGGTTATCGAAATAGTTGTTCCAAGTTGGTCAGATGTACTAGGGAGGACAAAATAAAAGAGAACAAAAAAAGTTGACCAATAAAATTGTCCTAAAAATTAATATAGCACACTTTTGAATTTTCTAATTTACCCTTTGAAAATCTTAAAATTTGCAATTGTACTTACATCAAGTCCATGAATAGACAGATGCATGTTTTGAAATTGTATAACATGGGCTATATGGCCCCATATATGATATAATATAACCCATATTAGCTTATATACCCAAATAAAAAAAAAAATGGGTCCAAAGTAGAAATAAATTAAAATATAGATAGGGGGGAAAAACCAAAAGATAATGACATTTCAAGGTGGAGTTTTTCCAAGCGAAATTGCTGCGTTTTGTAAGTCATATATGATCCGAGTCATCCACGTCACTGATCGCACTGCCATCCCTCTCACAGATCTGAGCAACTTGGCCAAATTTTCCAAGTGCCTCGCCTAGTTTTTAGAATGGCATGGATCATATGTTGTGTAAATTCAATTAGCCCCTAATCCCAATCCTAATTAAAGTAAAAGTTAGTTAAATTAATTACTCCAAATCCTTTCAACTATAAAACCTTCTTGAATTTCAAAACTAAACAAATAATTTCCATAAAACTCCGGCCCCCTTTCCATTTATGAAGTTTAAGTAGTTATTTATTTAATTTTCATATTTTAATGGAGTTATTTGTTCAATTTTAAAGTTTAGGGTAGGGTTTTGTAAACCTGAATGATAGTTTTAGAGGGTTATTTGTTAAGTTCTGAAATTTGGGAAAAGTTTTGTGATTTTTTTTTTTTGCCAAACGATAAAAATCTACCTCGATTTAATGCCCTACTCGTACACCTTTCTCTTTTTCTTTTTGATGAAATATTTCGACACCTTTAATTTGAAAAGTTGGGTATCTACGCATAAAAAGCATCATATTTATGTGATGGAACCTGAGATCTCTTCTCAAAGTGTAGATACACACCACTAGACCAACATATAATGAACTTGACCTATAATTTAGGAGTTTATTAATTCAATTGGTTTTAAAATTCAAAGGGTTTTCTCGAAACTAACTTCATTAAAGTCTCTACATTCAGTGTAAAACCCCATTAGTGGTCAGACCGAAGTTGGTCTGGATCCAGATTTATCGTTATCAAGTTGAAGCCCAACCAATCCCCAAACACTAAATTCATCAAATGTTAATTCTAGCAATTAACATATCAGTATAGAGGAGGATTAATTAATAAATTACCTTGCAATGTCGCAGCTATCAGGCTTCCATCTATATTTGAGGTATTGCTTATCTGGTCTACCATTCTTCAGGCAATCAAATCCCAATCCGATGAACGGACAATTCGCAGATGCATCGTAAAGCGGGTACGAATCGTCATAAACCCAGCTGCCTTGGAAGAGATCGCAGCCGTTTGATTGCTTAATTTGACCATTAATATGGCCTATATCATGCAAGTGCTTGTGCTTCCCATTTACATAGTAGGTTAGAGAAGCTACTGTATAGAGAATAATAACAAGAAGATGGCCAAAAACACCATGCCCGAAGAGTAGAGTCATTTGAGAGAGATTTTGGTTAAAAATATGGAGAGGCAAGAGAGAGAGAGAGAGAGACAGGAGGCGATATTTTCAAGGATTGTTGAGCGAACACATCTTTTGTTTTCTTCCTATATTTATTGACAAATCTCACATTAAGTGATTGACTTATTTGCATGTAAAACCTTGCCTTCTAGTGCCATGCAAAAACCGTGACATTTATTGCATAAATCCACCATGAATGGTATAATTGGAATTTAAATTAAAATACCCAATAATGTGACAGCCACGTCCCATTGGAGCTACGTTGTGTGTGTGTCAATAGAAAAAAAATAAAGAGCAATGCTATACATCGTTACAACGAATCGTTACAAGAAGAAAATAAAGGTAGTTTTAGAAAATCACCCATGTGTATTTTTGAAAATTTACTATATTTCTTTCTTGTAGCGATAATTGCAGTGATACATTGTATTGATGTATAACATTTTTTGAAAATAAAAGATCTTGATATTAAAAAAAAAAAAAAAAAAGGAAAAAAATTATAGTTTAACTCTCTGTACTGTTGGTAAAAAACACTTTGCATTCTCGTACTTTTAACTGTGATACATTGATTATTTATTGATTTATATGACACTTTGCATCCTTTTGTGAGTTAGTCATTTATTTATTTGACTGAAAGATGATGTTAGACTTGTTATGTTTTGTTTTGTTTTTTTGTTTTTCTATGCAGTATTTATCGTACATTGCTAATGTGCCTACAAGCATATCACATCGGTGAAGTTTCATAATTTTTCTTAATATAAAATAATACATAAAAATTAAATTATATTGAAAAAATCATGAAACTTCACTGATATGCTTATAAACAAATTAGCAATCTAGGATAAATACTGCATAAAAGAATAACATGTACGTTTAACACCATTTTTCAGCCAAATAAATAAATGGCTAGGGGCCAATGTCTAACAATTGAAAGTATATGGATGCAAAATATTTTTTTTTACCAATAATACATGGGAGTAAACTATAATTTCCCAAAAAACAAAAGTATATTATATATGCAAGCTTGCAGCAACAATGTTAATTTTAAGTTTCAATTAGCCAATGGAATCCAATTACTATTTCTTCAAAACACTAAGGATGTGCTTAGTTATCAAAAAAATTATGCGGAATGTGAATCGGATGAAAGTAAAGAAAAAGAAGATGATTGAATGGTCGGCAAATTTTAATATTAGAAGTTATATATTGTGGTAAAATTTAATTAAGAAGCCCAAACTTTTTCTACAATTACTTCTAGTATCAAAATTTTGATATGTAAAAACATGATTTGAACATATATAATTCCAAAAAAATATGTAGAGCTAAAGTTCTTTGAAAATAATTTTTAAAAAAATTAAAACAAATAGACCCTAAGGTAAGTTCGTTTGGGAAAGGAGAGACATTTTTATTCAAACCATGCCAAATAGAGAGGACATTAGACATCAAAAATCTTGGAAGCTAGGACTAAAGTAAATAGAATTTTATTTTATGAGTCCCCTCGCCAAGTTCCTCTAATTTTATTGATCAATCAAAAGTTATATTTGGTTAGCCCATTACATATATCCATCACATAGAAAATCAT
>JAESVK010000847.1:45768-63911 GCA_017140935.1 Hamamelis virginiana | reverse complement strand
ATATATATATATATATATATATATATATATATATATATATATATGAGGCATTTACTTTTAAATTTTACACAATAAATTTTTATATAAAAATTCAAGTTCTACAATTGTTTAATATTAGAAGAAATTAGACTAATAATTCAAACTTTGAAGGAAATGAAATTTTAAAAATTTGTATGAAGAGTTCAATAATCTAAAAATTTTTGATAAAGAGTCTTTCATAGTTACAAATCCTAAAAGAAAATCACAATAAATTTAATCTTATTAAATAAGGGCAAATCCGTCAATATTCAAAAAAAGATTAACTTTGAAATGGGAGGGGCTATATGCAGCATATCTTTTACTAAAGGCAGCCCATTTACTAAGTACAACTCACCCATTTGTATTTTTACTAAAGGCAGCACAATAAAAATTTAATAAATATACTCATTTTACCCTTTACTAAATACAACTCATTACATAACAGAAATACAATAAGCAACCCATAATAGATCAGAATTTATCAAATGACCATATTACCCCCAACACCATGAAAGAGCATCTTAAAGATGTTTATTTGAAGTTTGTACTCACCCTAAATACTTTCGTTTTAGGTTTGTTGGTATATTATTGGTAAACATTATATTTTGAATAAACTTGCTTCAAAACATGAAAAGTAGTGTTTTATAATCATTATGGTATGATGGTTTTATGAAGAAAAAAAAACCCATGTTTCGATCGGAAAATTGAAAAAAAAATATATTTGTGTTCACATTCGGACTGGTACATTCGAATATGAAGCTTTAGTATTCAGCTGTGGGAAACCGAATATGAAGCTTTAATATTCAGTCGTGGGAAACCGAATATAAAGCTTTAGTATTCCGCCGTGGGAAACCGAATATCATTACACATATTCAGTTGTAGGAAACCGAATATGATCTTTTTTTTTTAATAATTAAGTAGAGGACCTAACAAAAAAAAAAAAGACTACATTTGGTTTCTTATTAAAAAAAAAAAAAAGACCACATTCGGTTTCCTACAGCTGAATATGATTATATTCGGTTTCCTACAACTAAATACTAAAGCTTTATATTCGGTTTTCCACGGCTGAATACTAAAGTTTTATATTCGGATGTACTAGTTCGAATGCAAACATGAACACAGATTATTATTTTTCAAATTTTCAATCGAAACATGGATTTTTTTCATAAAACCATCATACCATAATGATTACAAAACACTACTTTTTATGTTTTGAATCAAGTTTATTCCAAATATAATATTTACCAATAATATACAAACAAATCTAAAACAAAAGTGTTTAGAGTGAGTACAAACTTCAAATTAACTTCTTTAAAATGAAGATGATGAAGATGAAGACTTTTTTTTTAAAAAAAATTTAATTTAATTAATGGGATAATAGGTTGCAAATAGAATTGTGCCTAATATTTAGACTTAGGGCATTTATGGCATTTAAAAATTTTTGTTTTGTATAGTAATGGTCTGCCTTAAAACTTAATGGGTTGTACTTAGAAAATGGTATAATAGACCCAATGAAAAGTTTAAATGGACTGCCTTTAGTAAAGGCTGTGCTGCAAATAGCCCCTCTCCTTTGAAATATCCCGTAAGAATTTCACGGCAAACATTAGACGGCATTGGATCTCATGGTACGGAATCTAAATTATAGGGGGTATGAATAATTTTTCCTAAATTTTAAACTAAGACAATGGTATTATCGTCAATAAAAGGAAATATTATCTGCTATACTAGTCATATAGATTCAAATTTTAGTTGATCCAGTTTGTCACCCATTTAGCAAGTTCTCTGATTAATAGTAAATGAAGGGTTTTAATTCATTTAAGATATTTAAAAAAATAAAAAATGTAAAGATATATAAAATTAAGGGTCGTAATATATATAGTAACTAAGAGAAAGGCTTACTCATAGTGAGTTGGAGAAATGCCCTGGAAAAATACTGTAGTGTTGGCGGGATTAATGTTGGAATCTACCCATTTTGACCAAGTAGTTAGTCCCTTCTGAAAAGCAACCAAACGATCCATGTCCTTGTATATCTTATCTCCTTCTTCAATGTAGTCCCATCTGAATTGGAAAACAACATGTATCCCAATTAAGCACACAGGAAGCTTAAATAAAATGAAATAGATTAATGAATTATGGTTAGAATGTGAGGTACGGTTGTTTGGTTCCTGTATGGAGCCACCAATGCCAAGTATTGAAGATGAGCATGTCAAACCCTTTCCATAAATTGCCATTTTCAATGGAGTCGAGCTTCAGAACCCTGCCTATCTCCTCTTTCACCAAATCCACCAGAAATACATTACGCAGGAACATTACAGAAATACTATAATCCTGCACAATATAATTGGGAGCTAAGAGGACCGGAGGAGGGAAAAATAGAATTATGCAATCGTTCTTGGGAAGACTGCTTTTAATAATAAGAACAAAAAATGCCCAAAAGCAGAGGATGAGTTCGATCGATGAGAGCACATTGAACTCGCAATGCTCCATTTATTAAAATTTTTCTTCCTTTTTGGGTTAATTAGGAGAGCAGCATAGCGAGAAACTTGAAGTTTGGAAATTATATAGGTACCTAATTCCCCTAGGTTCTTCTTCAAACTAGTAATACTGCCAACTACATTGCTCGAATCACCTTCCAAAAGCATTTGTTGAATGCCTACCCAAAATAGTGAAATACTAAATCTTCTACGTACCCTCCATGCATTACCATTCATTAATTAATTAGAAAAAGAGTGTTATGGTTTCATAATTATTCGGAATAATGATAAAATTTTGGAAATGATGTGAAAATAATTGCATAATTATAAATAAAAAAAAAGCAAGATAAATTCAAATTTCTTTCATTTGATAAAAAAGATTCTAAAATAAATTGAGAGATTGGGAAATAATTCAACAATTTCAAAACCGATCCTATAAGGATGTAAGGACACTTTAACTGGAGAGAGATATTTTTGAAAAATCAACCGTTGGATTAGATAATATTTTTATGTATGTTTTGTCTGCCAAAAATCACAATGATCCAACTGTTGGTTTTTAAAAAATAGATATTTAGATTTTTAAACAACTTTAATAGCATCCAACGGTAAATACTGTAGCAAGCGTTTCACGGACTGTATTTTGAAAATTGATTATCGGATCACTGTTATTTTTGGCAAAAATGATATTTATAAGAAAATTATTTAATTTAACGGCTGATTTTTAAAAATATCATTCCTATAAGTTCCAAAAGAGATGTATTTAACGAGCGTATGGATGTTATCACCGAATCGGTTTTATCAACAATTTTGTTATTTCATAATGCGAAACGTACTGTGGGGGTGAAATAAAGAAACTCACAGGCAATGCAAACGTAGACAGATCTCCATCTCTGCCAATGGTGAATTTGGATTGGGGCACAGCAGCATGCAGCATGCATATAAATGACTGCCATTGATTGAGGCTTAGGGAGTCCCCCACAAACATTATTTTCTTTCCTCCGTACCTGTTCAAGAAATCCTGGCCGTTGAACCTGAACCACATGCAGTACACAAAGGGAGAGATCTAAAGGTTTAGAGTTCTGTACACATAAAAATAACCAGGTACAAAGGTTGGCACACAAATTATTTGTGGAAATGAGTGTCGGTGCAAGAACTATTAATGCAACATACTGTAAGTCTCTTATTAATGATGCTGTAGCTTCAACAGTCCATTAGATTTGCTTAAAATTCGTGATATGTAAGTATGAAGACAAGAATGTCAATTCATCATTAAATGTGTTTTACTTAGTAAAAGAAATTTTAACAAAACCCAGCTCAATTTTATAATTACAATATTTAATTTTAAGTTTTTAACCCAATCCTATCAAAATTATCTCAATAATAAAAACCCTTGTTTTGAATTAAAAAAAAAAAAACTTGTTAATGATTAGATATTAACGAGATAGCATGGAAATGAGTTTTGAATATGGGATATTTGGCATAATAAGGGTGAGGTTTTTCCCTCTCAGCTAAAATCAAATGAAGATCTTCTGTTTGGGTTTGCTTGGTGCTTGGGTGATGTGTCATAATCTCGATCATCTGCAAATCATCAAAGTGAAAAGCAGAGCATCCATATCATAATAAATCACCGAAGTATATCCAAATCCAAGCAAAGGATCCAGACTTGCTAAAATCTTGTTTGGATTAGCTTTGTTTTAAAGTAATTTTTGAAGCTCAATATACCATTTAATCTAAAGAGATGACGTGATAATTGCGTTTATACAACTCGAGGGTTGATATATGGGAGGTTATATATTGACCAGTGTTGAATTCCTTTACTTCTATCATAAATGTGCAGAGAGAGATCGAGTTTAGTCGACGTAGCTCTCAAAATATACGTGAAAAGACATATACTTTTTCAAAAGTAAATTTAGATAAAGTTAATCCAAATTAACATTGCTTGAGTGGCATCTTGGAATGGTAAAATACATTTCTGATTATGAACATTGAATGAAAATAACTCAATGAAATTTACACCGGATCACTTGTCACTTGTCACTTGTAGTACAATTTATATGCAAAATCAGAGACATTAATTAGTAATAATTGGTACTTTGGTAGGTAGGAATTCTTTTTGTTCATGTTCTCTCACACACACATATAGTGATATAGCATGTAGGGGCGGAATCATGATATGTGTAAAATTATAGTTTTACAAAATATAAGTACCAGGATCGTAATACCATAAAAATTCATACAAATTTATTTGGAGATGATAGTATTCAATTCAAGAATTTGAAAGGTTAAATAATATTTCCATCCGAATTCAGTATAATCCATAAGAGTTTGTTAAAGTTCGTGGTCTATAGTTCAAAATAACCTATTTTAAGATCATTTTTTTTCCTTAAGATTCAATTGAGTATAACTCTCTCATTTTAAACTTTTTTGGGTTATTATATATATGTCATATATATGATTCAAGTTTGCTCAAAATAATTTTGCAAAAAGTGAATTGTTCTCACCTTAATTGAGGAAGGTAAAAATTTAAATGCATGATATTTGTGTGAGCCCCTGGCCGAAATTTTCTCTCTTTCCTTAACATTCCCTCTAATATACTCTTTTTTTCTTCTTTCTCTCTACTCTCCTTTTGACAGTTGCCTCAATTTATTTCCAAAATTTTAATTTTAATTTGTTCCTTCAATTTTATAGTCATATCAAGGGTGCCGGTCTTTAGAGTGGCTGTGTAATATATACAATTAATATATAAAATAACAAGAATGTGATTATTAGGTGCACCTAAAGTGACCTCAATAAGGCCAAATGTAGAGCATATTTTGGAAAATTAACCATTAGATTAAATGAACTACTTATCAATTTTATGTTTGCAAAAAATTACATTGATCCAATGGTCAGTTAAAAAAAAAAAAAAAAAAAAAAAAAATAAAAAAAAAAAAATGGCGATATTTTGAAGAACAAGAATTGACCGTTGGATCATTATGATTTTTGGCGAACATGAAATTGTTAAGCAGTTCCTATAATATAACGGTCAGTTTTTCAAAATATGTTATACATTTGGCTCTATTCCAGCTAGAAGTGGTGCATGGTATCATTTGTGGCAATGAAAGAGGAAAACATTAATACCTTGGCATTTCACAAGCACTGGGCTTCCATCTATATTTGAGGTAGAATTTATCTGGCCGTCCATTTTTCTGGCAGTCAAATTGTTTCTCAATGAACGGACAGATCGATGTTTCATAAAGAGGATAAGTATCATCATAAATCCAACTCCCTTGAAAGAAATCACAGCCGCCCAATTCTGATACTCGTACCTTATTAAAATGCTCATCTTTAGCATCGGATTGCTGAGAACATGAAACCAGAAGAACACCCAAAGCAAAAGACCAGAAACTATGCAACTCATAACCCTCCATTTAATTAGAGATAGAGAGAGGGAGAGAGAGGAAATTGACGTGATTAGTGGTGTGATTAGAATGTAGCATCGGATAGAGAAAGAGAGGTTTACATAAGGGTTTGTTGAGACGTTTATATCAAGTATAGTTGGATTCACTTAAAGTCAAGGATTCTTCGCCGCCTTTAACTTTTTTTTTGCCCTTTTTAGTAATGGGTGTTTTTTTGTTTTTTTTTTTGGAGTAACGTAAAGCTAGCTCAATTTCTCATCATTTACTTCTCTGTTATTTTAAATTTCATCCTTCGAAGGAAAGCCTTCCCTTTTTTTTTCTTTTTTTTTTTTTTTAAATTCATAATCTAGCTGTTTGGTTTGTGAGAAAATAGAAGAAAGGTGAAGAACCTTGTAGCATTTCTCTGAAAGGAAATGATGGATAATAGTTTCATGAGCTAAAAATATTAAGGAAAATTAAAGAAAAATGCTTCCTGTCAAATTTTTACTTTTTCGTCCGGATTAAATTTTAAAATTGAACAAATAATTCATAAACTATTGAGGAGTATTTTTCTTTGATGCCGCGAGTCAAAAGAAAAGAAAAAGAAACTCTCGTGAAAATCATATTTCTTGACCTATTAACAACTTTCTGTCGCACACCTCCCTGTCAATCCCCATCAGCAAAAATGCCAAAAAAAATAATGGAAAATGATCACCAGGCAACCTATCATTTTAATCTTTTATATTCACTATTTTGCTCATTGTCAATTATTTCGTCTAGGGAATTCTGGCCCAGTCGAGAAAGTGTGGCTACAACAATACAAAAGGCAACCCAATCCAAAGGATATTGTATAAATTTCAACACACATGACACCTGCCCTACCATTGAATAAAGGAGCCTACCAGGATCCCATATACGAAATTTCATTAATAAAACACCAGTGGTTCAACAGTATTTGATCCCACAAAAAAAAAAAGAAATTTCAACTTTTTAGTATCACATGTGACTCTATCCTAATATATTTTTTACTTTAGATATTTATATATGGGACACGAATCCTTGACACATAGTTCTTACTTCTAATTTGATATGAGGTTTGAAAAATCAAGTGTGGGATAAGTATTTTGAGAAACCAACCGTTGGATTAAATATTCTGCTTATATATGTTATGTATATCAAAAATCACATTAATCCGACGGTTGGTTTTTCAGAAAAACGACTGTGATTGTTTCACATAATTTTTTACAGTTTATTTTTAAACTGTGATATTTTTTAATAAATAGTCGTTCGATCAATGTGATTTTTGGTATATATGATGTGTATAATCAGAATTTATAATCCAACGGTCAGTTTCTCAAAATATCTATTCAGCGTGTCAAATTAGGAGCAAAAATTGTGTTAAGGGATCCTGATCCTTTATATATATTTGTCCGTAAAACATGCTCAATGTAATAAATATGATAACGTGGATTGAGTGAGCACATCATTATATCTAGACTGGGGGAATGTTTTATTATAATGAGATCAATAAAAGTACAATAAGTGCTACAGGATCCTAAGATGGAACCTGGCCTAATAATAAAAGTACATAGGTCCTATATTATATTTTATAGGACCTGTGTCGAATTTTTCAATGTGACTGAATATTTTTTTGAAAAAAATTGTTTCAAAATGTTTAAAGAATGAGATAATTGTAAAGAATATTGTTCCAAGTATCAGGAACACCAGCAAGACACCAGTGGCTGCAGTCCATTGCAGTTTGTCCACCCAAGCCAAAAATAGAAGGATGTCCATCTTTACGCAGTAACGAGAGATTTGTTATATCAAGTAATTGAACAGGCTTCGTAATCTTGCTCAACACCTTCTTCACCACGGCTACCGGCGGCGGCAAACCGCCGGGATATGTCGACCCAAGCAAGGGTTGCTTCTGCCCCTTGCAGCTCTTTGCACTTGGTTCATTCCATAGAGTACCGCTAATTATTTCAGAATCAAATTAATAACATAGTTAGATCTTTATTCTCATTGATTATTCTTATTAAATGCTATTAGAATTGTCACTACAATGCATGTTTCATAGATATTGTTTAGTCATTTTCACATTAATTAGCCAAAAATTTGACTTTGGCTAACTAAAAATGAATTTTACCGTTGAAGATGCTCTTACAGAGGCTTCCTGGTTAAGTGAAACTTGATTTTTTTTTTGGTTACTTCAATATGGCTTTTATTATAAGGTGCACATTACGCAAAGTTGTATAAGGTAACCTCTATAGGATCTAGGGTCAAATGGAAATCATATTTTGAAAAACTAACCGGTAGATTAGATGAACTGTTTATGAATTTCATGTTCGTCAAAAATCACGGTTATCCAAAAGTCGGTTTCTAAATAATGTCATAGTGAGAAATTGTGACTTTTATGTTCTTTAAAATATAACTGGTTTTTCCAAGTTTGTTTTTTCAAAAACTGACCGTTGGATCACTGTGATTTTTGGCGAACATGAAATTCATAAGCAGTTTATCTAATCCAACGATCAATTTTTCAAATATAATCTGCATTGGGTCTTATAAAAATTACCTTACACAAAATTGATAAGGTGCACCTTATAATAGAAGCCCAATCAATGTACAATGTAAATTACTTGTAAAGGGCCTGGATCTAGATCAACATTATCCTCTGGCACAAGACCTCGTAGTTGGGCACAGCCGCACAGGTTAGAGATTGGACTGGGCTGGGCTCAGGTCAGCACAATGGTAATAAATTCAGTAGTGGCCCAACTTAAGCCCAACCCTTGGCCTCCTCTGCTGCAGCTATATTATAAAGGTCCGTTTGCATTAACTTTTTCTAAAGGGTGTGGATATTGCAATCCCAAATATTCTTATCTATACCCCATAAATCACTATTTTAAAAATGATATAGACAAATTAACCATCAATAACATCTAAAAAAAAAAAAAGGTATAGTGATTTATAGGATCATGACTAAATTGATGTTGTGGGTATTTTAGAAAAATTTGGGATTTATTGATAATTAAAAAAAAAAAGAAAAAAAAGAGAGAGAGGTTTAAATAGCATATGGGTGCTAGAGATCATTCAAAGGGGTTGCAATATCCCCACCCTTTTCTAAAATCACGTTTCGAAAACTATTTTTTCACTTATTTCTTTAAATAATGTTCGAACTATGTCTTCACATATCAAAATTTTCATACCAGTAGTGATTGTGGTAAAAATTGGGTGCTCCTAGCTTTTGCTACAATTACTTCGGTATAAAAATTTGGCCATCCATCCTATTACCCTTCAAGTGATCTAAAAGTGATTATCACCCCAAATGGGCCGTAAATAGTATAAAGAGCTTACTTGTAATGAGATGGAGAAATCCCTTGAAAGAAGACCGTTGATTTTGTTGTATCAATATTGGACTCCACCCACCGGGCCCATGTTGTGAGTGCCTTCTCAAAAGCAACCATACGATCCAAGTCTTTGTATATCTGATTTCCTACTTCAATGTAATCCCATCTGAAAAATCATAACATGCAATTTGTCACTTCCTTTTACACAATTTAAGCTAACAATTTCAATTCTTCATTTCTATTTTCTTGCAATCGAGGAAAAAAAAAAAGATTTAAATTCGAAATAGTGGTTTCGAACGAACGGTTGAGTTGGTCCCCTACGGTTCCACCAATGCCACGTATTGAAAATAAGCACGTCGATTCTTTTCCATAACTCGCCTCCTTCAATTGAGTCAAGTTTCAAAACCCTACCAATTTTTTCTTCTACAACATCCACTAAAAACACATTGCGTTGGAGCATCACTTTAATCTTGTAATCCTGTAACATCATTAATCAGGTTAAAGGGGTAGCCTAAAATGCTCTGAGTCTAGCTAAATTTATATCTTCGATCAATACTATATAAATTAAAATTTTGGAAAGGATCATTTAGACAATCAAATGTACAGTAAACAATTAAATTTCAACCTATTTTTCAAATATTTTGGGACTGTTTGCCAAATTTAAAAATTTGACCAGCTTAGGATACGTCTACCTGATTTTTATTAAATATTGTTTGGTAAGTGTATTTTTTCTTCAAATCAGTTCAATTTTGACCAGAATATTTTTTCAAACTAGCTGAAAACTAATTTATATAAAAACCATATAATTGAAAGAAACCAAAACCGGCCAGAATCAATTTTTAAAATTCTCAAACAGGCCCTTTCAATAAGGACCCTATTCCTGCACTAGATAGAATTCATGCATGATATTTATCTATTTATTTGAAAAAATAAAAAATAAAAATCCAAAATCATTATAATAATAAGTCCAACAGGTAAGCTACAAGCCCATTGATGAGGTAGCCAGAGGCGATAATTGAATGCAAGATGACAGGCTTTCTGATACGTCCCACTCACAAAAAGAGAGACAGAGGGAGGGCCTCTTGGTTGGTGCTTTATGTCACGAACCTAACAAGTCATTATGTCATGATGGTTAGTTTGGTACGACTTGAAAGATGACCAAAAATAATTGAGTTAAAAGAGTGGGCAGAAGTCAGAATTAAATTTCACGTGACATTAAATATGGAAGAAAAAGGGCCGGGCTGTCACAATCACTTGAAAATGCAGTTTGGTTGCCAAGAAAATACAAATGATTGTCAAAAGAAGATAGTTTGGTTGCCAAGAAAACATATCAAATGCCCAGCAATTCTTTGTTAGCTAGCTCCACTTTAAAGAACTTTCAAATTCGTATCTTAATCATCGGTTTAAAATCATCAAATCATTGGAACTAGGTCTACATGTGTGCTAATCTCATTCCCCTTTAATGGCATTGAAGTCAAAAATGGAAGGAGGGTGGTGATTGGTGCACCCTCTGACAGTTCATACTTTAAGATAGTTGAATAAATTTAGTTAATTAACAGCTTGAGAAAGCAAAGCTGCAACTTGAAACTTGAAAGTCAATATGTAAAATCTAAGCAAGTTTTTAAATGAGTTCGTAAGTTGACGTAATGTCGTGATCGAGCAGGTTTTATAGGAATTTTTATAGGTTTGATAGGTATGAAAGTCAATATTCACAGGCTTACCGTGAATGTGAAAATGGAGACGCCGCCCTGTAATGCTGTAGTGTAATTGGCATGGGGCACTGCAGAGTGAAGCATGCATAACATTGATTGATATTGATTTCGGCTTAGAGAATCTCCTATGAACATCATGCTCTTTCCTCTTAATTTCTGCAACAAGTCTTGCCCATCAAATCTACATGATCAAAATTCTCATTGTTACTATTTGGTTCATGTCTTGAATAGGAAATTAAACAGATCTATAAAGTATTTGTTAAACTCATCAAATGATTATAAATATTCGCTTTCTGTCCACTATGAGATGCCTCGGATTTATCGGTGATCGATATTTAAATTACACTTGAGTCACTGTGAAGTTGAATTTTTTTATTAAAAAAAATATTTTAGCATCAGATAATTTAATCTGAAATTAAAAATCACTCTGATGCGTCCTGTTTTGAAGGGTAAAATCTCTCATCTCAAACTGTTTTTCTTTTTTTCACACACTATTCAAATCACGACACATCAGGTGGTTTTTAATTTCGGATTAAAATATGTGATGATATAAAATTATTATTTTTAAAAATATATTTTTCTAGTCAGCAATATTTAATCTTTTAGCAAAAAAAAATAGCATTTAATTTTTTATTCAAGAATAAAAATTAAAACTGGAACCAAACAAAGTGACAGAGATATTATCCCCTGGCACAACTGGCAAGGTGAGGAAGAGGACGTGGAACAAGTAACAAGTTTTTCTCAAGAACATGGAAAAAGAGAGAATCCATGTCACGGTGTCATTACCCACAAAAAGTGCGAAAAAGTGACTGATTAGTATTTAGCCCAGGCCGCTTTTGAAGCGCGTGAAGGCTACTCTTTCACTTAGAGGGCGACAATATTTGTCTGTGCCCCTTATTATATTCCTCACCTGTCATTTAGGATATCATTGTGGGAGACTCTTGTTTTTCCTATGCTACAATAATAAACAAATATAGAGCATAAATTAATCTAAACTTCCCATGATATCTCATAGAACTTCCATCAACTTCACTTCAAATGGTGACACGTGTAACAGAAGCCAAGTAAATCCAAGCCCTTCAAATATAAAATGAAATAATATATATATTTGCGCGCGCGCCAAAACAAATAAAGCACACGTACTATCTTGAAAAAGGTAATTTCAAAACTAATTAGACTCAAAAAACAAATAAAATTTTTTAAAATTTAAAATTAATTAAATATACAAATTTGAATTTAAAGGTGTAATTATTAAAAGATGAAAGGATGAAATGAAATAAAATAATTGTAAAAATAATTAATGATATAAAAATTTCATGTAAATATCTTTATTTTGGTAAATATATTATTTTAAATAACAATAAATATTATTTTTGTATATAGTAATAATTAAGGAAAAATATTAAAGGGACCAAATTTTTTAAACCAAATGATGTGTCAAAATGACACAGAAATCAAGACTGTGTTATTCTGACACATCATTTGATTTGGTTTGAAAATTATGGCCTAAAAATTGGTTCATCTAGCATTACTCATAATTAAGCTCATCAAATTTCGATATTAATTTTTATATTAATATAAATAAAATAGATTAAAAGAGAAAATGCCCCTAACTTGTTAAAACGAAGGTGACAAAGCATAGCTTAGCCGGTAAAAAATAGCATTCCATTACGTGCTGACACGTGGTGATAAAAAGTGCAACTAAGTATTTAAAATTACATATTAAGCGGGATAATTGTTAAAAATTAGAGATTAATATCTATTTACTTAAATTAAGGAATTAGTTATTAGAATGGAAAATCCTATCACAACTTATGAATTACGAAAAGGAATTCATGGATTTGAGAATCAAAATTTTTTTTTTTCTCCCTACAAGTGTCTGCAGCTAATTTGAGAATCATGAATTCTCCACGAGACATTGGGTAACCGTATCATGCTGCTTTTTGATCAATCATCATCCCAAACCCATAATTATCATTTTCAAATCAAAATAATATCTCTTTCATAGCCTATCACTAGGGGTGTACATCGGCCGGTTTGGTCGGTCTATACCCTCATTATATGAACCAAACCAATCATCTCGGTTTGCGGAAAATGAAAACCATTAGCGACCGTGGCACTCATGATAACCAACCAAAATAGGGGATTTTTTTCGGCTTGGTTCGGTCGGTTTATCATCGGTTTTGATAGACACTAATTTGAAAAATAAAAATAAAAAATTGTGTCACAAAACCGTGTCACCCAAAAAAATTGTCACTACCAACTCCTATGTTCTCTCCCTTTTCAACTACTAGCAATGCGAAACCAGTTATGCATGAAGTAATTTAAAAATTGTGTCACCCAAAATCAACCACTAGTAATTTGAACCTATTATGCATGAAGTAATTTGAAAATTGTGTCACCCAAAATAAACTACTAGTAATTTTCAAATAAAAACCTATCATGCATGAAGTAATCCACACTACCAAGTATCAATTTCCAAAATAAGTTCCAATTGTGCTAATTCATACAATTACAATCAAACAAGCATGTATTATGCAAATAGTAGGGGTGTACATTGGTCGGTTTGGTCGGTCTATACCCTTATTATATGAACCAAACCAATCACATCGGTTTGAGGAAAATGAAAACCATTAGAGACCATGGCACTCATTAAAACCAACCAAATAGGGTGGTTTGGTTTAGTTTTGGTCGGTTCAGTCGGTCCCGGTCGGTTCTTGAACACCCCTACCTATCACCTTTTTAGAAAGGATGGCTAAACGGTGATTTATTGCATCAGCATGGAAACTTTTACAAATGAACATCACCTAATCAGAGTAGAAATTAAAGAAAAACTGGCTGGAGATAGAATGGTTACCTTGCTAAATCGCAGCCAAGGGGCTGCCACCTGTATTTCATATACATCAGATCCGGGCGTCCATTCTTCAGGCAATTGAACTCGTGCTGAATGAACGGACACGTAGCCGGATTATAGAGCGGATATGATTCGTCGTTTACCCAACTTCCTTGGAACAAATCACAGTCACTTGCATTCGCTTGGTGAAGAAGAACAATGAGCAACAGAGAAGTAACAACAGAGAAACCACTATAAACCCAGGAACCCATATCTCTCTCTCTTCTCTCTCTATATATATATATATAAAATCCACCTAGAGAGAGAGAGGTGATTCTAAAAAAAAAAGGGAGCAATGGGACCAGAAACTTCTCCTCTCTACCCTCCTGCAGAGAGAAGATTATATATGTGTATATGTATCTAGAGAGAGAAACAGAGACAGAGGTGTGGGGTGACAGATTATGTGTGTGTATATATACATGGGCGGATCCAGCTTGTGACCAGTGCCCACCCTCAATTTTTTTAAAAAAAAAAATTAGTATGTATATATAAATTCAAATTTACTAAAGTGTCCACCCTCATTTTTGTTTTAAATCCTTATAATGAGCATCTTGTTTGTTACTTTTTGTTTATGTAAACAATGTATTTTGGTTTTTGGTTTTTTTTTTGTATTATATATATTAAAGTTTGAAATCAAAATACAAAAGGTGTCCACTCTTAATGGAATTTCTGGATCTGCCATATATATATATATATATATAGAGGTTTTCTCTTATGAGCATCACCTTACTTTAAGCTAAAGTAAGCATCTAACAGTAGAGCCGTATGTGATGTAATTTTGGAAAACTGACCGTTGGATTAGATACCCCTATAATGTATGTCATGCCTGCCAAAAATCACAGTGATCCAACGGTTAGTTTATAAGAAAACTAACTGCCAAAACATGATAACATTTTAAAGAACAAAAAAATCATAATTTTTCACAGTCAGTTTTCTCATAAACTAACCGTTGGATCACTGTGATTTTTGGCAGGCATGACATACATTATAGGGGTATCTAATCCAACGGTCAGTTTTCCAAAATTACATCACATACGGCTCTACTGTTAGATGCTTACTTTAGCTTAAAGTAAGGTGATGCTCATAAGAGAAAACCTCTATATATATATATATATAAATGTGTGAGAGAGAGAGAGATGGTCCAGTGTATACGGGCGTGACTATTTAGATGTGTATTCTGACTGGTTAAATCTTAATGCAGCGATTTGTTTCTATTCACGAAATAGGAAAGATGGGATAGTTATTGTGTACATCGCCACACTGTATAGAATAATGTTAGGTGTTGATATTCTGACTAGTGGACCCTACCCATCACGAGTTATCTGAAAACCAATTATCACCGTCATATGGGGAGGAGTTTGGCTGCTTGTCATGTATGGTGTGGATTTTTTTTTATTTGGCATTTTGACCAACCGTAAATAAGGTATTTTGAAAAATTGATCGTTGGATTGGATATTATTCTTATGTACTACAGGCAGGCCAACAATCACAGTGATCTGACGGTCGATTTATGAAATATAGACTGTAGAAAATTTTATCAGTTTGTATACAGTATAAAAAACTGTTAAAATTTTCACAGTCTGTATCTCATAAATCGACCGTCAGATCACTGTGATTTTTGGCATGCCTGTAGTACATAGGAATAATATTCAATCCAACAGTCACTTTTTCAAAATACATGATTTACGTTAGCCAAAAGGCCAAATAAAAAAAATCCGCACCATAAATGACAAGCAGCCAAACCAAGCTCCGTTATATGACCACACTTTTGATCAGCCAATCCCCTCTATCTTATCTATCTTATCAATAAGGGTTCGAATGCCCCTCTATCTTATCAATAAGGATTCGAATTTATTGGGAGCACTTTAAAAATTAATTTTTAAATACACCAGGCTGATGTAGGATAGTGCGTTCTTAAGATCGTCTGAGAAGGAATTTAGTCGAGGTACACGCAAGCTAGCCCAAAATCCTCACTGTTGAAAAAAAAAATAGCAATATTTGATTTTTTTTGTTAAAAAATTTAACATTATATTTTATTTATTTATTTATTTTTGTTAAGAAATCATTCATTGCTAATTTCAAAAAATAATTCTAATTTTGTCCTAAAAAATTAACTATTGCAAATTTTTTAAAAAAGCAAATAAATACTTATATATAAAAAGCAAATCCAAACGATGTTTTTTGGTTAAAATCTATTGTTAGATTTTCAAGGGTATACATTGATGAGATTACACAGAAGTTATATGATTTTTCATATATAATTTTCTTTTATCAATTAATTGTGGATTTGGGAAATTAATTAGGTAATTAAAGTGGTTAATAAAAGAAAATAAGAGGATTAAAGCAATGCTTTAAAGGCTACTTAAGATTTAAGAAAGTAAGATGTTTTATTTTGTTCATTTTTTCAAAGGGAGCTTTTGGTGACAAGGATAAAGCAGTGCTGCAAAAATACCATTCCATTGTAACCGGTGCAAGCTAGCTCTGAGCAATTTCGATTCAAAACAAGGCCAGAATTGTTATCTTTCAAAATGGTTCTTGTTTTTTGTATTTACATGCGCATGCATGCGCATACACATTTTCTTTCCTTTTTGGGTTGGGAGACATGATTAAAACATATTTTCCAACTCATATTACCATTATGTTGCAATGCAACATTTTGATTTTTGACTGGTTTTACTGTATTAAGGGGTTGTATGGTAAATACAAAAATTTGGCCAACTAAAGACTAAAGACTAATTTTTCTGTAATTAAATTCAGCCTTGTACAGAAAATATTTAGTGGAACATGAGATTTGGTTCAGTGGTTCATATCTCTCCATTTATGGGATGAGATTTTGGTTCCTATTTCTCTTGAATGAGAATTAGTCCATTTGTTGCTCCATTTCTTCACTAATAACTAATAACTAATCTACTGATGTACATCGCTTGGTACAAAAAACAGAGACTAAATATATATACAGGGCCGGCCCTAAGGGCAGGCTGAAAAGGCGACCGTCTTGGGCATCCATTTTTTTAGTAAAATTTAGGGGCATTAAATTGGATCTTAGTAGTGATATAATACTTAGACAATTCAAAGGGCCAAACCCCAATATATCATATATGTTATACTATTAGCATCTATTTTTTGTTGTTACATTTTTCTTTAGAATATAATTTTTGTTAATTTCTTGGTATCATTGTTATATGTATGTTTGACACATTTATGGAAAATATAGTTGAATTATATTCATTTTAATGAAATTATATTCAAAAGTTGTAATCAAATATTGTTTATTAGTTTGATATATTTGTAATGATGATAGGAGGTTTCGGGTGAACCTATTGAAAACTTTCATTGTGAATTGATTGTTTATTTGTTTAATATATTTGTAAGGAAAATTCCATTCGTCCTCCATTTTTGTCTTCCCTTGTGTATCTGACCAACTTGGAACAATTATTTTGATAAATCCACCGTTGGATTTGATATTTCATTTATACTTATTATGAATGCAAAAAAATCACATTGATCCAATGGTCGGTTTTTGCAATTTTGAAAAAAATTGTAAAATATAATAAAAAAATTGTGAAAAACTATCACGGTCTATTTTTTGAAAAACCAACCATTGGATCAATGTGATTTTTTGTATTCTTGGTACGAATAGTGAAGCATCAAATCTAACAATCGATTTTTCAAAATAATTGATTGAACTTTCAAGTTGGTCAAAAGCACAAGAAATGACAAAAAGGGTGGACAAAAAGAATTGTTGTATTTGTCATGATAATATGAGGTTCGGGATGAGCCTATTGAAAACATTCCTTGTGAATTGATTGTTGTAGGTTTTCTTTATTAGTTTAATTATATTTGTAATTATGATAGGAGGTTCGGGGTGAGCCTATAGAAAACTTTTTTTCTGATTTGATTGTTATACGTTTTAGCTTCTTATATATATATATATACTAGTAGCCATCCCGCACGATGCGCGGCAATCACTAATACCAGACCTTATGAACCAAATTCATCATTTAATCTACTATCAACTGTCTTAGTTCTAAAATCTCAAATACAATTGACTAACCTTCTAAAAACTCAATCATTCTATAAGAGAAGCAAAAAGAAAATTAAAAATAATTTTTGAATGCAACCACATCACTTCCATTTTAAATTAAGATGATCTTATAGTCTAAAGAATATATATAGTATCTTATCTTCGAAAAAGGGAAAAAATATATATATATATAGTATCCACTAATCCGAGCTAAATCTCTAAAGAAAGTTATTATTATTATTATTTTTTCCTTCTCTCTTTTTTTTTTTTTTTTTTTTTTTTTTTTTTTTTTTTTTTTTTT
>JAESVK010000847.1:29498-45668 GCA_017140935.1 Hamamelis virginiana | reverse complement strand
TTTTTTTTTTTTTTTTTTTTTTTTTTTTTTTTTTTTTTTTTTTTTAATTCCAACAACCACATCTTTGACCGAAGAAGTATAAAAAAGAAAATGAAAAAAAAATACCAACAGGGGCTACGGTTCGAACCTTGCCGAATGCGAGACTTGTGTGGAGGTTAGCTTGATGTAGAAAACTTGTATTTTCATGGCGCCCCACAATTCCCATAATGCGGTGTCCCCTCTCTCTACTAATTGACTAATTACTAACCATTGAATTCTATCTGTGCCAAAAAAATAAGAAATGAGAAAAATAAGAAAAAATATAACAGTAGAACCACTCTTTGACAAAATAAAAATAAGAAGGAAAATTAGAAAAATGAGAAAAATCATATTTTCAAATAATATCCAAGTAGTTAAGTTTACTTACTTTAACCTAAATAATTAGGTATTAATTTTAGTATTATATTTATAATATTTTGATTTAATAGGTAACATACCATTTTATATTCAAATAATAATTTAGGATAGTGTGAATAATTGTAATAAGAATAGTATTCAATGGAGAGCTCTATGGCATCCATTACACTGTAGATAAATAGATTTTCATTGCTAAGTGCTAACAAATTTGTTTTTGGCATGAAGCTTTGATGACACGAACATAGAAAAGTTGAGAATGACAGCTAGAGAGATAGAGGCGGGCAATATAGAGGTGGAGGTGTGACTTACTTCGATCCCATATGCATTGATTGGGAGGATTACTTTATGAATACTCATTCTTGGCATTATAAAATACATATGCAAATGCTATCATAAGGATTATAAGTAGTATTTCCAAGAATATGTATTCTTATCTACCCGAAGAAAAAAGAATATGAAATATAAAAAATATTTAATTATAACGTAATAGTATTAAAAAAATGAAGTATAAAATTTATTAATAAATAAATAAATAAATATAAAAGTATAAATTAATTACTTTGAGATATTTTAAAAGCAATCTAATCCCACAAAAGTAGTTGAATGAATAAATATCATATGAAATGAGAAATTATTAACACTTCAATCTCGCAATTGTATTTCTTGTTGTAACCATAATATAAGATATTCTTTCGAAAAATAAAAAATAAAACATTCATAGAACTTATGGTTTTTGGATTATTTAACCATCGATTTAACATATTGATGTTAACTTTTTCTATAGTTTTAGAATTATTTAACCACATAAATCTTAATTTTAGGATTATTTAACAAAAAAATAGATGAATAGATAAATTATAAACTATAAATCAAAATTCACACGTCTACCTTTTGGGTGCAAAAGATTGAGAAATAAAAAAGTGCCAAACCTAGAAGTATTAATGTCCTATATTAATATATTTAACTTCATAACGATTTTAGACGGTCCCCCACGAGGCACTTAATGTGAGTGTTGATGTGTAGAAATCAATCGCAAACACTCTTCATAACTTAATAACGATTTTAGACGGTCCCGGGCCATGAGGCACCTAATGGGAGTGTTGGTTTGTACAAATCAATCACCAACATCTTCAAGACAAGTTGATTGATGTGTACATATATTAACAGGATACCTAACTCAATTATGTGATGGCTTCATTAACACCCTAATTCATTTGTGAAAATGGCTGAGAAGTTCCCAATGTACTACGGGTATGCTGTTCCGAAGGGGGGTGTTAGACAGTATTATCTCTTGTCCTCATTGGTGGTCCGTGACATTAAAATCATAGTAGTTATTGTTATTGTTAGCTATCTTTGTCAATGGAGAAAAGGTTAAAGAAGAAAATTTAAATGTATAATTCTCTATCTGGATAAGGCTAGAAAGGAAGATGATTTAAGTGGTAACTGCATGAACTAAAGGTGATATTGACGGAGAACCTCACCAAAAAATAAGTTGACCAAAACTTATCTATTTCAAATGACATGGGAGTATAATCTAAGGGAATAAAAAAATCCCAACCATATTTTTTAAATTATTTGAATTGAGAGCATATAAAATACATAATAGATATTCTATTATCAGTGTATATATTCATGCAATATGCACCGTACATACTATATAAGGATTGAACAATATATAATTAATTAGGAGGATATAAAAATGCCTTATTAATTTTATATCAATCAAATGTGAAGTTTTACATTCATGAAGGTGCACCAAATGCTACCAAAAAAGATATAAAAATGCCTTGTTAATTTTAAATCAATCAAATGTGAAGTTTCTATCTATTCCCCTACGTCCTCATTAAAGTCTATTATATAACGTATCTAACTTTAGCAATGTAGTTAGAAAAGACAATGGCCCTCATTCCCCTTTGCCAAAATCATTACAGGAGGGATACTTGCCATTAAAAAGTTTGTTTCACTGGACACCATTTCCAGGTTATACCTAATAGTATACTGAATGAAGACTTCAATTTAGATGAGTAATATTAATTATGATGAAGATGACTTGCAATTGCTGGAATGGCCCATTTAGGATGATCGGTTTGTGCAGAAAATGATATATCAAACAAAATGGAGCAATTCAATAGAAATGGGTTGTCCAAGCATGCCGTTATATCTTAAATTATATTGGTTCATAACTCATTCATATAATGCTGTTTCACTTGTGAAAAGGTTGAAGTGGAGTCTCTTATCTTATATATATATATATATATATATATATATATATATATATATATATATTAAACTCCATAAGATTTTAGAATCAAATCATAAGTTTACTTCTAATAAATTGTTGCAATGAATTCGTTATATATTAATTAGGTGAGCTAAAGGCATTGAGAGGTCACCCAACATGCAATGTCATTTTCCTTCCAACCACAGCCATTATGCCATACCCTACTTGCTCAATTCATGTTTCCTCATCTTTCCGGACCACTAGAAACTTGCAACTTTCATTCAGTGAGATGATTTTTTCATTATCATATCTTCCTTCCATCGCGCACCATTGATCCTCTTGTGGCTAGTCGTCCTCTTGGAGTGGTTATTGACTATTGCCTCACCAATTAGGTAATTAGAAACCCTCGATGACCTGTTAATCTAGTGGTATGTATTTTCGTTTTTATAAAAGAAATTTCAGATTTGAACATATAAATTTTATCATTCGGAAAAATAAGCTAATTAGAAGTTGATTACCAAGTAACTCATGCCATTAACTTATTTAATTGAAATGTTTAAATTATTGGATCTTGCCACTAATTCATTTTAATTATCAATCGATCAACCATTTTCTTAATCGTTAACACTTGAAAATTAGGGTGATTCACTAAAATATTGTGGCATCCGTACCCTATTTTCAAGAGAGAGTATTAAGATTTGAGCATATAGAAGCACGTTAATATACATTTGTTAATATTCAGGAAATTAAAGTAAGATATATTTTCTATTGTTAGGCAAAAGTAAATAAATAAATAAAATAAGGCACATGTGATATATACCATTTTTTTTGGGTACAGGATACTATAACCAATAGGAGAATTCCTGCCAACACTGCTATGCCCAATTCCCGCAATAACATCAGGTGCCCTAATAGCTTCCCTGGACGCTTGTCATATAGAAAAACTTTATCAACAACCAACTTTGAATCCCTTTAATTCAAAGCTATTTAAACCCCTGATGAGGCAGTGAAGGGTTGTGCCCTAGAGGGTGGGGGGTATTCAGAATATATACGTGACTAATTGAAACCCTAAAAGTTCTGGTGGTGTAAATGTACCACAAACTCAATAATGCAACTTTCCATGGGTGGGGTATTCAGAATATGTGTCCTTATGCATGTTTTAGCAAATCTCCCCTCGCCTTATATAATTATGTTCCTTTTTAATATCCAACTAATTTAGATAAATGTCAACTTCCTGTATAACAGAGTATAATATATTATATAATATATAGAGCAGACCTTCGACCTGCTACGACGTCTCGCAGTCCCGCTACATACGCTGTAGCTGAATCCTCTATTCAAGAGCTTATTTTATTCAAGAATCTGCTGCACTGTCCATTAATGGAATCTGCTAGAATCTGCTGCACTGCTAGCTTCTCTCTCTAAAACGTGATGGAGGATGGTGTTATATGGAAGGAAAAGGGAAGGCGTATTTGATGTGGAGTCTGAAATTATCAATAAGAATTATCAGTTAAGATAAGAATTATCAATAAGAATTATCAGTTAAGATAAGAATTGGCAGATAAGAATTATCAATAAGAATTATCAGTTAAGATAAGAACAGTCTCTTATATTATCAGTTTGGTATTGAGATTTTTATAAAATTAAATAAAATAAGCTCAACCAATGAGAATGAAGAAAGAGAGAGAATTAAGGAGAGAAGAGAATGAAGGGGAGAAGCATTCTAGAGCCGCCACATCAGCATAGAAAACTGCTCTATATATTATATAATATATATATATATATATATATATATATATATACATACATATATAATGGTAAATCAGTGATAGGGTTCGAGGTGAGCCTATTGAGAACGCGCTTTGTGAATTGATTGTTGTACATTTAGCTCATGAGAAATTAAGGATAAATAACTAAAATTTTACACGCTTTTTTTTTAGTCGATATGTAGTAAGGGCACATTTTAGGAGCCCGCCTAGGGCATCCAAATTCTCAGGGCCGGCCCTGTATATATAGTCTAATCCATTTTTTAAAATTTCCAAACAGGCCCCGACTAACCTAAAAGTTAGACGGTCTGGAGTGAGTCCAAAATTCAAACCCAAACCTGCGAAATCTTTGTATTGATTACATTTTTGTTGATGGGCCTCGCGATTAGGTTGACATAATCATAACCTCCCAAAAGATAAAAGAAGAAAAAAAACAAAGGACTAATAAAAACCTTACTAACGGCTTTGGTTGTTGATGCTTTGCCAATTTTTTGTTGGGTGGTTTCAACTTTCAATTTAGTAACATACCTTCAAAAGTTGCAACCAGTTAGGCCTGCTTGCTATATTGCATCACTTCAAATTTTGCATCTCAAGAAATTTGTTTCTTTTTTTTTAAAAAAAAATTATTATTTTTTATAATACCAAACCCTTCGCATCTAAAAATAACAAGGGAAAAAAAATGATAATAATAAAGATTAATGAGAGAAGCAACAAATATATATTAGCCACTTAATTTTTTTAATTCATTGATATGTTTATTTATCTTACTTTTTTGGTGGGGGCATTAGCCACTTAATCATGTTTTGGAATACAACGCAGGAATAATTGTGGAAGTTGACAATAGAACTGGGTGCACATGCAAATGCTTTTTTCTCCTTCAATTCAAAGGTTTTTTACACCACTTTTTTTTTTTACATACTTTCCCTAAAATTTCAAAATTTAATTTTTATCCCTCTATACTCTCATAGTACCTAAAAGAAGTCCAATCCCAATATTTCACTTTCTTCTTCACAAGGGCCTCCATTATTTCCATGTTTGATAAAAGAGAGAAACTCAACAAAGGGACTAGGGGTGGCAAATAGGTGGGTATGGGTTGGGTCTAAATGGGTTGGGCCACAAAATGACAATTACCCATTTAACTAATACAATGTTTTGACCCAACTATACTCATACTCATATATCATGGATCAACCCGATCCGACACACCAACCCATATATCATGGGTCGATCTTTTAAAAAAGAAAAATACAGATACACGCCAACAAAAAAAATTAAAATAAAATAAAATTACCGCATTTAACAACAAAATTTAACATGTCATATTTAAATTCTCAACAAAAACAATTATCTATCTCTCTTCTATGTACAAATCTTATCCAGAATAATCTCATATTATCCTTCATCTGAAAAGCAATTGAAAAATTATTAGAACAGAACGGCAATGGATGATTCAACGGGAAAAAAAAAAAAATTTCAAACAGCGAGCATAATCCCATCTTAGGTAGTTAAAATAACCAAGATCTAAATAATATCAATATTCACATTATTAACAAGAGGCCATTCCTTTCAATTGCTTCTATCTGAATATGTTAATTACATCAAAAGCTAGACATATTAACTTAAGATCTCAATTTCAAAACTTAAAAATAGTGAAACAGAAAATCATCAAATTAATTTATATGTGTGTGTTTTAGATAGACTCACCCAACTAATTTTTCCACATGAAGAGATAAAGCAACAAACTCGGAACATTAGCTCTCAGAACATTCAGATTATAGGAAAAATTAATTTGGGTTCAAATCACAACACAAGCACGTGAAATGAATGAGGTCAGATTTCAACACTCAATTGTTGGGCAAACCGTGCACACCCAAGTTTGGGTTCCACCCTTTTCTTGTTCACAGTAAATTTCAATTTTATGCTAATATTTAACTATGAAATGCACCCTATACCCATAAAAAATTGAAGCAAAAATCATAATGGGGAAAGTAGCTACACATTTTTTGCAAGAAAATGTGTAGAATTGATTTAATTTGTAGAAGTTTCTCTTTATAACAGCATGAGAATATTATCATATTTATTTTTATACTATGATATCACATAAGATCTTCTTATGTGATATCATTTCACTCAAACTTCAATTTAAGAAAGGCAGATGATATCCGAGCTCCACACTCAAACTTCCATATATGTGCTCCACCCCTTTATATCACTTCACAATCACATATATAAGTGCAAAATTTTTATTTTGCCCTTATACCAACAAACTTTCATTTTAATATATTTTGGCATTCTGCACTTCTGTAGAGTTAGTTGCAGAACATGTTTCGAGAAATCGATCGTTGGATAAAATATTCATCTTATGAATGTCATTGCCTACCAAAAATAACAGGGATCCGACGGTCGGTTTTTGAAAAAACTGACTGCAAAAACTGCGTTCTTACAGTTATTCAAAATGTCACAATTTTGCAGTCAATTTTTTCAAAAACCAACCGTTGGATCATCATGATTTTTGGTAGGCGTTATAAGATGAGTATTTTATCCAACGGTTGATTTTTTAAAATATATTCTACAACTGACCCTACAGAAGCGCAGAATGCCAATATATATTAAAATGAAAGTTTGTTGTTAAATGCGACAATTTTATTCTGGATAAGATTTGTACATAGAAGAGAGAGAGAGAATTGGTTTTGTTAATAATTTAAATATAACATGTTAAATTTTGTTGTTAAATGCGGCAATTTTATTTTATTTTAATTTTTTTATTGTTGGCCTGTACCTATTTTTTTTTCTTTTTTCTCTTTTTTTTTAGAAAAAAGGGTCGACCCATGATATATGGGTTGGTGGGTTTGGTCGACCCGTGATATATGGGTATTTATATAGTTGGGTTAAGACATGGTATTAGTTAAATGAGTAATGGCCATTTTGTGACCCAACCCATTTAGACCTAACCCATATCTACCCCTAACCCTAACCTTCCTTTTTTTGAAGGGGGATCATCGATCCAATGGGTACCCACCGGCTACCCATTTATTACCCATTTGTTAAAATGTACCGACTCATACCCATTAATATTAAGTGAATATGGTCGGATTAATGGGTATGAGTCTAATTTGCCACCCCTAAAAAGGACTATTAAAGCATTGAGGGTTGAGTTTGAAATTTTCTTCAAGCATTTAAAATTCTTTTAAACCAAACCACCATCACAAATGGTTATTCACTTCTAGAGAAGATTTTAGGTAGCTTAACAAACAATTGCGCATGGAGCATATGAAAAAACAACAACAACAAAGTATTTGCAGAAAAATTGAAAATTCTTTTTCTAAGATGGTATTTGGCAAACTTGTAAACCTAGTAAGCTGAAGATAAATCTAATTGATTGTTATTTCAAAACTGTTTGGTAAGTCTCTTTTTTCTTTTATACGAATTTGTTTGGCCTTGAATGGAAAATAAAGTATAAAATAGTGTTTTTCCAAATTAATTGTAAGCTACTTTATATGAAAAATAGATAACAGCATGCTGTTATCATGTTTTTTAGTGTTCCAAACAAGCCCTAAATATGAAATCTCAAACCATTTCTATTGTTTTGCAATCCTCTAATCTCATTCAAATCATCCCCAAAAATCCCTAATTCTTAATCTCATGACCGTAATTTTTACCTTCCCATTTAAATCTACATGACCCTCCTCGATCGAAACATCTCTAGCAAAACCAGCATTATATTCTCATTCTTCTTACCTATTGAAAATAGAATGAAAAATGGTTTGTTTTCTCGATTTGGGATCTGATTTTTAACCAAAAATTAGAAAACCCACTACCAATTTTCGTATTTATCCCCTTGTGAAAGACACCAACGAGAATTGATTTTATTGAAAAACGTAGCTTTTTCGGGAAAAAAAAAAAAAACAAAACAAAAAGCTTTTTTGGAGTGCTGATTTTTAACAATACATTAGAAAACCCAGTTTAATCCATTGTTTATAGAGAACTGATTGCCGGTCTAAATATTTGTGAAAATAGGGTTATGAAAGTGGGAAGTTGCTGATGAGGGTGAAAAGAAGTTTATTTTTATTTCTTTATTTATTTTTATCATTTATTAGCGCTAACCTGCTCGATATTCGGAACTTATCAATAACGTCTCATCTAATAAGGTTTTTTATTTTTTATTTTTTATTTTTTTTATTTTAGTAATGTTATACATCACAAAAAATTTCTCCCAAAAAAGTGTTTTAGATGAATCTAAACCCTTCATTTATTATCGAGGAAGTATGCTAAAAAAAAAAGAAAGAAAGGTAGATCATGCGTCACATCATTTGAGACAAATTTTTTAGAACTTTTAGCATTTTTCTTTACATTTTTGGATGAGCTTTCAAATCCTCTTGCCGTGGTGGTTAGAACTAAGTAATAATATGCCTTGAAAAGTTGTAATCAATTGCTATATTTACATCACTTTACATGTTTTTAGTGATTAATTTGGTGGGTGCGTGCAAATAGTGAGCATCATTGCTTCGAGGCCCTATCACCTTTTGAGCTTAAAATTTCTCTCGATATAAAGATGGGATGCTAATCACTTATATAGATGTCTTGAAGGATGATAAGTTGGTTGGCCAGAGTAGTGGTGTCAAAATGGATGGGCCGTCCATTTGGCCCACTGGCCAGTCTGATAAGCTATCAAATCAGGTTCGATAACTAATGGACTGTGCTGATCTGATCCATAGTAAATGGACTGGATTGGGCTAAGGTTTTTTGTTCAATGGGCCGGCCCGAATTGATCAGCTAGCCCGATATGATTCGATCCGTCCAATAGCCCATTTGGCCCGATCCATTAGCCCGTTAGTCCGATCCATTAGTCCGTTAAAATTGAAAATATCTCATTAGCTCGATCCATTAGTCCGTTAAAGCAACCTCCTAGTGTTGATATATAAGCTTTTATTTCAAACAAAAGACAAACAAATTATCAATAACACATTTTTGTTGGGTTTTGATAAAAGATTACGAAAAAAATATAACTCCACGTTAAAGAAATCTACCAAAGCAAAGAGCAATGCATGAAATTATTATATCATCGAAAAGTCATTCTATCTCATCATTTAACAGGAACTTAGTTTCTGGTTATTCATCTTTGGAGAGCAACTCGTAAGTTTCTGAACTGAAGGTTTTATTATTATAGAGTTGCTTGGTGCTTGATCGAGGAAGGATCTCCCGTGCTCCAACAATCCTAAATGTAAGTATTGAGAGTGATTAGATTGCTATTCTGAAGTGACATTAATTTTTAAACTCCAAGCTACAATGAGTCTTGATGAAATTAAAGTCATGATTTTCACTGCATATGCAGACCATTCTTTGTTTGTTTATTAATTGCTGATGCAATTAAAACACGCGAGCTATTTAATTTAGAAAATACTAGTTTAATTTCAATGCTAGTTTTGTCACGCAGCATTTTTAAAAATACTAGTTTAATTTCAATCACAGGATCTAATTATAACACGCGAGTTATTTAGATTTTTTTTTTTTTTGTCTAAAATATTAGAAATCAATTTATTAAAAATAAAAGCAAAGAAACATTTAGTGTGGAGGTCCTCGAGCCACTGTAGTTTGATGATGATATCTAATCCAAATGCGTGAGTTTGCTACTATCATTTTAATACAACGAATGTACTATTGAATTAGATAGTTGAATTTGACATTGAACAAAATCTGCACCACAAAACTTTTCCAAACAAAAAAAGTGGACTATTGAATGTAGTTATTTTGAATGTATTTTTTTTTTCTTTCTTTTAATGGAGCAGTACTAATCTCATGGATGTGGATATGGATGTGGATGTGGATGTATTGATGAGTTTCTCTTATTTTTAGAATTATTGCACCAATCTCAATTTACTGCAAGCTTACATGAGTTTCACGTACAAATTTTTTTATTGTATTGCTGTGAATTGAAATTTAAGTACATGGGTTGATTAAAATATGTTGTTCGATCTATTTCCATCTCTTCATGCACTCTTATTTTATCAAAATTTTTCTTTTCACTTTCAGAGAATCAGATTCTTTTGTAAAGAAACTATACCACAAAATATACACTGAAAGGTTAATAGATTAGTAGACGAAGCCAACTTTAGAATTACTTTTATTTGAACATGTTCAGATTGTTGTGTAAATGTTATCAACTAATTGAATACAATATTGCAGTATATTCACCCAGACTTAGTGGCACTGATGGCATTTGATTCACAGATGATGAGCTGATCTAGTGACTTTGTTAACTTGAGGCAGCAATGGACTGGATTTAAGACCTAACTAGACCCAGGTCTTAAATCAATATATTTGATTCCATTACAAATTATCATGCTTGTCCTATACTATTTATATTCAAAGTTTCATAACAATTGAAAAGGCTAAAGAGAGACGAGAAAAAGACTATGGAGAGAAATTTGCTTTTGGAAAAGTAAAAGGTGATAAAAAATCTCTTCCGTATGCCAAAAAGAAAAGGTAGCCAATGGGGGCCTACAGCAGCCGCTTAGGTTGCTTGCACTCAAGGCCGGGACTGATTTGGAGACAACGAGACAGAGACCTAAATAGAAGGAGGAATCCGCCCTTATCCCATAACTTTGCAAGGGATAAGGTCGTTCATAGCCAATAGAAGAACAGGCAAGGATGCACACTTTTGCCCAAAAGCAAAGGTCGACTCAGGAGAAGGATCTGTCAAGAGATCGACTAAAAGGAGGGGACAAAACAATAAAAGTTTTTGTCACGCAGCATTTTAAAAAATACTAGTTTAATTTCAATCACAGGATCTAATTAAAACATGCACGCAAAGAAACATTTAGTGTGGAGTTTCTCGATCCACTGTAATTTGATAATGACATCTAATCAAAACGCTTGAGCATGCTATTAACATTTTAATGCAACGAATGGACTATTGAATTTGACATTGTATAAAATTTGTACCACAAAACTTTTCCAAACAAAAAAAGTGGGGGCTACTTCTAATTTCCATGAATTGACGTTCACCTAAGTACATTAATCTTGATTAAGTCCTCATGAAGCGTTCACATTACTAAGGAGGAAAATTCCATGGTACAGATATTTCTCGATTTAACTTACTTTTGGAAAAAGTAGAACAATGATAGGCATCTCATATATGGATGTGGATGTGGATGTGGATGTATTGATGAGTTTCTCTTATTTTGAGAATTGTTGCACCAATCTCAATTTACTGCAAGCTTACATGAGTTTCACGTACATAATTTTATATTGAGTTGCTGTGAATTGAAATTTAAGTAGATGGGTTGATCAAAATATGTTGTTCTACCTCCATCTCTGTTCATGCACTCCTATTTTATCCAAATTTTGCTTAATAAACGATGATAAGTTGATAACTACCATCTCACTGACTACCGAGAGATTCGGTTGCGGATATTACAGCAAATGAACCTCCCAGACACGTACGGAAGAGTGCTGTAATGTTCGTATGTCTTCGATGCTTTTTTCCCTTCTTTATTTGATTTTGCTCAGTCCTTGAATCTTTCCAAATCCTCTTTAAATCATCTTCCTTTCTCCTCCACCAACCACTCCTCTCTCTCTCTCTCTGAAATTGAAGTGTCGTTATTGTTTTTTATTTCACAGAATTCGGTATAACACACACTCTCTCTCTCACTCTAAAATCCTCTCATGGAAAAAGTGGGGACTACTTTTCCATGTATATATGGAAAAGTGGAACAATGATAGGCACGCATGGACTACCGGATACTCGGATACAAACAAATTGGTATAGTGGTATCTCGGACAAGCTTGGATAACTTACTTTATATATATATATATATATATATATATATATATATATATATATATATATATATATATATATATATATATATATATATTGAAATGATCCAGTTAGCTAAGACTTATGGTCGTTCGATCATTCCATGAATGAATGTTTTTTTAAGTGATAAAATGATCCAATGCTGACTAGATCATTACTCTCTCTCTCTCTCTCTCTCTCTCTATATATATATATATATATATATATATAGGTGCTATGGTAATGTGTACCTGATGCAATGCTCTCTTGTAGAGCTATTTGCAGTGTAAATTTTGAAAAACTGACCTTTGGATTATATACCCCTATAATGTATGTCATGCCTGCCAAAAATCACAGTAATCCAATGGTTGATTTATGAGAAAATTGACTGCTAAAAAATGATAATATTTTTAAGAACAAAAGAGTCACAGTTTCTCAAAATCCAACCGTTTGATTACTATAATTTTTGGCAAACATGACATACATTATAGGAGTATATAATCCAACAGTCAGTTTTTCAAAATTTTGAATGTAAGTGGCTCTACAAGAGGGCACATGATGCTAGAAGCATCAGGTGCTTCCCTGACCATATCACCTATATATATATATGATAGGTTTTCCTGACCATTCTTTTTACCATTATTTCTTCCATCCATTTTCAAAATACCAATGTGGGTTTAATGTTTTGAGAAATGGATCGTTGGATTAGATATTCTACTTATATACATTATGTATGCCAAAAATCAGTGATCAAACAGTTGGTTTTTGAGAAATGCCATTGTGAAAAATTATTATAATTAAAAACTTCGCAGTTTTTTTAATGTGAGATTTTTTAAAGTATGACCGTTCGATCAATATGATTTTTGGCATATATGACTTGTATAAGAAGAGTATTTATACAACGGTCGCTTTCTCAAAATATTCGATCCACATAATTGTTTTGAAAACGGATGATAAAAATAATGATAAAAAGAATAGTTAGGATAACGTGTCTCATATATATTTTCAAAAGCAAAAAACATTTTGAAATGATTGAGGGACAACTATTGAAATTTTTAAATGTATTTTTTTTTCTTTTTTTTAAAAAAATGGAGCAGTACTAATTTATGACATTTTTTATTTTCCATTAATCAGGTAAATAGGGTTTTTTATTTTTGTGGATTTTTTCAATCCGTATCCTGTGCTGGGGTTTATCATACTAATATTTGCATGGGTTTGCACAAGATGATGCGACGTTAGCGAAAAGCAAATCCAATGGCTGGAATTGATGAAGGCAACAAAACGACTCTTTCTCTTGCATTTTGCATTTTAATGGCTCACTGCCGGCAACGGTGTTCCATTAGGATTTTCATGAGGGATTTTAATTAATTTAAAAAAACACCATCAATGGCGACCCCTCAATGATGCCGACAACCGGACCACCACCACCTCCCTCTCCTCATTCACTATCCATCTCTCCTCCTCCGCCACCACCATCGACCCTTCATCGTCAAGTACCAGCTCCCTCACCATGACCTCAGCGCCCACGATTTAATAGCTAATTTCCCTCGCCACTGATCGACGACGACCTCCACCTCATGATCGACAAGTACAACTGCCTCTCCTCAGCTTCCTTCTCTCGCCTTCGTCTCTTCCTTTTCCATTTCAATCTGGACCATGTGGAGACGAGGCTCCACGATTCACCGTTTGATTCTTGGAGACGAGTTCGTCATTCGTGTCGGTGCACGTTTTCTTTGTCAAATTTGCCTCCTATTAAGGTTCATTTTGAGGATGGTGGGGTTAATTTTTCGGATAATAAATTTAAATTGCTTTCTCTCTCTTCTCCAACCAAGCCCACCTCTTCGGAACACACAAATACCCTTCTGCAACTCCCTAAAAAAAAACCCAATCTCCATGTCATTCTGTCTTTCAAAAGAACAACTTGTTTTTTTTCAAAATAACATATTTTCTTCATCAGAGTCTCATGCAAGACTACAAAAAGTTGCAATAGGTTATTTCTTTTTGTTTGATTTTTTTCAAGATATGGGATTGTCTGTGAAATTTCTTTGTGGGTTTTGTCTATAGGTTTCTGTTTTCTTTTGTACAAATTTATATATATATATATATATGCGTAATGAACCAAATGCGTTAACCCCACCAGAAAAGTTCAAGAATTAACAAAGAAGGAAGGTACTTGGACAGAATAAAACACCAAGAAGGGCGATTTGAACAAACCCAGAAGATAAACAGAAGGAAGCAAGAAATATAGAGGTATGAGAAGAAGAAAATCAGGAAGGCAGAAGAGAAAATTGAATAAAGCCCAGTGAAAATTACGGAATAGAGGAACAAAGAGGTCCCAAGAAAGTGATGGAAAGTGAGGGAAAATACGTTGAACAACGAATTGCCATGGAAAATACAGTGGACGGAATGCTGTTATGTCGTTATGTGCGTGAGCCATCAAAACGAAAGTGCATGTGCCGTTTTGCTGTCTCTTTAACTTCCAGCCATTGGATTTCTTTTTGATGATGTGGCATCATCTGGTACAAACCCATGCAAATACTTAGTACGATAAAACCCCAGCAGAAAACCCCGATTCAGATTTTTTATGGAGAAAATTTATCACGAATGAACCTCCCAGACACGTACGGAAGAGTGTTGCAATAATGTTCTTACGTCTTCGATGCTTTTTTCCCTTCTTTATTTAATTTTTCTCAGTCCTTGAATCGTTCCAAATCCTCTTTTAATCCTCTTCCTTTCTCCTCCAACCACTCCTCTCTCTCTCTCTCTAAATTGAAGTGTCGTTAATTGTTTTTTATTTCACAGAATTCGGTAACACACACACTCAGGGCCGGCCCTAGGCTTTGGGTGGCTTGATGTAGTTATCTAAAAGGGGGCTCCTCTACATGTAAACTCTAAAAAGGGTTTTCAATTGACTCATCCCAAACCTTAACAGTACATCAACAAAAAAGAATTGCTTAAGAGTATAACATACCATGTACATGTTTTAGCTAACCAATATGATCTTTGTCCATTAACAAAATAGTATCTCCATTTTGTTCCACTGCATTCGGAAAAAAAACAAAAAACAAAAAAGAATAAAAAAAACCATTGTATCATGGAATTGCCCAAAAAAACAATTTCAAACATAAAACAATATATATTTTTTATAAGGGGATATAACCCAAAACCCCCTGGTGTAGTGGTAGTAGACCCAAAACCCCTTCCCAAAAAGTCAAAATTTTATATTTACCTATTTAATATGATCTGACATATATACCCTCAATTAATTACTAGAAATACAAATTTTTTACCTTTTTCAATTTGGGACGAATATGGTTAGAATAAACTCCAGCCGAATTTCTAGGCGACAGAGAAGGGATCATATTCCTATTACGAGAGTTCTGCAGAAGCACATTTCTACAGCTTCAAGAAGTGGTCTCCGACCTCGACAGAGAGTGAAAAAGTTAGTGAGAAATCCTCGGGGCGGGAAAAAAATAAAGTCGACGATAAATCTCCTAAAATAAATGTGTCAAAATGGACGGTTCTATTTACTTCGCTGCTTTGCAACCCCACCAAATCTCAGTTCTCAACTTAATCACGAACAGTGGAGCAGCAGTAGACTATTGTTGTTTGGGACCCAAATGCATAAATGCTACTGACTTGTTCTACGTGCTTACCTTGCAGATACTAATCCTCTATAATCCTGAAGTAGCACCTAAGATGTTCGATGAAATGCCTCAGTGAAAAAAGCACATTGCAACATGCCAAATAAGTAAAATTACTTTTCTTTCTAGATTATATTTATAGATAAATTTACTTATTTATTTAAATATATATAAATAGGTAAATTTAATTATTTACAAATAAGTTTACTTATTCCTAGTTAATATATATAGGTAAATTTACTTATTTCAAAATACGTTTATTTATTTTTAGTTTATATATATAGGTAAATTTACTTATTTGTTTAAAGACATATAAATAGGTAAATTTACTTATTTCCAAATAAG
>JAESVK010000847.1:0-29488 GCA_017140935.1 Hamamelis virginiana | reverse complement strand
AAATACATTTATTATTTTTAGTTTATATATAGGTAAATTTACTTATTTGTTTAAAGACATATAAATAGGTAAATTTACTTATCTCCAAATAAGTTTACTTATTTCTAGTTAATAAATATAGGTAAATTTACTTACTTCCAAATACGTTTATTTATTTCTAGTTTATATAAATAGGTAAATTTACTTATTTGTTTAAAGAAATAAACGGATATATCACAATTAAAAAAAAAAAAATTGAATTGAATTAAATCTCAAAAACTTACCATAATGTCAGAAAAACAGTTACACTATTTAAAAGGTAATCAAACTCTCCATAAAAACAATAAAAGGGTAAATTTGTCATTAAATAATTAAAGTTGACTTTAGAAAATCTTGGAGGGGGTTATGGGTAAACATTATAGTGTTCTGGGCCTACTGGTATGAAATTGAATATCTAAGGGGGTTTGGATAATTTTCCCTTTTTATAATTACCTAAAAAATAAACATGTCATTGAAATATTACTTTTCTTGCATTTGCACCCGCGAAGTCGGTAATCAAAGTAGCATAGTCAAGCTTTTTGCCCAAATCATCAATCTCAGGCACACTCTCAACTTCAATTGAACTAGAAGATTCTTTATATTTAATGTTTACCAAAAACTTGTCAAGAGCCCCTTCTTGAGACTTGATAATATAAATGCCTCTAATTTTTTCATTTTCAACTCTTTTTGATGGCCAAACTCATATTTTCTTTTAAGAGGCATGACTTATATGATCAAATGATGAATCCTACAATAACAAAATAATAAAATCAAATAAATTGTCTTCTTTGTTTACTAATAAAAAAATCCTAAAGTTTTAATTTAATTCCCAAATTAAAAGCCCTAAAATCTTATTTACAATAATCAATATCATTATATCAAAGCTCTAATTCATTGAACACAACGATTCAAAAAGAAAAAACAAAATAAAAAAAATTACTACCAGTCAAGAGAGGACGAGAGAAAGCTAGAGTTTACCACCGGTTGGGTTGTTGAATGCTAACTTGCTGGTTCCGCCTGTTCCAAGCTTAATCTTCAAAATTCAAGAATAAGGAGAGCCAAAGAAGACAGTAGGAGACTTCTACGGCTTTTGCATTTTTTTATTATTTTATTTTGCTTTTGTTACTTGTCGGCCAAGTCCAACTTTACTTTATTTATTTTATTTTTTTCCTTTTGTTCTAGAATAATGAGATGTATTGCTGAGTAGTTATTTTATCTTTTTCCTTTTGTTCTAGAATAATGAGATGTATTGCTGAGTAGGTGGCTTTTATTCTACAACTCATGTGCCATTTTATTATTATTTTTGCTTTTGAAAAATCCTGTCCGCCAAGTCCAACTTTACTTTTTTTTTTCTTTTGTTCTACAAAGACTAAAATAATGAAATGTGTGTGGCTGTGTGGGCAATTGGAAAGGGGCTGCAAAACTTTTATAACAAACAAACAAATAAAAATTGGGACCTAAAGTGGCGGCTTCACAGGCTTTAGCCTAGGGCCGGCCCTGCACACACTCTATCTCTCACTCTAAAATCCTCTCGTTCTCTTTCTAAAATATTCTCTCTGTAACTTTGCTTTACAACGACTACTCTGGCTGAACCAAACGAGAAGAGTTGCAGAGGAAATGGAGTTTGTGCTTTCAACTTCCAAAACTTTCGCTTTCCTTATCCTCGTTTTTCTGGTGGTGAGTTGCTTCACAGAGAGTAGATCTGCCGCACAACCATTGCTCCCACTTGAAGAAGGTACAACACCACAATCTCATTGTGAAAGTACCATTTTTGGCACAAAGTTAATAGTTTTTTTTTTTTTTTTTAAGATGTCTGGTTGCTGAGAAATTGAAAGAAAAGAAAAGTAGTTTAAAGTGTCAATTTTCCCATTCAAAATTGCTATACAACTAGATACTTTGACCAGAAATTAAAAACTACAGTGTGTCATGCTTTGAGTGTGAAAAAGATAGAATAGATTGGAGAGAAACCATCTCACCACTCAAAGCAGAATACATCATGCTAATTTAGAAGAGAATAACTGTTCTAAATCAACAATTTCTTTGCTGGAATAACTGTCAATTTAGAAGAGAATCGATAATCTATCATAATAAAAAATCAACAATTCTATATTACCGTGATACTTTTAACTCCGAAATTAAAAATCACCATAACGTATTGTGGTTTGAGTAGTGTCAAAAAAAGATGAAAACAGTTTGAAATGAGAGATCTCACTATTCAAAGCATGACGCTAGTTTTTAATTTTTAATTTAGGGATAAAGTGTATTTTTCTTTTATCTCCTGCAAACTAGCTTCTTATTGAATTCGATCAATTTTCATTACAAGAAGATGAAATTAATCTAGGCAATTCTGTATCATGGTCCATGCATTTAAGAAAAGTCGGCCCACTATTCACATATGGGCCTCACGCCCACTAAATACTAGATGGAGATAGGTCCATGCATTTTCTACGAGTGAACTAAATAATTGATGGAGATGGGTCCATGCAGTTTCTACTCGTTCACTCATTTTTTTGCACTGTAAATTTTGGAAAACTAACCGTTGAATTAGATACTCTTATAATATATGTCATGCCTGCCAAAAATCACAGTGATCCAATGGTTGGTTTCTGAGAAAACTGACTGCTAAAAAATGATAACATTTTAAAAAACAAAAAAGTAATAGTTTTTCAAAGTTACTCCGTACATTTTTCAAAAACCAACCGTTGGATCACTGTAATTTTTGGCAGACATGACATACATGATAGGAGTATCTAATTCAATGGTCAGTTTTTCAAAATTTTCATCGCAAGTGGCTTTGCAAGTATATGGTCCCATGAAATTGTATACTTTCTTGACCAATGATTCAATGAATGAGAGCCTCATGGATTAATTTAATTATAAATAAAGGAATTATTTTTAAGTAGCCAATGAATTAAAACCACACCATTAGAAATGTAAGACCAAATTGAATGATATATGAAGAAGCATTGATTAGAGTCCCTATAAAAATTAAAAAGGGAAATAAATTTAAATTGACCATTGTAATATAGTCATGCCATTGGGATGGTGGGGTCAGAATACTTAGAGGATAATGAATGAGTTTGTTTAATTTTATGGGACATTCATTTCTGGTGTTGATGCAACCTTATCTCCATACAAAATAGACCAATTATGTCATGCCACCTTAGAAAAGTGATCACATCACTTCAGTGGTTAGATTATGTGCAGCTCAAAATCTGACCCATTACTAATCATTCTTTGTTCACATTTATTAATGCATATTACTAATCAATTTTTATACTTGCTTTATGTGTAAACAGTGAAAACTCTTGAAACAATATCGAAAAAACTACACAATGAGTATTGGAACATCAGCCGATCTGCTTGCCCTCAGAGCCAGAACCCAGGGTTTAACAGGAACTTCACCAATGTAGACTATGGAAGCAATGTCACATGCAACTGTACTTTCAACAGCAGCACCGTTTGCCATGTCACAAACATGTATGACCATGTCTTCTTTTCCTATGTGTGTGTACCGCGTGCATGTCACGTGCAATGCATTTGAACAGAAGTTAAGAGATAATTTATCCTTTGAATATCATTTGCTTAATTCATGCTTACCATTGAATATAAGTTTTAGTACTAGGTGAAACTTATATTTGTCTCAATATGAATGGAGTCAAACCCCTTGTTGTATCTGGTAGTGTGGTCGATATCAGCCTCAATCTGAAGAGGGATCTTCCATCACTAGCAGTGTACAGTGGGGAGTATGTTGCACATTTTTAGCTGTGCTAACTGCTGAAGGACCAAACTCTGGAGATATCAATATGATAAAATGATTTAATTCATTTGCTTCTTAATTTAAGTACCTTACTACTTATATGTTGGAAGTGGGCATCATTAATGATGTCCTGGCCGATTACTACTTACATTTTAATACTCATGTGATGTTTTACTGTAGCTAGTGTTTTGTGTGCACCAATGTATTATAATATGCTTAAGTAGACTTCTATCTCATAATGTGAGTTTAAAGCATTAATTATGGGTTCAACTCTGATTACCCAAATTTTAAGGAATCAAAATTTTCAGCAAATTTCTGTCACCCTATTTGTGGTTTATATTGATTTAATTTAAATTTGTTTGCAGTAGAGTTTGATTCCATTTCAATCAATATGATTTTATTAGCTAAATGCTTATGCACTTGCTGCGGCTTATAGCCTTTGTCACTCAATTGCAAAAGCCTATGCCTATGGAGACTTTTTAGTCCAAAATTTTCAATTGTTTTCCCTTGATTTGCAGAGTTTCTAAATTGTTTTCAGTGACCATATCTATTTTTAGGCCTGATCGATTGGGGATTTCTGTAGGGTCTAGTTATTTAACTCGGTGTATTAATTTCTTTTCTTTTCTTTTTCTTTCTCATGTGAATTACAGCCAGCTGAAGCGTCTCAATCTAACTGGAGTTCTTCCTGATGAATTTGGAGATCTTAGTCATCTGCAAGAAATGTAAGAGATGAATGCCAAAAATTAAAGTGATGGTCGGTTTCTAAAATACAAATTGTGAAAAACTATTATAATTTTCACCATTGGATACTGTCATAATTTTTCACATGCTGTATTTTATAAACCGACCCTTAGATCTCTATGATTTTTGTATGTATGACATTTATATGATGAGAGTATCTAACCCCATAGTTGATTTTTTTCAAAAAACATATCCCATATTGGTTAAAAACTTAAGTCCTCGTATAAGCTTATATGTGTACATACCTATAAGAAAAGAATTCAATACACACACACACACACACACAAAAGAAAACTACTTTATTTTTTATTTTTTATTTTTTTTGTTACTTTTAATCCATAATTTGACCAGGCCAATAGATGACTAGTAAAATGGTTTTAATTAAATTATTTAATTCAAGCCAGCCAATGATAAATTGGCTAGTTAAAGATTAGTTTTCTAGGAGTTCGAAGCCAATCAGGAATGCAGGTTATAAGGAGCTTGTTGGCATCCAAACTTTTCACACTGGGAGGATAATTATCAAGCCATAGAACGAGTCTTATCCATATGGGAATAGATAGTAGTTGAAGATGATCCAGCTTGAAGATGAAGATAAAGTTGGAAGATGTAGACGATCCAACAAATAGTTGAAGTCAATCAGGAGACTACCACTTAAAAGTTTATAAATAAAGGCCTGAATACCAATAGAATCTCTATCTCTCTTAACGCACATCAACTCAACAGAAGAATTATAGAGCACTTATCTCTTTTATCCTAACTTGGGGTATGGGGGATTTATTTTGTCTTTGATTTTGCTTGGTCATTTGTTACTCCGCATTGAAGGTGACTTTGGTTCGAGAAGTATAGTAGGATTCTTCCAAAGGCTTGAGGGTAGTTCGAGCCGTAACTTTGTGTGGTGGTTAGTAATTAAGTTCATTTTATTTTTTACTTCAATCTCTACATTCTTCTTCTCCTCCTTCTCTATTTTATTTTATTTTTTTGGTTGAGTTTGCTTATTATTGTTAGGATTAATTCACTTGGCCTGTCTTCTAAAAAGTCTCTTAATTAAGGCAATTCGAACCCCATCACTTGATCTTGATGATAATAAGTGATTCGAACTACCTTGCAGTGGTTTGAACTCCTAAAAATTTAAAAGTGAATGAACATTTTGGCATGCTAGGTGGGACAAGCCAAGTGTAATGGCTCCTAACACTGGAAGCAAACAAACAGAATCTTCACAAGCCAACAATAAAATAGCTAGAGAGGTTGGTCTCGAGCATAGTGACTCTAAAACTAACTTCCCTGTTGGAGATAGGGATTTTTTGATGAGAATAGAAGACTTCGCCCAACAAACAAATGCATTGTTGCATGCTAGTGCTCAGCAAACAAATGCCTTGTTACAACAATTGATAGAAGAGTCTAGACAAAATAGAGGATCACCAGAAACTATTAAGCCCTTGTTGGAAAATTTTGCCAATAATTTGGCAAGTCAAAAAAGGATCAATATAGAAAGGGTTTTCGAAAGACATGTGGCTATGATTCTAGATAGATTACCCTTGCGGGTATATGAACTTCTAGAGGATCATTAAAACCCACTAGGCCATTGCTAGGAAATTTTTCTAGCAATATAGAAAGCCGAATAAGGATATCAAATGATGGTTTTCAAAGGGAAAACCACATTAAGTGCCTAAGTTAAACTCGGGGGTACTATAAATGTTCGAAGTGAATGTAGTATTGTTCGAACCGAACAAATTGATGGCCATAACAATATACATGGTTGTCATGACCAAACTAATGGTTATAATGACCAAAATAATAAAAAAAGATGGTCAAGATTTTTTTGTTGATGCAATATCTATTGACCAAGAAAATGGCCAAAACCATAGAGTTGATGGCCAAAAGTTTGTGGTTAATGAAATAGGTGATGGCCAAAAAGATGGCCATAATTCAATTTTATATGAGTTGAAGCATTTAAATGAACCACTCCATGTTGATTTTATTTTCAAGGAACCTCCGTCAAATCGCCAATTACTTTGGACCATCGCAAATTTTTTGGTATTGTCAAAGAGGATGTTAGGTTTGAACAAAGTAAGAAAACCACCCATCTTACATGGATAGTTTCATATCCAAATTGAATTTGTGGAGCTCGTCAAATTAGCATCAAAATGGATGGGCTAATCAAAATTTTATTGACGAAGAATTTTTCTCAAAGGTGATTAAGTTGATTCAATAGTTTGGCCAAAATTATTGACCTCGATGTGGCCAAGTAAATAGCCAAACAAATGGCTAAGAATTTTTCAGTTTACTGATATCCTGACAGCTTGACCAGTTTTCTTAGAAAATTCATAATTAATCATAGAAAATTTATTTGTGAATTACATTATTTCTATGGCTTTTTAACTTATTGAAGTTGAACTCCACAAAATTTCATGTCATTTGAAGGTGGTTTGCATACCTCAAAGTGGCTTTTTCTATAACCTAAAACGTTTTGGAAATTTCTAGTGCAGCATATACTTTGAATTGGGAGGTCATTCGACCCTATCTAAACTTGTCCAAAATTTATTAAATATTTTTCACATGTTTATTTTCATGTCTATTTTCAGTCTATAAAATTTCATTGCAAAATTATTTGTTGTTATTTTTTAAAAATTTGAACACCGCTAAGAGGTCGATTATGTCATGCATTTTCTAGGACATATATCTGAACTTTAGGGGCACTTCGAACCTAGTTAGAATGGCTTAAAATTTATGAAATTTTATGGAAAAATTCATTTGCATGTTTATTTCCATTATGCAAAATTTCAAAGCAAAATTCTTTGTGGATATTTTATGAAATTCGGACACTTTTTAAAGGTTTCTACTGTTATGTATTTTCCAACACCAAGGAAAAAAAATGGGTGTTTAATTTGTTTATGAAATGATAAGTGGCCGAATTCTTTGATAGTAATCAAGGCCAAAAAATTTTTAAAAAAAGAAATAAAAAAGAGCGAGAAAAAAAAGAGAGGGTTATTCGAATCAACTCTTTAAAAATTAATTCTCAATTTTTACAAAAGTTCGGGAGTATGTTAATCCATAATTTTTACAAAAGTTTGTTGGCATCCAAACTTTTCACTTTTGGAGAATAATTATTAAGCCAAAGAAGAAGTCTTATCCGGATGGGAATAGATAGTAGTTGAAGATAATCCAACTTGAAGATGATGATAAAGCTTGAATATGAAGATAATCCAACAAATAGTTGAAGCCGATAAGGAGACTACTACTTAAAAGTCTATAAATAAAGACCTAAAAACCAACATAATCTCTCTCTCTCAACACACATCAACTTAACAGATGAATTAGAGAGCATCTATCTCTTTTACCCTAACTTGGGGTATGAGGGATTTGTTTTGTCTTTGATGCTGCTTGATCATTTGTGACTCAATGCGCATTGAAGCTGACCTTGGTTCAACAAATATAGTAGGATTCTTCAAAGGCTCGAGAGTAGTTCGAGCCGTAATTTTGTGTGGTTGTTAGTAATTGATAAAGTTTCTTTTATTTTTTTACTTCAATCTCTACATTCTTCTTCTTCTCTTTTTTTATTTTATTTTATTTTTATGATTGAGTTTGCTTATTATTATTAGGATTAATTTATTTGGCCTCTTTTCTAAAAAGTATTCTTAATTGAGACAATTCCAATCCCATCTGATCTTGATCGTAAAAAGTTATTCCAACCACTTAAAATTGAATCAACAATTATCTTCCCGTTTTTTTCCCTAGGGTATTTACGTTGAATACAATCTTGTAAGGACTTGTGCCTCCATTTCAAACATCCTAGTAGAATCCAACTACCACTGTGGAAGATTTGCAACCCTGTATTTAATGACCATTTCGAATTGAGAAATACTTGGTGAAGTTTCTTTTTTCAACAGTGATCTCTCTCGCAACTATATCAATGGAACAATCCCAATGAGTCTTGCTCGGCTCCCTAATCTTACTATTCTGTAAGTTGTGATTACTTGCATTTGTAAATGTGAGAGCCTTTATTTTCTTGATAATTAGTGAACAGTTAACTGGTCTGCATATTTGTGACTGTTGGTACACTGCATTGCAGGGCTCTTTTGGGAAACCGCATCAGTGGTACGATTCCTGGAGAAATTGGTGATATTGCTACACTTAAGGAGCTGTAAGTCATTGAATAGAATTCTATGCCTATTAATTACAACATTAACTGATGCTTGACCTTGATTATAATTTAAATTGTCTTTTATCCAGGAACTTGCAGGATAATCAGCTTGGCGGAGAGTTTCCTACAAAACTTGGAAATTTGAAAAATTTGGAGAGACTGTAAGACTACTGATCATTTCCTCCTTTGTCTATTTAATTAAATTTTACATTTTATTTTTCTTTCAAAATAATCATTCAAATCCCTTGGATTCTGATTGCATTGAGCTATAAAGCCATTTTCGTTAATATATTTTTGACACAAGAAGTTTTCTTGGTACTTATTGGTTAATGAAATGACGTGAGTGGAGTAATTATATAATGATGAATGAAATTGTTGTCTCCCAATAAAGATTGGATTTATTGGAATTGTTGTCTCCCCCACGGAGCATTTTCCATCATGATCATTGCATTTGCCAAATGACAAAGTTATTCTATTAGAAATATTGAGTTTTGCTGAGATTGTACGATATAATGCAATCTGTAACCAAGAGAACAAATGATATTTGAACTGTTGTGATGATCATCCAGCGACACAAAACAAGCAGTTGCTTGAAATAGGTGTGTTAAGATGCTGTCCAGGTGTTGAACTCAAGTCAGAGTCTCTGTCTCCATAGCTGAATTGCTGCTGCTTCTTTTTTTCCAATGTTGTAAATATCACACACCTCATATCCGTGATGGACAGCTTGTGTCCATGTTAAATAGTATACAACTACCCAAAATATTAAGGCCAAGACATTACTTGCTACTACTATTATGCTAGTTGTATTATTACTTCTAGTCCTATTTTTGTCATGTTGCATACAGGGATTTCATGACAGCGTTTCTTACTTCTGCAGCCTTCTTTCTGGAAATAATTTTAATGGAAGTATACCGGAAAATTTTGTCAACTTAAAGAATTTAAAAGCTTTGTAAGTTGTTTTTTTCTTTGGCTAAGCTGGAAACTTTGCGAGTAATTTAACTATTTGGACATCTAGGGCCTGTTTACTTCGTGAAAATTTTCACAATTTTCATTTTCTATGGAAATTTTTAAAAAATGATTTTCATTTTCAATTTTCAAAATTTAGAAAATGCGTTTACTTTGCAAAAATGAAAACTATTTTCAAAATCTAAAAATAGTTTAAATATGTTTACTAAAACTATATATTATCTGTATATGTTTTATTATTTTCATTTTTTGGTTTTACAGTTGGTCTGCATATTTTTTTCCATGTTTATAAGCATTGCCATGATATAATCCTTGTTTTCAATTTTTGTGAAAATACAGAAAACGTCTTTTTGATGTTTTCACATTTTCTTAAAAACTGAATTCATTTTCTTGAAAACAGTTTTCATTTTTTACAAGTAAACGCGTTTTTTGGGCTGTTTTCTGTTTTTATTGAAAATGAAAATGAAAATTGTGAAAATTTTCACGAAGTAAACAAGCCCCTATTATTTTTAGTTTGAAGTCCCTTGACTCCATGTACTGCTTTGCAGTCTGATAGATGGGAATAGATTATCTGGCAAGATACCTGATTTTATTGGGAATTGGACAAATATTACGAGACTGTGAGTACTGTACTTCGTTTCATATTTCTGTCAATGTTATTACCACTTAGATTTATTTGAAGACATTTTATTTGTTGCAGGGATATGCAAGGCACATCCATGGAGGGGCCCATACCTAATATGTCCAACTTGACCGAATTAAAAGAGTTGTGAGCACATATTCCACTATCTGATAGTTCATATATTCAGTGTAGTAATCTTGTGCATGGTTGGAAACTGAAAATCTAGAAAGATGTGTTATATTTTGAGCTTAATATAAGCTAATGTAGCTTTAATTTAATGTGGGTCCCACAAGCCCTTTTAAGTGGGCCCATATTGGAATACATTCATCTCATGAAGGAGATTAATGTGTTGTTTTAATAAGCTAAAAATATTGATGTTTTGAATGAGAAATTGTAGTGGATAATCACCTACTTGAAATTGGTTGAAGATGGTAATCACCATTGTCCCACATTGGAAAAATAGTGGAAAGATAGTGTGTTTATATACTCTCACATTGGACCTATGGGTTGGGCCCCAAAGGGTACCAAAGTTTTGTGAGGGGAGAGGACCTATCCAAACCACCCGCCCACACCGGGCCGAGTCATCTAGACTGACCCATTATCTTTTTGGGCCAAGTCTGATTACCATATGTGAAGAGTCATGTCTCTCCAGATTTCTGAAGAGTTGTACCTCTGCAGGAAGGTTATGTCTCTTCGGATTTTGCTGGAGGGTTATGTCTGTTCGGGTTGCACCTCTTCTGCAAAGAGTTGTGTCTGGTGCCTTTCTGCACTTCACGAAAAGGCACCAGTGAGTCTAGTGCCTTTCTGCACTTCACGAAAAGGCACCAGTGAGTCTATAAATAGCACACGGTTTTAGCCATTTTATTCATTCAATTCATTGCATTTCTGCATACTGTCGTTGAGAGAGAGATAGCATTTTTGGTTCGCTGAGTTTGCAGATTGTAGTGCTTCCTCCGTCAGACGTGATCATTGTATCCTGGGAGATAGACGTCCATCAAACTCTAAGCACCAAGTAGAGGGGCGAAATCTGTCTTAAGGACAAAGTGTCTAACGCTTGCCTTGATCAATTTCTGCATCAATCAATTTCTGCTGCAAGTTTAATTAAATTTTATGCACGACTTGAAAGTCATTTATTTAAGTGCAATTATTGTATATATATATATATATATATATATATATATATTCTGTATTTGTCTTCTTCATCTTTTAGGTATATAATTCTGTATTTTACAGAATTGATATACATTCTGTTTTGTTCCTTTAATTTCATTGTTTTGTTATTTAACACAATATTATCAAATTCTAGATAATCCAAATTCCAAGTTCAAATTTTCCAACAATCTTAAGACAGATTTCCGTTTTATTAGACATATTTCCGTTTTATTTAGAATTTGGATTAATATTGTGTTTTAAACAAAGTGTTTGTTTTTAAAATTCATTTTTTAATTTCTGAAAATACAGAAATGGCAAGTGAAAGTGGCAACATTGTGAATGTGCCTCCTGTTGTGGCACCAACCCCTACTCCTACACATGTTCCTGCACATGAGGAGAAACCTGAAAAAAATTCAATGGTACTGAGTTTAAGAGATGGCAACAGAAAATGTTGTTTTATCTTACAACTTTGAATTTGGCAAGGTTTCTTTATGAAGACGCACCTATTCTCAAAGAGGGTGAAACTAATACTCTTACTATTGTTGCGTTAGAGGCGTGGAAACACTTCGATTTTTTGTGCAAGAACTACATCCTCAATGCGTTGGACAACATATTATACAATGTGTATAGTCCAATAAAAACTGCAAAGGAACTTTGGGACTCCTTGGACAAAAAGTACAAAACGGAAAATGCCGGGCTAAAAAAGTTCGTTGTGGGCAGATTCCTTGATTTTGTAATGGTTAACTCCAAAACTGTGATAAGCCAAGTGCAAGAACTTCAAGTGATTCTACATGAAATTCATGCCGAAGGTATGTCTTTAAGTGAATCTTTTCAAGTTGCTGCTTTAATTGAAAAATTGCCTCCATCTTGGAAAGAATTCAAAAATTACTTGAAGCACAAGCGCAAGGAGATGTCTCTTGAGGACTTGATTGTGAGATTAAGGATTGAAGAAGACAACCGAAATTCTGAGAAGAAAAAGGGGAAAAATCCTATGGAGTCAAAAGCAAATATAGTGGAGCAAGCGCTAAAGAATAATAATAATAAAAAACGGAAATTCTCTGGCCAAAGCTCTCAAGGGTCTAAAGGAGGAAACCAATGTGGCAATCCAAAGAGGTTCAAAGGAAAGTGCTTTGTTTGTGATAAGCCTGGACATCGTGCAAAGGATTGTCGTCAAAGAAAGAACAAAGGAACCAATAAAAATGCTCAAGCTAATGAAGTAGAGACTCTTTCAGATACAATAGGTGACATGAACCTATCTGCTGTGGTATCTGAAGTAAATTTGATGCATAATTTGAAAGAATGGTGGGTGGATACTGGAGCTACTCGCCATATTTGCATAGACAAAGGAATGTTTTCTACTTATCAATCAATGAATAGTGGAGAACAACTTTATATGGGCAACTCATCTTCTTCTAACATTGCTGGTCATGGAAAAGTCATTTTAAAGTTAACTTCTGGAAATGAGCTTACTTTAAATGATGTGCTGCATGTGCCAGATATTCGCAAGAATCTTATGTCTGGAACTTTGTTGAGCAAGAATGGTTTTAAGTTGGTCTTTGAGTCTGATAAGTTTATACTTATCAAGAATGGAGTGTATATGGGAAAAGGGTATATGTGTAATGGGTTATTTAAGATGAATGTTGTTCCTATTATTCCTAAGATTAATAAAGTTATATCTTCTACTTATATTGCTGAGTCTTCTAATATATGGCATGGTAGACTAGGACATGTTAATTATGATACTTTACGTAAATTAGTTAATATGGATTATTTGCCTAAGTTTACTATTGATTTAAATCATAAATGTGAAACTTGTGTGGAAGCAAAATTAACAAGGACTTCTTTTAATTCAATTAAAAGAAGTACCGAACCTCTATATTTGATACATAGTGATATTTGTGATTTAAAGTTTGTTCAAACTAGAGGAGGTAAAAAGTATTTCATTACTTTTAGGGTTAATTACACTTTACCCACCTGTGGTTTGCCTCTAATTCGATTTGCCTACCCGTGGTTTCATTTTTCACACTTTACCCACCTGTGATTCCCTCCGTTACTCCTCCGTAACCCACCTCCAGTGCAGACGTTACTCTAACACATAAACTCATAAAAACTAAACCTAAAACGGATCAAACACTGGACACTCCCAAAACACACTCTCATCCTTTTAATTTTTTGAAACCTAGGGTTTTAAAATTCTTTGAGGGAAATTGGGTTTTTTCAAAAAGTCACTGAGCACGGCCAAGCTGAGAGAAATGAGTGGTAGCGACATCTTCACTGATGGAAAGGCAGAATCAAGAGACTATCTGGGTGGAATCCGCAAGCCCCCTGGTGGCGAGAGCAGCATTGCATTGGTTTAACTTGTACGGTCTAACTCTTTTTTTACATTATTATCGTTGCATGTTTGGTTTCTTCATATCTCAGTGTGGGTTTTGTTTTTGACTGGCGGGAGGGCTCTTTCGTGCTCATCTTAAGCAGCACTTTGAGTGTCGGACTGGTGAATACAAGTTGCGGTATATGTATACATTGTTAGAGTATAACTTTAGATTAAAATGCGGCATGTTTGGCTAATTGGGTTCAACAGTGATGTTCTCTCAGTGTCTTCCAGGTTTGTGTTTGGTTGTTCTCCAAACTAATTTTGTTGATAGACGAGATATTTAAGGGCATTTTGATGAAGACATAGCAAGCAAAAACCCAATTTCCCTCAAAGAATTTTAAAAGGATGAGAGTGTGTTTTGGGAGTGTCCAGTGTTTGATCTGTTTTAGGTTCAGTTTTTATGAGTTTATGTGTTAGAGTAACGTCCGCACTGGAGGTGGGTTACGGAGGAGTAACGGAGGGAATCACAGGTGGGTAAAGTGTGAAAAATGAAACCACGGGTAGGCAAATCGAATTAGAGGCAAACCAAAGGTAGGTAAAGTGTACTTAACCCTTACTTTTATTGATGATAGCACTAAATATTGTTATGTTTATTTAATTAGAAGTAAAGATGAAACATTAGATATGTTTATACATTTCAAGAATGAAGTTGAGAATCAACTTAGCAAAAAGATAAAGGTTCATAGAAATGATAGAGGTGGCGAATATGAGTCTGATCCTTTTGGTGAGTTCTGCTCTAACCATGGGATTATACATCAAACTACTGCGCCATATTCACCTCAGCAAAATGGTGTTGCTGAACGTAAAAATAGAACCTTAAAAGAAATGAAGAATGCTATGTTATTAAGTTCTGGTTTACCTCAGGACTTGTGGGGCGAAGCTTTGCTTTCTGCAAATTATATTCTCAACAAATACCTCGAAAAAAATACAACCACAACACCTTATGAATTATGGAAAGGTCGAAAGCCTTCCTATACATTTTTAAAAGTATGAGGGTGTTTGGCTAAGGTAGCGGTTCCTACTCCTAAAAAGGTTAAGATAGGACCAAAGACTGTTGATTGTATATTCATAGGCTATGCTCAGAATAGTAGTGCATATCGATTTCTTGTTTATAAATCTGACATTCCTAATATTCATGCAAATACAATTATTGAATATAGGAATGCTTCATTTTTTGAACATGTGTTTCCACATAAAGCTTCACGTGAAATAAGTTCTTCTTCACAAGAGACTAGTTCTCTTAAAAGAACTTATGAGACTGCGACTAGTGATAATAAAGTTCAAATTGAGGAGGAACCTAGAAGCAGTAAGAGGGCAAAGATTTCAAAATCTTTTGGTCCTGATTTTCTGACTTATTTGTCAGAAAATGATCCTCAAAGCTTCAATGAAGCTATGTCCACTCCTGAAGCACCTCTTTGGAAAGAGGCAATTAATAGTGAAATTGAATCCATCATGCAAAATCATACTTGGGAGTTGGTGGATCTTCCTCCTGGGAATAAACCACTTGGATGCAAGTGGATATTCAAAAGGAAGATGAAAGCTGATGGATCAATTGACAAGTATAAAGTCAGATTGGTAGCTAAAGGCTTTAAACAAAAGGAAGGTGTGGACTATTTTGACACATATTCACCAGTTGCAAGAATAACATCCATTAGAATGTTAATAGCTATTGCAGCTGTGCACAATCTCGAAATACATCAAATGGATGTTAAAACAGCTTTCCTAAATGGTGAATTACAAGAGGAAATTTATATGGAACAACAAGAAGGGTTTAAAGTTCTAGGCAAAGAAAGGAAAGTTTGTAGGCTTGCGAAATCTCTTTATGGATTAAAACAAGCTCCAAAGCAATGACACGAAAAATTTGACAAAGTGATGATGTCAAATGGTTTCAAAATCAATGAGTGTGACAAGTGTGTCTGTGTCAAAGAGACTGATGGTAGTTATGTCATAGTATGTCTCTATGTTGATGATATGCTTATTATTGGAAGTAATAATGACGTCATTACTACTACCAAGAAGAAGTTAACCATAAATTTCGATATGAAAGATATGGGTGTTGCAGATGTTATTCTAGGAATTAAAATTTCTAGAACATCTAATGGAATATTATTATCTCAATCTCATTATATTGAGAAAATACTAAAGAAATTTAATCAGTTTGATTGTAATCCTGTGAAAACACCGGTAGATATAAATCTACATTTATTGAAAAATAAAGGTGAAACTGTATCTCAACTAGAGTATTCCCAAATTATTGGAAGTCTGATGTACTTAATGAATTGTACTCGACCAGACATAGCTTACTCAGTGAGTAAATTAAGTAGATATACTAGTAACCCAGGATTAGATCACTAGAAGGCAATAGTTAGAGTTTTAAGATATTTGAAATACACTCTAAACTATGGGTTACACTATACAAAATATCCAGCTGTACTTGAAGGGTATTGTGATGCTAACTGGATATCTGATACAAAGGATTCTAAATCCACAAGTGGATACTTATCCACTCTTGGAGGAGGAGTTGTATCTTGGAAATCATCCAAGCAAACGTGCATTGCTAGATCCACAATGGAATCAAAGTTTATAGCTTTAGATAAAGCTGGTGAAGAAGCAGAGCGGCTTCGACAATTCTTAGAGGATATTCCAATGTGGTCAAAACCTGTGCCAGCTATTTGTATTCATTGTGATAGTCAATCAGCTATTGGAAGGGCACGGAATGATATGTATAACGGTAAGTCTCAACATATACGTCGAAGACATAATACCGTGAATCAGTTGCTCTCAATTGGAGTTATCTCCATAGAGTATATAAAGTCAAAAGATAATCTAGCGGATCCGTTAACTAATGGTTTGACTGGAGAGCAAGTGTATAATTCATCGAGGGGAATGAGATTAAAGCCTAAATATTAAGAGTTACCATAATAGAAACCCAACCTAGCTGACTGGAGATCCCAAGATTTAGGTTCAAAAGGGACAACCTAATTGTGTGTGACTCAGAAGAATCACTAAGAAGAGAATTCTCTTACTTATTCCTATGATGAGACTGTGATGCCTGTAGCGTGAATCAGGTTAAGCTAAGCTTTTAATGATTCTTATATCTTGAATTTTTCAAGTGGGGTATAGCAAGATACTCTTAATAAGAATCACCTATATGAATGTAGAAGGGGGCCACCTCTATGAGAATGATAAGGCTAAATTCTCTAGAGCATTCATGAAAACCAGGTTGTTCAGGGCCAAAATGAACACAATAATAAGAATAAAAAATGTTTGGAGGGAAACTGTGTGAATTCTATTGTCTTGGTTTGCATAAAAAGCTGAACAGTTCAAGACATCATGTTCACTGATTAGCCAGCAAATCCGATAGTCTTTAACTAAGGAAGGTTCAAGGCCACAAGCTACCTCTCCTGATGCGGGGACTCTCCTTATCTCTCTCTTGAGTCTACATTTATCATATGCATAGTTAACCAGCCAATTTTCATTCATGTGGGGGATTGTTATATTTTGAGCTTAATATAAGCTAATGTAGCTTTAATTTAATGTGGGTCCCACAAGCCCTTTTAAGTGGGCCCATATTGGAATACATTCATCTCATGAAGGAGATTAATGTGTTGTTTTAATAAGCTAAAAATATTGATGTTTTGAATGAGAAATTGTAGTGGATAATCACCTACTTGAAATTGGTTGAAGATAGTAATCACCATTGTCCCACATTGGAAAAATAGTGGAAAGATAGTGTGTTTATATGCTCTCATATTGGACCTATGGGTTGGGCCCCAAGGGGTACCAAAGTTTTGTGAGGGGAGAGGACCTACCCAAACTTGGGCTTGATCCAAACCACACACGCGCGCGCCCGCCCCGCACCGAACCGGGTCGGGTGGGGTAGGGTCATCTAGACTGACCCATTATCTTTTTGGGCCAAGTCTGATTACCATATGTGAAGAGTCATGCTTCTCCAGATTTCTGAAGAGTTACACCTCTGCAGGAAGGTTATGTCGTTATGTCTCTTCGGATTTTGCTGAAGGGTTGCACCTTTTCTAGAGGGTTATGTCTGTTCGGGTTGCACCTCTTCTGCAAAGAGTTGTGTCTGGTGCCTTTCTGCACTTCACAAAAAGGCACCAGTGAGTCTATAAATAGGACACGGTTTTAGCCATTTTATTCATTCAATTCATTGCATTTCTGCATATTGTCGTTGAGAGAGAGATAACATTTTTGGTTCGCCGAGTCTGCAGATTGTAGTGCTTCCTCTGTCAGACGTGATCATTGTATCCTGAGAGATAGACGTCCATCAAACTCTAAGCACCAAGTGGAGGGGCGAAATCTGTCTTAAGGACAAAGTGTCTAACACTTGCCTTGATCAATTTCTGCATCAATCAATTTTTGCTGCAAGTTTAATTCAATTTTCTGCACGACTTCTAAGTTATTTATTTAAGTGCAATTATTGTATATATATATATATATATATATATTCTGTGTTTGTCTTCTTCATCTTTTAGGTATATAATTCTGTATTTTACAAAATTGATATACATTATGTTTTGTTCCTGTAATTTCATTGTTTTGTTATTTAACACAATATTATCAAATTCTAGATAATCCAAATTCCAAGTTCAAATTTTCCTACAAGATGAAACAATTAATTTGATATGATGCTTCTTGATTGTCAGGAGGATAACTGATTTGAGTGGATCATCACCTTTGGATTTCCCTGATTTGAAAAATTCCAAAAAAATGGAAAAACTGTGAGTTAAATGCAGATTTATTTTCCTGCAATGTGCAATCATCCTATATTGTTTATTTTGTTGTTTCATTAATTTGTATTATGTGGTGCAGGGAATTGAGAAATTGCTTAATTACTGGTCAAATCCCTGAATATATTGGAAGCTTCACACAAATGAAAAAGTTGTAAGTTGCTTGGGATGGGCATTCTTGTATAGATGCTTGGATTCTTCAATTTTCTTTTTCTATCCAGTGTTGATTTGATATCGCTAAATAAAGAAATTCCAAATTTTAAGCTCATACTTTTAAATAATTAAGTGATTGAACATGCATTGCCAGGAAAGTGATTAAATCTAATTTTGTTCCTATATCTTGATATCATCTGAAGTTATTAACAATTATGAAAGAAGAATGAATTCCTTTGTTGTTTCTATTAATTGATATCAATGGGGTATATATACAACACATCACCTAATATAATATCAATGCCTATTAAATAAATGGAAACAAAACATGAAGCAAACAAGGAGGAAAACATGGAATAAAGCAAGGAGGAAAACATGGAGGCTGTAGGCTGTAGGAAAACATGGAGGCTGCATTTCTTAACACTCCCCTCAAGTTTGGAATGTATGTTAATAATTCCTAACTTGCTGAGTAGAGTCGAGAATATTGAAGAACTCAATGGCTTTGCAAAAATGTCAGCAGGCTATTGTGATGTGGGAACATGTGTCATCTTGATCATTCCTTCTTGAACCTTTTCTCGTATAAGATGACAATCAATTTCTATATGCTTTGTTCGTTCATGGAAGACTGGGTTTGAAGCAATATAGAGTGCTGCCTGGTTGTCACAATATAGATTAGTAGGATGTGAATGTTCGATGCCCAAATATTGTAGAATAGTTCCTAACTAGATAATTTCACAACAAGTTGCGGCAATAGATCGGTATTCGGCTTCTGCGCTGGATCGTGATACTGTGGTTTGCTTTTTGGTTTTGAAGGAAACTAATGAACTTCCAAGAAATATACAATACCCAGTGACTGACCGTCAAGTATCACGACACCTAGCCCAATATGCATCACAAAATGCATTCAATTGAATTGAACTTTCTGCAGGAAGAAAAATTCCTTGTCCTGGAGTTTGTTTCACATATCGTAAGACACGGTGAGCTGCCTCTAAATGTGGTACTCGTGGCTTTTCCATAAATTGACTCAAAACATGAATTGCATATACCAAGTCGGGTCGTGTGATAGTCAAATAAATTAACCACCCAACAAGTCTTCGGTATGAAGAGGGATCACTAATATATTCACCTTCAAACTTGCTGAGAGATAAGTTTTGTTCCATGGAAAAGAGGCTGGTTTCACACCAAGATATCCAACATCTTCAAGAATCTCGAGAGCATATTTTCGTTGTGAAAGAGTAATGCCTTTGTTAGATCGTGCAACCTCTATACCTAGAAAATACTTCAATTGTCCAAGATCCTTCAATTTAAATTGATTCCTCAAGAACGCTTTGGTGTCTTCAATGTCTTGTAGATTGTTTCCTGCTAGGATGACATCATCTACATAAATTAGGAGAGCAGTGAATTTACTATTCTGGGATCAGACGAACAAGGAATAATTAGCCTTCGATTGCCTTAAGTTGGTTGTCTTGAGAGCAGTAGAGAGTTTGATGAACCATTGCCGTGAAGCTTGTTTGAGGCCATACAATGATTTGTGAAGTTTGCAAACTCGTGTCTCCCCTTTTCGACTGAAACCAGGAGGCAAAGACATATAAACATATTCATCCAGATCTCCATGTAAAAAGGCATTATTGATATCGAGTTGGTGGAAATGCCAGTGTTGAGTTGAAGCCACGACAAGGAGAAGGCGAACTGTCACAAGCTTTGCAACGGGAGCAAAAGTCTCACGGAAGTCTAGGCTTTCGACTTGGTTGTATCCTTTTGCTACTAATCTGGCTTTATAGCGTTCCACAATGCCATCGGAGATGAGTTTGATTTTGTAGACCCATTTGCACCCAGCCAGCTTCTTCCCAGGAGGTAATGGTTGTAGAGACCATGTGCCATTGGCTTTTAAAGAATCAAGTTCTTCTTGCATAGCGAGATGCCATTTAGGATCACAAACTGCCTGTGCATAAGAGGATGGCTCTTTTTTCGACTGAAAGAAAAATGGTGAAGGCACGGTGTTTGGTAGATAATCTATCATATGAAAGAACATTAGATAAGGGGTAGGTGATACCTGTAGCTCCAACCGAGACCGAGTTAGATGCTGGGACGTTTTGTGAAGGAAGAGAAATGATTTTGTGGATCTGAAGGCAAGGTTGACGGAGGGTGATCAACTGATGGAGGAGCTGCAGGCGAATGAATGCCTTGAGAAGAAACTTAGTTATTGGAATAGGAAGGAGATTCTTCTTGAGAGGTTTTATGGGCTTCAGTATCATCCGAAGGTGACACATTGACCGGAAGGGATGGAAACACTTCAGTGTTGGAAGGAAAGGATGGAGTGGAGTTGATCATTATATGTTGATGAATGATGAGGCATTGGAGGTGAATCTGCAACGAAAGAGGATAAAGGAAATATATTATCATTAAAAATGACATCACGTGAGACAAAAATTTTACCGGTTGAAAAATCATAAACTTTGTATCCTTTTTTAGCATATGGATAGCCCAAGAAAAGCCATCGGGTGGCTCTAGCATCAAATTTGGTGGGACGATGATGATGTGTTGAGGCAAAACATAAGCAACCAAATACTCGCAAATGATCATATGTGGGCTGTTTGTGAAAAAGCATTTCGAAAGGTGTTTTTCCTTGAAGAAGAGGTGTGGGGATTCGGTTGATGAGATAGGTAGCAGTCAAGATGGCGTCTCCCCAGAATTTCTTTGGAAGATTGGCTTGAAATAACAAGGCTCGGGCTACGTTGAGAAGGTGACAGTGTTTTCTCTCGGCTACTCCATTTTGTTGTGGAGTGGAGACACAACTAGTTTGATGAATGATACATATTTCTAAATAAAAATCTCTCATTGTAAATTCAGGACCATTATCACTACGAAGAATTTTGACTTTTGAGGAAAATTGTGTTTCGATGAGATTGATGAATGTGGTGATATCGTGCAACGAGTTTGTTTAGACACAACTAGTCTGATATATGATGCATCAAATAAACCCATGTGCAACGAGTGTAATCATCAACGATGGTAAGAAAATATCGTGCCCCAGTAATTACAGGAACATGGTACTCTCCCCAGATATCGACATGAATTAATTCAAAAGGTGCTTTAGTGTGAATAGAGCTTAGTGGAAATGGAGAACGAGTTTGTTTAGCCAATGGGCTAATTAAACAATCAGAAATATCACAAAATTTGATGTTTGTGATTGAATGAGAAAGCAAACCAAAAACCTTATTTGATAGATGACCAAGGCGTTGATGCCAAAGTTTCGGGGAACAAGTGGTTGGTGTGGTGACTACATTGCATTTGGCTCTTTGTGGAATATCAAGATAGTAGAGTCCTCCTCTCTCAGTTCCCGTCCCAATCATTTTCCCCGATCGTTGGTTCTGTGGCATACAAGTACTATTAGTGAATATGACAAAGTAGTGGGAATTGTGAACAAGTTTGCTAATAGAAATTAAGTTTAATTTAAAAGAAGGGACACATAGCACATCATGCAAGACAAAACCAGCAAAATGGATGCTGCCTATGTGTGTGACGGCAATGATGTCTCCATTGGGAAGATGCACAGTTCGGTTGGTGACATGAGAGTTCGTGGTCAACAAATCAGCGGAGCAAACCATATGATATGTGGCTCCTGTGTCAAGTTTCCAGCACGTTTCTTTGTCATTAACAAAGGCGCACAGAAGGTTGTACCTGAGAAATCGCTCATGGCAGATGTACTGCCGACATGTTTGGCCATGGAATTAGGCTTATTCCTAGTAAGCACTTCATGAGGTTTTTGTATTGCTCTGCTGTGAGAGTGAATGGTGCAAAGGTTGCTGGTGTATTGGCATCTGCATGATTGACCTTAGGCTTGGCTAAGTCTTCGATTACCTGTGTGTCTTTTCTTGCCATGTGTATTGGCTAGAAGAAGGAGGGCAATTTCTTGTGAGTGAGAGGAATCAAATTTCCAAAATTTGACTCCGCCAATGAGTCCGGAACAGTTGAATTAGCTGGAAAGTACTCTTGAATCGTCTGAATTGGACTTTGGATGGCTTAGATTTGATAAAATCAAAATCTGGCCTGAATGGAATTCCATAAAGTTGAGGGGCAAAAATGTAATTATCCAAAAATTGAGAAACAAAATGTAATTACCCAAATGTTGAGGGGTAAAAATGTAATTACCTGAAAGTTGAGGGGCAAAATTTTAATTTCCCAAAAGTTTTTGGGCAAAAATGTAATTACCCAAAAGTTGAGGGCCAAATTGTAATTTCCAGAAAATTGAGGACTGATATGCAAATTCTAAAACTTTGGCTGATGTGGCGCTGATTGAGCAGCTCGGTTGGAGGCTTGGCTTGGATCGTCCGTGAGATAATCCTGTGTGGGTGCGTCTAGATCCTTTCGATGCACTTGTGCTCGTTTGGGCTCGTTTGAACTCGAATTTGACTGATCTTTGGCTTGTTTCGATTGTCTCAATAAGACGAACACACTGGAGCATTCAAATATGAGTTTTAAGCAACTTGAATTTTTGACAAATTCTAGAAAAACGCTTTGTTCTGTGTTTTTGGACCTCCTAGATGCTCTGATACCATATGAAAGAAGAATAAATTCCTTTGTTGTTTCTATTAATTGATATCAAGGGGGTATATATACAACACATCACCTAATATAATATCAATGCCTATTAAATAAATGGAAACAAAACATGAAGCAAACAAGGAGGAAAACATGGAATAAATCAAGGAGGAAAACAAATGAAACTGTTAAGCATCTGAGCTGAATCAGACTTGGATTTAATTTATGGACTGTACTTGAATTTTTAATCATTGTGCACATATATTGTTAATGGTAATTGAACAATTGAAATAGTTAAATGAAACTGTTAAGCATCTGAGCTGAATCATACTTGGATTTAATTTATAGACTGTACTTGAATTTTTAATCATTGTGCACATATATTGTTAATGGTAATTGATGCATTGTGATACTAATTTTCATTTCATAGCATTAATATTTTTTTTCATAGGGTTTGAATGGTAATATAGGTCATAATTTGCTTAATTACCACCGAATGATTTATCAGGCCAGAAAGGAAAATTCAGTTGTTTCAAAATTTGAAACTAGAGGCAAATTTACTGCTCTTTTTTCCTTTTTGGTGTTGTTTTAGATTCATTCTGTTACTCAGAAGTCAATAGTTTGAAATTCTGTGGTCTATCACATGCCCACACCCTATGGAAATTGAATGGTTGCATATTGAAATTGAGCCCATTGTGTTTTTCATAGCCTTTTGAAATGAGTCTATTTTGCATCATCTTTAAAAAAAAAAAAAAAAAGGTACACATATATATATAAACATATCAGAGGTGCTATTATTAGATGCACCTGATGCATCTTGCATCAGGTGCCCTCCTCGAGAGCCACCTGTGATGCAAATTTTTAAAAACTGACCGTTGGATTAAATACCCCTATAATGTATGTCATGTCTGCCAAAAACACAGTGATCCAACGGTTGGTTTCTGAAAAAACTGACTGCTAAAAAATTATAACATTTTAAAGAACAAAAAAGTCATAGTTTTTTAGCATTCAGTTTTCTCAGAAACCAACCATTGGATCACTGTGATTTTTGGCAGACATGACATACATTATAGGGTATCTAATCTAACGGTCAGTTTTTAAAAATTTTCATCACAGGTGGCTCTAGAGAAGGGCACGTGATGCAAGATGCATCAGGTGCACCTTATAACAATATATATATATATATATATATTGATGATGTCGAAAATAGGTAAATGATTAGATTAGGTAAGTCAGGAACTAAGTCGGACTAGATTCCGACCTCTTACACTAGTGTTCCTTCTACAAAGCTCCGATGAACAAGTTAGCTTTTTAGAACGCATGTTAAAAGAAAGTGTAATAAATGTGGGTTTGTTACCTACCTCGTTCAAGAAGTAATGCCCTCTTTTTATAGGGTGATCATGGAAATCATGACTCGAGTGCATCACTTGAGTGTTATTTCATTTTTAAGGTTTATGAGGTCAGATCAGCCAGGCATTTAAGACTTTTATGCCCATTTATAAATCATTTCGGCCCGTCAGAAGATAACCTTAAGAACCGGCCATATCCCATGTTGGAAGATCACCTAAAAGCCTGCCCATATCACATGTCGGAGTCAGTTAATGCAAAGCCCACATGCTCAGCTGGCTCAGAATCTTCCATAGAGGCGTTCAGATCGTCCTACTTACACAGGTCGAGTAACTCATATAGATCGAACATACCTCGGGTAGATCTTCTGATCTGTCATCACCTTGTCCACATGTCGTGATCAGGATTGAAGAAGGTTTTTACTCTCTTTATATATATATATATATAGAGTTTTTCTCTTATAAGGTGATGCTGATTATAGCTTAAAATCAGCAAATAATAGCAGTCGTTGGATGAAGGTTGGGAGTGGATGAACAGCTGATAATATTGTCACTTAAACGACCCGGAAGGAGGCTACGACCCGCGAGATGCTACGACCCGCGTGAATCGACCCGGGCAAGTAATAAACCCCAAATTATTTGAGGGCATTTAGCCCCAAATCGCAAGCCTCAGTTCGCAAAAACCAAATCGCCAGCAGTGAAGAAGACGATTTCCCAAATCGCAAGCTCTAATCGGTCTCTCCATCTCCGGCGGCCTCCTTCCGGTGTCGACCTCGCGTGAATCAGCAGTGAAGAAGAAACTCCACGAACTCCATCTCCGGCGGCCTCCTTCCGGAGACAACGGTCCTCGAAGGCCCTGAAACTCCACGAACTCCATCTCCGGCGGCCTCTTTCCGGCGACAACGGTCCTCGGAGGCCATGGCGACCCTTCATCTTCTTCTTCTCTTTCTCCTTCTGCTACTGCAGCGGCCCTTCATCTTCTTCTTCTCTTTCTCCTTCTGCTGCTGCAGCTGCAGCTGCTAAAAGGCAAAGGGGGTTTATGACTTTTGGGTTTTGATGTGAAGCTCTGGTCTGGTTGTGTTTGGTTAATCAAGAAATATGTGCTACATTTTACCATAATATGTTGTTGTTTGGTTGCCGAGAAAATGTAGGAAAATAGAAGGGAAAAAAAAAGGAGGGTCGATTCACGCAGGTCGTAGCATCTCGCAGGTCGTAGCCTCATTCTGGGTCGTTTAAGTGACAATATTATCAGCCGTTCATCCACTCCCGACCTTCATCCAACGGCTGCTGTTATTTGCTGATTTTAAGCTATAATCAGCATCACCTTATAAGAGAAAAACTATATATATATATATATAAGCACAGAAAAGGAGGCTTAAACCAAACCTGTACAAACATGCCCAAAAGAACTAATCAAACAAAGAAGGTTGAAATGGTACAAAAGCTTAAGAAAAAAAAAAACATGAGAACGATGAAGTTTGAAGTATCTGAGGCTCATTCTGATAGAAGCATTATTAATTGAAGAGCACTAGCTTTGGGATTTTTTTTTTTTTTTTTTTTTGAGGTCCTTCCTCTATATGAGCAGTTGGAATTACCAATAATGTTATTTTAATTATGTTATCATTTGTGGTGATGACTCGATTTATGCGGTAATCACATTCTATGGAGCAGATTTGTGAAATGTTTTCGAAAACAAAATTGAGTGGCCGGCTCAATGAATTATATTCCAATATGGTCCATGATTCATGGTGACAATTTTATCTCAATTATGTGATATGAACTTTTTTTCTTGTAGAGACCTGAGCTTCAACAGATTAACTGGTCAAATACCATCTCTAACAGCAGATTACTTGTAAGTTAATGATTACATAGAACAAAGTTTTATATACAAATATGTGTACATTTTAGGGTTCATTTATTCTTAAACTGCATATAATTTATCATTAATAGATAACTTCTTTAATAATAAATGAAATGTGGTATTATCTATGGATGTAGGTTTCTAACTAACAACTCACTGAGCGGAGATGTACCCGATTGGATATTGGGCAGTAAAAAACAAGATTTGTTAGTGTAATTCTCTGATCACTATCTCTTGTGAATTGATGGAATTTCTCAATCATGAAATTGATTACCAATGATGCTCTGTTGCAGTGATGTATCTTACAACAATTTTAGTGGGTCAAATCCAGGTGGTTGCCCACAGTCAGATGCGTAAGTTTTTTTTCCAGTCATTACATTATATTTTTCCTATTATCTCATGTCATCTACAAATCAGTCTATCTTATTATTCAACAGGAACTTAGTTTCCAGTTATGCATTTTTTGGGAGCAAGTCGTAAGTTCCTTGCTCAACGACTTACTTGTTTTACTTATCTACACTGCATTAGAAATAAAAATGAGCAAACTGAACTGAAAGTTTCATTTTATAGAACTGGTTGGTGCTTGAAGGACCTCCCCTGCCCTAGCACACCTCAATGTAAGTGCTGAGACCTATCGGACTGCTATTATGAATGGCATGCATTAAAATTTAAACTCATAGCTACCTTGAATGTTGATGAACTGCAGACCATTCTTTGTTTATCAATTGTGGTGGAACAAAGGTGAATTTTGAGGGGAATGAATACGAAGATGACTCAACCCCAGGGGGATCATCAAGCTTTTATGCCTCTGGGACAAAATGGGCTTATAGTAGTACAGGGACTTACTTGGACAATCAACATGCTGATTACAAAGCAACAAACACATTGTCTCTGAATATAACAGGTGCGGAATACTATAAAACGGCCCGCCTTGCCCCTACGTCACTCAAGTACTATGGCCTTTGCTTGCGAAAGGGCTATTATAAAGTGCAGCTTCACTTTGCTGAATTATTGTTTACTGACAACCAGACATATAGCAGCCTTGGGAAGCGCATTTTTGACATCTCAATCCAAGTGAGTTATAGGCATCCGGATCCTCTACTTGGGCTTGGATTTGCTTGGGTGATGTGACATGATCTGGATGGTCTTCTTTTCACTCGGATGATGTGCAGACTATCCAGATCATGCCACATCACCCAAGCACCAAGCATACCCAAGCAGAGAATCTGCATTCTGAGTTATAGGCTTACTCCCATCGCCAGAATTCAATATGTTATCCTTTTTTATTTTTTTTATTTTATTGTCTCAGGGAAATAACAGCTTTACCCCTTTAACTTTCATTGATTTACATAATGCCTGTTTGGATTAAAAAGCAAAAGCGGGAGAAGCAGCTTCTCCTACTCACAAGCAGCTTGTGCACCATTTGGCAAAAAAAAAAAAAAAAAAAGCTGCTTCAAAAATCACCTAAAAGCCAAAGAAGGTGCTTTTATGGGTGATTTTCCTTGAGTGATTCTGCTTTTGATATTAATCTTCTTCCTAATACCAATATTGCCCTTACAAAAATAACTAAAACATTTTTCTTTCCCTTCATATCCCCCACATAATAACATAACTCATCCGTTAGTTTTCTCATAAACCAACCGTTGGATCACTGTGATTTTTTGCAGGCATGACAAACATAATACGAGCATCTAATCCAACGGTCGATTTTTCAAAATACCTATCTCATCTACCCTATTGAGGAGTAGACCACTAATTTGAACCCCAAATTATAATTATAAATAAGATTATTTAAATTATTTATTATTTATATCATTCATATTATTTATTAAATAATATTTTTCATATTATTTATCCTTATAAATAAAATTATTTATAATTTTATTGTCAAGGGTAATTGTGTCAATTCATAATTAACAGCAACTTCTTCATATGGTATCCAAACATGCAGTAAAAGCACTTCTAGTGCCAAAAGTACTTTAAAATACAGTATCCAAATGCAACTGACTTATGATTCTAGCTGCTTCTCTAAATTCTGCTTCTCTTCTACTTTTGTTTCTGTTTCTGTTTCCAAATGGGCCCATATTGCACGAGTGCAGTTTTAATTCAAACGCATTGATTGCTTGACCCTTTTAACATTTACACATTGTACCCATTTAGTTTATTCGAACACATTGACCACTACAGTTTTCATTTGTGTCACTTTTTTTCCTTCAGTCAGTCATTTGATTCTTTGACTAAAAACAGTGTTAGACTCGTCATTTTTGCATGCAGTATTTATCTTAAATTGTTAATATATATACAAATATATTGGTGAAGTTTCATAATTTTTCTTGATACATTTTAATATCTATGAATTATTTTCGCCATATAGTAAATAATTCACAATTAATAAAATATATTGAGAAAAATTATGAAACTTCACGAGTATGCTTGTTATATACTTTAGAACTAAAAAAAATAAATCTTGTATGTAAAAATGAGGAGCACAACACTGTTTTTTGTCAACGAATCAAACAATTGAGTATATAGTGTAAGGGGTCAATGTGTTCAAATTAAAACTATAGGAGTATATAGTGTATAAATCGATGATAGTTAAAGGGGTCGAACTATAAACACCCCCATCTTTTTTTTTTTTTTTTTTTGGATAATGTTAGTTGGAAAATTAGTTGTATTGGGGACGTGTAACTGTGTAAGTGGTTTCATTTCGTATAAGATTATTTCTTTTGATCCCAAGTTTACATGGTGTTAATTTGACTTTACCCCAGGGAAATAAAGTTTTGAAGGATTTTAATATTATGGAGGAAGCTAAGGGCGTTGGTAAGGGCATCACTAAGACATTTCCTAGTGTTAATGTTGATAATAACACTCTGGAGATCCACTTGTACTGGTCTGGGAAAGGTACTATGTCGATTCCATACAGAGGTGTCTATGGACCACTTATATCTGCTATTACGGTGACACCAAGTAAGTTGATCTCGTAATCTGCTATTGCCACTTTTCTTTCTACCCCATCGCATGTAATTATATATATTTTTCTCTTCTTGTAGACTTCGATGTTGGT
>JAESVK010000846.1:5625-47966 GCA_017140935.1 Hamamelis virginiana | reverse complement strand
CCGAGGCCACAAAAACCTGCGGAAAAACGGACAGAACCTCCCCTAAAACAGGGCCAAAAGCAAGAAAAAACCTGCCTCAAAGACAACAGAAAAACAATAAAAACAATAAAAAAATAAACACAGCCCACAGCCCGGGCACCAGCAAACCAACAAACCACAAACACAAACGCCCACAGCCCGGGCACAAGCAACCAAAGAACAGCCCCAACAAGAAGACAACCCTCCCTAGCGCTTGAAAATATTACAAGGAAAAGCCCATCTCTCACACATAGATCTATTGCTAGGATTATCAACAATATCATGAAAACTAGAAACTCTGTTCCTCACATCATTACAGATTAAAGAGAAAATATTATCAGAACTGATGTACAAATTTTCATGGATTTTCGCATTCCTTTGCCTCCATACAATGTAGATAGTAGCAGCCCAAGCTATCCTTCTGATAGTGGAGCAGAAAGACTTTCCTTTACAAGCGCTAACCCATAGAAATTCATTCTCCCAAGACCTAGGAAGTCTGTTGTGACCACACAATCTCAGCACCTTTCCCCAAATTCGGGCAGTAAAGCTACATCCAAAAAAGAGATGATTCCTATCTTCACCATCAGCCCTGCAAAACACACAAGACATAGAAGAGATAATGCCCCATTTCAAAAGCTTATCTTGGGTAGTCAACCTGTTAAGAATAGCTAGCCAAGCAATAAAAGAGTGTCTTCTGATAGATTTCGAAAACCACACCACATTATGCCAACAAACCACCTGGCCAGAATTACGGATATGATTCCAAGCAGAACTAGTAGAAAATATCCCATTGGAAGAGAGAGACCATATCACAGTATCCTCCCTCCTACTACTAAGAGGCGGACACTCAGCACAACTATTACGAATGGCAATAAGATCAGAAGTGTTAGTAACAGGCCAATTCCAACCATTATCAGACAAAATACAAGACACTTTAGCCTGCATGGGAATAACAGCATCATAGACCACACGGGATCCAAAGCACTGCAACAAAGGACCAGAAGGATGCCAATTATCATACCACAAAAAAGTCGAAACACCATTGCCAATCTTGTGTTTTATAAGGGGCCGAGCCACCTCTCTCAGCTGAAGAATCTTTCTCCAACTCCAAGAACAATTAGAGGGAAGGTTAATGGACCAGAAGCTCCTACCCTTCAAAAGATATTCATTCACCCATGCAACCCAAATTGACCCAGATCTAGAGAACAAACTCCATATGTGCTTCAGAATAGCAGCAATATTCCAGTCCTTGACCCTACGCAGCCCTAACCCACCTTCCTCTTTAGGATTACAAACCAAGCTCCAACTAACTTTGGCCTTGTGCGCACTACCAGAAGCCCCAGACCAAAGAAAAGCATTAAAAATCTGCTCAATTCTGCAAACAGTTTCAATAGGGATAATGAACATGCTACACCAGTACACCTGAATGCTAAAAAGGACTGAGGACAAAAGCTGAAGCCTTCCAGCAAAGGAAAGAGACTTAGAAGTCCAAGACTGGATACGGCTTATCAACTTCTCCAGCAGAGGCTGACAATCCACACTGGAAAGCTTTGAAGAAATCAGAGGAACCCCCAAATATCTCATAGGCAAACACCCTTCATTGATCCCAGAGATACGAATAATGTCAGCTTTCACAGAATCACTTGCACCCGAAATGAAAAGGGCACTTTTACTATGATTAATCTGGAGCCCAGAAAAAACCTCAAAGGCCTTCAGCACATCCATAAGGATCTGGATACTGACAGAAGAAGCCTTAGCAAAAAGGAATAAGTCATCAGCAAAGCATAGGTGGGATAAATTAACTTTCTCACATCTGGAATGGAATTCAAAATCCTCTCTCAAAGAGGCAAGCGACAGGGATCTAGACAAGACTTCCATAACAATCACAAAAAGAAAGGGAGACATGGGATCCCCTTGCCTAAGCCCCTTTTTTCCCCGCAAAAAACCCAGCCAGCTCACCATTAACAGCCACAGAAAATTTAGAAGAAGATATACAGGCCATAATACAATTCAACAAATGATCAGGAGTACCCATCTTCCTCAGAATAGCAGACAAAGCTTCCCAATTAACAGAATCATAGGCTTTCTTGATGTCAATCTTCAAAGCACATCTAGGTGGCCCCACATTTCTATGGTAATTATGCATAATCTCTTGAGTTAACAGAATATTGTCAGAAATAAGGCGACCATGAACAAAAGCAGACTGGAAAGGGCTAATGATGTCAGGAATGCATAACTTAAGCCTATTCGCAATAATTTTGGATATACATTTATAAATGACATTGCAACAAGAAATAGGCCTAAACTCATTAAAAGATGAAGGATTTGGAACCTTAGGAACCAGGGCAATTATAGTGCAGTTGATCTCCCTGAGAATGCAACCAGAGCTGAAAAAAGATGTAATAGCCTCAATAACATCATCTCCCACAATTCCCCAAGCTTTCTTGAAAAACAGAGACGAAAAACCATCAGGACCAGGAGCCTTATCATTCTTAATAGAAAAAATAGTGGACTTGACCTCTTCAGCAGTAACACCTCTATTGAGGATGTCAAGATGATCAGAAGACCACCTAAACCCCTCCAAACTATCAAGAATATCAAAATCACCAGGAGGACCAGGATCACTTCCCAAAATGGAATGGAAATAGGAAACAGCTTCATTCTTAATAGCAACAGGATCATCAACCTTTGAACCATCAGAATGGGTAATGCACTTAATAGAATTGAAAGAGTTCCTAGCCTTTACAGACTTGAAGAAAAAGCTAGAATTCTGATCCCCCAACTTTAACCACTGGACCCGAGACTTCTGCTGTAAGAAACCTTCCTCAGCCCGAGCTAAACTGGTAAAATTTCTAAGACACTCCATCTCAACATCAACCAAGGATCTATCATTAGGGTTATGCAGGAGAGAGGATTGGGCATCATGAAGCTTCAACTTTGCATCAACTACTTTATCCCTGATATTGCCAAAAGTTTGGAAATTAAACACCTTAAGAGCTTCTTTGGTCATTTTCAACTTACGATACAGTCTGTACATGGGTTGACCATAAAAGCTATGACTCCAAGCATCACTAACAATAGACATGAAAGCAGGATGATCAGTCCAATAGTTAAAGAACTTAAAAGGGATAGACTTTTTCACCCGCTCAACACTAGGGCAAGCTTTAACCAGAACCATGCAATGATCAGAAATACCAGGAGGGAGAAACTCAGTGATTGCATTGGGAAACGAATCCAAAAAACCTTCATTAATCAAAGTCCTATCAAGCTTCCTGGCAATAAAAGCATCACCATCCCGTCTATTCATCCAAGTGAAGAGAGGACCTATGAACGGCATATCAAACAATTCAAGATCAAATAGACAGTCATGAAACTCCGACATCGCACTATCCACCATAACATTTCCTCCCACTTTCTCACTAGAGAATCTAGTCACATTAAAGTCACCCATCAAAAACCATGGACTGTTACCCACATTAGAAGATAACCAACCCAACTGTCTCCACAACTGTTTCCTTTCAACTTGTCTATTAGAAGCATAAACAAAAGTACAATACAAAGAAGGGGAACCAAGAACAAGCGAAATATGACAATGAATGGCCTGATCAGAATAATTTAGACTAACTAAATTAACAATAGCCTGATTCCAACATACCCAAATCCTGCCATGAGTAGAATGATCATAATTGTGAGAAATACACCAACCAGGAGCAATACGCAAAAGAATGGCATCCATACCCACTGATCTGACTCGAGTCTCCACCAAACAAAAAACGGATAAGTCATGACTAGAGATCAACATACGAACCTCTTTTTGCTTGAGAGGATCATTAAGACCCCTCACATTCCAGCATGCTACATTAATCATGGAATATTGGAGTTCAAGGAGCCACCACTCAGGCCTACCCTGTCCTTAGTCAGACCAAGCTTATGATGCTGTTTTCTAAGTCTTTTAAGCTTGCTTTTTGACAAAATCCCATCACCAGTAACATTCCCAATTTCATCAACATTTTTAACATTTTTGAACTTAGTTATAATGGGAGAACTATCAGAATAAACTGGGTCTTGCAAAGATTCAGATAAATGTTGTTTCACATCAGAGTTTATAACTATAGAAGAACTACAGTCAGCAGTGGTACTACCCTCAACAGGATCCAGACTAGCAGCATTTGAAGGGGCATTATTCACAGAGTGGTTTAAACCAGAATTTGTACAATTATCAACAGAAGTAACATAATCATTTTCAAGAACTGAAAAAGGATTATGAAGAACAACATCACTAACCTTCTTAAAAACAGGTTCTTGGACAGAATGAGAAGCCAAACAAGATTCCAAACCAGCTTTATCGAGCAAACTCGGGTTGCTGCCATTTCCATAGTCTTCACAGGGATTGCAGGACGCCCCAGACTGAGCAGTAGCTTTACTTCCTATCATGCCTTGAGGACTAACATGACTGCTGGGCCCAGAAACATGTATTGCTTTTCCAGAGATAAGAGCAGTCTCATCACCTACAACCTTCTCAATTTCAGAAGCCCCAGGAGATAACGAAGTATTACTTGGAACTTTAGGAACCCAAACTTTTTTAGTACCAAGAGGACAATTTGAGGAACTATGACCAAAAATACAGCAGTGCACACATTTACTCGGTTTCCATGGGTATTCAACCCCAATTTCAGTTATAATGCCATCCCCCAAACCAAGTTCAAAGGAGGTAGGAAAGTTACAGTTTACATCTACCTCAACACAAATACGAGCATAAGAAAGCCTTTGTCTTGATTGAGTGAGGGAATCAAGATAAAGAGGATTGCCAATCGCACTAGCTAAAAAGCTGAAACCTTCCTCAGTCCAGAACTCAATAGGGATATTAAAGAATTTAACCCAAATGGGAATTTTTTCAAGCTTCAAGTTAAGCATTTCCATCTTGGGATGCCATTTCCTCAACAAAAAAGGTTTGCCCCCTATGTGCCATGGTCCTGCATCAAGAACCCAATCTCTAACATCAAGATTAGAGAACCGAAAAATAAATAATCCACTGTCAGTAGAAAGAATGTCGGGCATTTCCTTATGCCCCCAAAGCTTAGACACAGCATTTTTAATAACTAAATAGGGGAGCCTTTTGTCAAAAAATTGACCTACCACACACTCTTTCCAATGTTCAATGCCAGCCATAGCAACACTGTCAGGAGGATTAACTCTTATCTTTCCATCAACAACCAAAGGTTTATGATACCTAAGATTGGAGGATAGCCCAGCCGGCTTGGTGAATAAGGATTTCCAATCCGAAACAACCTTCTTACCAGGACCAGCAGCACCTGCACCAGTAGCTGCACCAGTAGCTCCCCCAGAACCAGACGAATTTCCAGCTGCTGAAACTTGGCCTCTACTAAAGCCTTTGTCCACCAAAACCAGACTCACACTGACCAGGAGGTTGAGCAGCACTCGTCGAGGGAAGCACAGAAGAAGAAGCACCCAGAACAGAAATATGCAACACATTCGACCCATCAAGAACAGTAGCCTTGGGTTTTGAAGAAATAACAACCTTTGAAGAAGGGAAACCCTCAAAAAGAAAGTCTGAATTATCCGAAAAACCCAAACTGTTTTCAAATTCCTCTTCAGAAATAATTGGACCTGAATCAGATGCAGCTGAACCACATTTCGAACCCACTGACAAGAGGCCAGTCTTATACACATCTGTGGAAGAATCAGAGATACCTGCAATCGTATGTGGAGACAAAGAATTAACCCGTGAAAACGAGTGGGATTCAACATTTTCACGTGGCCTGATGCCATGTGGAAAACCACTCACAGAATGACGCGAACCAAGCTTTTGAAACAGGTCAGACCTAGAAGGACCACTGATGCTTGAAAGGCTAGCATCAGTAGCTACACATGTACCACCCGAGGGATGGAAGGCACCTAACAATTCACGAGAACCAGCAGTTATGCCACCCAATAGGGGTTGTTCCCCCAAAACCAACCCACGGGACCCAATGCCAGGTGAATCTAAAGAATCACCACGAGATCCAACATCAACTCGCGAATTAATGGGATTAGCAATAACTGTAGCAGCACTAACACCAGTATTGAAGTCAATCGAATTCGCAACTGAGGAAGAGACAACACCTCCTGCTTCCTCATGTGAAACCAATGAAGCAATCGCTGACTTCGAGAGGGATTCAACATGAACGCTAGTACATGGGCCATGTGGAACTCCACTCACATGAGGATAGTTCAAGGCACGCTCTTTAAGGGGTTCCTCCACAGAAAAACCCACTTTATCCACGCTATTTACAACTTCCCCACTAGAAATTAAAGCACCAGAACCATGCGATTCAGCCCCTAGATGATGCGTACCAACCCCTTGAAGTGAATCTGACAAAGTAGATCCACCAACATCACCAACATCACGTGAAACAGAAAACCCCAAACTTTTACCAGTATCTTCACCAAGATTAATATTAATAGATCCAGATCTCACATTTGTACACCTACTCGAAGAACCCACCAAGGAGCCCACCGAATCTGCTGCAGATGCCATGCGCGGGCCACCACCACGTGCAGTGGAAGAAGAAATGGAAGAAAGACGCTTAACTCCAGAGGCATGAGTAACAGAGGGGCCTGACTTGTTAAAAGCCATAAAGGGGAAAAAACCAACACAGTAAATCCTAGCTGAAACTAAATCGAGAAGAACCCCAACAAAACCCACACAAAACCCACTCAAAAAATGGGAAAAATTTAGCAGCGCACCACAAAGAGAACCAGGCTAACGAGGAAAGAAGAAAACCACTACCAACACCAGCAAAGATACGCGGAATCCAAAGAAACTAAGAGCAAAACCGAAAATCCATGTTAGGAAGACAAGGATTCACGCACAGACTCAAATTGCCAGAGCAATACCCTCTAACCCATTTTGTTAATTTCAGCTTTCCATTACCTTTTCATATTCTACCTTTGCATAAATTTTTTTTTTTTTTCAATATCTACTCCTAACTCCATTTCTGAAATTCTTTAAGAATATTAGAAGAAATGTTTTCTTCTATCACCACTCTTAGAAACAGCTTTATCTCTCCTCATACATCAAAAGTTGGTATTTGCCTCAATCTCTATCGTTACATGAAAGAATAGAAGCTATATCACTTTTCATTATATCTTCCATCTTGCTGGTTTTCTAGTTCTTATAGTTACTCCCCCCAATTCGCCAATTGAGAGTTAAACTTTGACACCGACAAATCAGTGTCATTAATGCTGAATACTGCGGAAGGTTGAATTTGTTGAAAGAATATCTCGATGGCTTTTGAGTTCTTATAGCTGTCATTGCAGACTTTATATAGCATTCACAAGAGCTCGTAGCAAGGTAAGGTATAGGTTATGGGTTGTCATTCAGGGCAATAATGGGTTTTTATCACCAAAGAAAATCTTTAACAGATTTTTCATTAGGTGAGAAGCCAGTCCGAAAGATGTTTACTCTACCTTGTGCTCACTCTCTTTTGTCATAGCTAACTAAGCTATACAGGAAATCCTAAGGTATAGGACATCATCTTGAGAGATGATCCGAAACTATGATTTCCTAAGTAAGGAAATTTGATCTCAACCTCATCTTCTTGATTTTCCTCATTTTATTGAGAATATCAGTGAGTCATCATTATCATCATGATCTTGTTTATTCTCATCTTTACCATGATGATATTTGAGATGCATCATTTATAAGACTATTTAGGTGGATCATAGTTGTTGTTACTTGCCGCCACAACTTGCATCTCTCCTTGATAACTATTGATTTCTACTAATCTCAAGAGTATGGGTTACTGTTTGTATCCCGTAAATATAATTTTTGTGGAGAAAACTATTGATCTCTACTAATTATATTTTGGGAAACGATTATAGTAGAATGTGCATGTGTTACATCGACATGCATTTCTAAGCAATCTGTTCCATACTCTAGCATATAGATTTCAGAAAATACTTGGCAAGTAATAGCAGTCAAACGACATCACCGACCCAAGTCTCCAAGCGATATGTATTCTAAAGAATACTCTTTGGTATGAAGAGATTTAGCCAACTCTAAAGATGAATGAAGTCTCAAAGGTCCGAGAAGATTTAGAACTTCTAAGCCTTAAACACTTGTTTCAAAGTTCAAGAATTAAGCTGTGGAAATACTTGTAATGTTCGTATATACCAGATGTAAATACCATTTACTACCACTGTACACCTGATTATGATTTGTATCAAGTACCAGGTAAATCATACTTTATGCAATAATTGTGATTTCACAATTTTCAAGTATTTCTACCGTAATTAGTTATGATGTGTAATCTTAATAGATTACTGATGATTCATACTAGAATCATTCCCATATATATATCACTAATGATTCTTCAAGAATCATAAGCACATAATTATACATCTTCTCTACCAAAGCAACAAGATTATACTCATTATAATATACCATCACTCAGGTATTATATGTATTTCATTTCCATACAAATATCCATACACAAACATCATACATATATATATATACACATACATATATATATATATATATACATACACACCAGCCCTAATCCCAGTTCTAGTAAAGTTACTATGACTCTACTCTACAGGGTCAAAGGGCTCTGAATCATCACCCACTAAACACTACTACAAAAAACCCCTACGAAGACGGTAAATAGAACACGGTTCTGGAAAACGTTTTAGAATCAGATCAAAGAACACGGCTATGGTGACTGTTTTTGTTTATTGCTATTTAAGAACGATGTTTTTGCAACCGTTTTTGTTGGGTATATTATTAACACGGTTAATAGATACCGTTTTCTTAGGAGACAAAAAAGGGGATCGTTTAGTGTTTTTTTTAATTTTTAATTTATTTTTTTTGGTATATTGACATTTGTTTCTTATAAATTATTTCATTGTTTAATTTTTTTTCAACAATTGGTGCCTTGAGAGCTTGCAGCTTCCTCTTCATGAACTTCTTAGACTTTCCATATCTCGCAACCTAGCCTAGCAAATCAAAAAATAAAACCCTCATTCCATACTCACCACTATTTCTCTCCGTCTCTCGATCTCTTGTAACCCTAGCCATCGAAAACCCTCATCCCGCCAGTCACCCCTGTAATCCCTCCAGTCATCCCTGTCTTCCCGGTCTCCCGCCGTGCACCCCGTTCACCCCTGTCATCCTGCCGTTCAGGTTAGTTCACAACTCTGAAAGCCGAAGGAGAGGCGAGAAAGTTTGATCACTAGTCTGGTATTGGTATCCTTCTTTTAATCCCGGTCTGAAAACCCTCATCATCGGTCCTTTGACGGAAATCTCATCTCTTCCCTCACTATTAAACACCGACCATATACTGGTCTCGGCTAACTGAGATAATAACCCAACCCTCACTTGCCTCTTTCTTCACCGATAACCCTAACCCTCAAGTGGTTCTTTCTTCACGGACACTCGCCGACAAACTGGTTTCGAATAGAGCGGCTCTTCACAATTTTTTCCATTTGCGGCTCTTCACGGTTGAACACTTTGGGTTCCCAATGGCAGCTGTTCATGGTTGATTCCAACTGTTAGGGTTTCTGCATTCGGTTGAGGTGAGATTTATCATTTTTTTAATTTTTTATTCAAACTTTTGAATAGATATGTTTTTATTATTTGGGTTTGGGTTTCCATTTTGTAATCATTTATTCAAACTCTTGCCACGGGATGACTCTCTCTCGCCGACCAAATTCCCGAGCATTTCACGATTTCGATCATGATCTTTTCACGATCAAATCCCCAACATTTCTCAAGCATTTGCAATCTCTCCTTGCTTCTTGAATGGTTTGGTTGCAATGATTGGGGATTTGATTTTTTATCTAATTTTTTTCATCTCTAGATTGCGATTTCCAAACCCAAAACAAGAGCATTAAGAGATCTCCATTTTCAGATCTATGGCCTTTGGTTTCCAAATCGTATTGTGTTATGCTGTGCGTGGAATTAGTGATCTGTGGCTTTCGGTATGGCTTTTATCTCCAAAGCTTAATGTTATGTTCTGTTCAAGTGTTAATTTAGTTATGCTTAGTGATTTTTTATTTTTTATTTTTTATTTTTGAATCTAGATGTATTTTAGTCCATTATGAGTAAATTGCAGATTTTCAACCTCGTTTTTTAAGTGTAAATTTAACAGATTGAGCTGTAAATTCTGGAGCTTTCTGCAATTTCATTGAAGAAATCTTCTTCTGCATGAGTAGTTTAGAATTGACAATCATACCTAGTTCTACTCCCAGGTTTGGATTTTCAGGAGTTGCTGTGTCCAGCTAAACATACGAGTGAGATGTGTGACATGTTCCTATGCCAATATATCTTGAGAATATCGGCACACTTTATTCTCTTAATCTGCTTGTTTATGCAAAATAATTATTCCTCTAGTTGTATTCAGCCCACAAGTAACCCTTTTTTTGGATTTTTGTGTTCTTTAATATTTAGGTGGGAATGACTCTGAATTAGCTGTCTATTTTTTATTTTAGTTCAGTTTGCTGATCTCCCTGACAAAGTAAATGCTTTTTGAATTGTAGTTACATTGCTTGGAGAAAAATGGTACACATATTATAAAATTAGTTTCTTATTGTGCTTATCATAGCAATTTGATGTAAATTTGGTTTGCTCACTAATCCATCCATGAGAATTTGATCACTGAAGTTAGAACAGAGGAATTTTAGTCCTCAACTTTTTGCACTAATAAATTAATTAGTAATCATGTGATACTAAACCATCCTGGGGGTGGTATGGAGTTTAGAGTGTTTGGTTATGAACCTAATGGAAAAACTTGCATAGTTAGCTGTTAATCTTGTTTTCAGCTCTATTCATTAGGAATACTAATGTGTGCTCTTGCCTGTTTACACCATAGGTTCTTAATGACGCTAATCTCACCAATGCCATGCTTGTTAGAACTCACTTGCAGTGATCTTGGGAGTGTCTTGATTGAAGGTGCTGACTTTAATTTCTGTTTAACTAAGTTGGTAAATGTGATCATCTTGTTGGAAGAACAAAGGTGAGATCAGCAATCAAGTTAATTTACAGTAACAGTTTGCTGGTTATAAGTATTTGTTTAGACCCCCCCTTTTCAAAAAATAGTACTCTCAAGTCTCCAAATATTTTCATATGCCTTGCCAATAATTGTGAGGTCTGTCACCCAACACATCTGCAATGTTGATCAAAGCTTGGCTTGAGATTCCATCTCCAGTCCATGCTGCAAGACAACTAAATGACAAAGGCATTTCCTTTAATTGAGTCTCTCTGCAAACATTGCTATGTACTTGACATTTTTAAGTTGTAGCTCATCTGCCAATGTTAATTAGTGGAGTAGAAGAAATTTTCTGATATTATCATGTCCATTTGGTTATACCTTTAATACTTAAATTTCTTATATTATATTATTCACTTCTTTGTACTTGTTTTCCTATTAACTATTGGTCTTTGTCAGGGAAATTTCTTCTCTTTGTTTGGGAATTTTTGTCCTTTATTCTTGTCCTATTTGCAAACCAAGAGAAATTAATCTAGACATAATGCACTTGGTTTTTTCTTCTAATAGGAAGTAGAGGAGTGTAAACCTTTTTCTTCTTTTAGGGAACGTCTTTACCACTTACAGGAAAATTTTCATCCTTTCTGCTCAGTAATTATCGATTTCCTGGATTGACTTTCTGACCCCTTTTTGGGTGTGAAAAATATGACTCTAGGAAACTAAATATGATAAGATTTTCTTTGGTAGATCTTGCATACATTAATGGGGTCTATTTGCACTTAGAAATATTCAAGAAGGAGAGATGGTATGTAGCTCAAAGTTTATACTATTGCTCTTTGTTTATATTTTATATTTATCTATTTCTTGTTAGTTCCTCTGAAGGTTGAGAAATTTCTAGAAAACCATTTTCCATGGAATTCATGAGAACTTCATTTACTTAAGGATCATGTTATTGCGTTGTGTTTTCCATAGCATTTGGAAGCTCAATTTCTTTAGAATGGAACCATTACTGAAAAAAGTGTCACTAAAAGTGATAGTAGGAAGCCAAAATGACATGTCATTTTGTCAATCTTTTTTCTTGTTAATTGTGCAGGTAAAATTTAATGGAAGGTTTGAAGTAATTGCCTATGATTATGTGACATCTTACAAGAATTAACACATAAGGAACTTCCCCTACAGCAGGTCATTGTATTGTCATTTTGATTAGTCTAAGCTTAAGTGTCACTGCTGGCTTAAGCTCATTGGCCTTTGATTTCAGGCTCTGTCTTCTATGGCCCCTCTGTGGGATGGGCTTCTCAAGGAGCTCCAGTACTTATGTTGTTATGCACTCTATAGGGCTTTTTCTGGAGTTCACATTGCTCGGGAAAAAAAAACAAAAAAAGAAATCCTATAAAACTTGTGTTGAAATTATAGGAGATTGATGTAGAAAATGTTAACAAATGAAATGGTTGCAGTGTAAGTGACTTTTCCTGTTCAACCTTGTTTGTTGGGTGGTCTAAACTACTCCTAGAATACTAAAATGAATTTGAATGTGGATAAGCTAAATTCATCACTATAGATATGTGAAAAGTTTGTTTATTTTTAAAAGCATAACACTACCGTGCAGGACATTGAGAGTATGGTTCCCTCCTAAAGGTACCTTGCCTTGTATTCTCTTTCTTGTACTATATTTCATTTTCTTTTGAATCACCATGAGAATGTATCTTGTTGCATGAATAATTTTTCCATGAAGTGTGTAAGTGGTGGTTGTTTTATGAAACTATATATGGAATTTTGCAATCCAGGGGGTAAGTATATACATATATGTATATATGCATTGTTTTCAACTATGAGCCCAAGCCTCACCAAACTTTAAGAATTTCAACAACCTAGAATATGATGAGTGGCTCTTCGACCTAGTGAGTACATATATGGTGGGTTGTTAAGTTCTATAGGTATTGTTATTTTTTAGCACATCACTATCATGAACTACAACTTATATATCTATCTTTATTATGTAGGCTCAACGCATTTGAAGACAATCAAAGACAACATGGAGTTATTTTGCGGTTCGAAGACTAGCAAACATGTGTTGAAACATAGATTTGGATGTAATTGGACGACTGTGATTTTTTCATTAATTTTTGGACAAATTTGTATTTAAACATTTTGAGTTTACATATATGTTGGTTTGAACAAATTTGTACTTGGAACTCTTTGGGCTGCTGGTCTTAGTTTTGAAGTGTCAGTATTGCAAATTTGAAATAAAAATATACATTTTGATATAGTTGTAATTTTCGTTGAGGTTCTAATTATATTTGGTGTGGAATGTATTAAAGGAACAGGAAAAGCAATTAAATGCATGCCACAAAAGGGGGGTGATTTTTTAAAGACGGTCAGAAACCGTACTCATGTGGATTATTCGATAACGATTACAAAACGTTTTCAAAAATGAAGATTTGTAAATGATTTGTAAATGGAATTTTAAAACCGTTTTTGTATGAACAATATTTTAAAACGGTCGGAAACCGTATTTGTATGTGACATATTTGAACACGGTTGTATGTGACATATTTGAACACGGTTTACAACCGTGTTCGTATGAACAATCTTTTAAAACGGTCGGAAACCGTATTTGTATGTGACATATTTGAACACAGTTCAAAACCGTGTTCATATGCATAGAAATGAAAACGGTTCAAAACCGTGTTTGAAGGGGTACTACCTTATGAAAACACACACCTTAAGGACGATTCTAGAACCGTGTTCAAAAGGTTTTGAAAACGGTTTAAAATCGTTTTCGTAATGATTTTTTGTAGTAGTGAAAGGTGAACTCACCTCCCCCTCAGGCTTAGACATCTCGGTCCAAACTTGAAGTTACAGATACCATAACTCAGTAACCTATTTATGGACAATGTTTCTCTTTCATGACTAGTACTCAATCAACCAAGAGCAACCCAAAGCTCTGATACCAAAATTGTAACACCCCACACAGGGTAACCCCTATGCGGAAATGCCACAGTGACATAAAACACCAAGCACTTATCTTTTGAGTAATTTCTTTTTAAAATTTACACAGTTTAAAACAATTTTTCAAAATACGCGTGCGGAAGTCTTTAAATAATTTTTCAACATCTCAAAAATTAAAGATAGCGCTGAGTACTAGTTTGTATCATGAGTACAGTCCCGTAATGTACTCGAATTCCAGAAACATCCATTTAGTTTACTGAGTTGGATAGAGTCTCATACTGATAATGTGTCATCATCTTAAAGAAAACACATAGCAAAAAAATAAACAAACACCAGGATTTACGTGGTTCGGCAAAATTGCCTACGTCCACGGTGAGTCATTTTTATTATTGTAATTCATATTACAAGAATACAATATCTTCTTGTCTCAATACATTCAAAAATATTCACATCCTTCCATATTCTCATATCTGTCAACAAATTTTATCATCAGCCAAATATCACATAAATAAATCATCATATCTGTAATTCTTTTTTTTTTATGGATAATTAAGAAATATATTACCAAAAAAAAGGATATTACAATGAAACGCAAATCACGAGCCACAACAAAATGGCTAACAGCACTACCTAGCCAAAACAAATCCTCTTACAACCCAAGAGGCTAGGAAAAACACGAAAAAAGAACAAGCCTAAGGGACATCTCTCCCTCTTGAATTTTTAAGAGAGTGAATTTTATCCTTAAGCTTCTTTTTTAGAGACTCTCTTGACAATGAGAAATCAATGTTGCTATCCACCATGTCCTCATGGTTCTCCCGAGTATCCTCATGATCATTAGTAGCAAGGAGGTCAAACTTATTGCTAATGTTACACTCCACACTGACAGGAGGAATGCTCTTCTTTTTTCCTTCACCACTAGAACGATTAGCGGTTCGAACTTCATGCCATTGATTTTCACTACCTGCAGCACTCTGAAAATCTTTCAGAGATTCTTTCTTTCTCCACTGAAAAATAGGCTTAGCTTTGGGAGGGGAAGGGGAAAGAGGACATTTAAGCGAAGAATGCCCAAACACCTTACAGCTCTCACAACGGGAAGGAACCCAAGGAATCTCAATGCCTATTTCCACAATTTCATCATTCCCAACCGCCAATTTCAGGGACTTAGGGATAATATTGCCAACTTCAATCTCAATGCAAATTCTAGCAAAATTTGCTCTACTTCCCAATGCCGTGTGCACATCCATATACAAAGGATTTCCAAGAATGCTTCCAAGATATTCCATGCCTGAGGTTGTTCGAAGAACAAGAGGCACATTAAACAACTTAACCCATATTGGAATTTTTGAGAACCCACCTTTTTTCAGCTCCATACCCGGCTGCCAATGCTGAAGCACCAAATATCTACCGGCTAAATAATAAGGGCCTCCATTTAATATTCTAGAAAGAGCATCAAAATCCTTGGCTTTAAACAAGAATAGGCCTGACTCAAACTTGAGAACCTCAGAGATGTCATTACCCCATATCCTTAAAGCCCAATCTCTAACAAAGGTATAAGGAAGATTTTTATCAAGAACATAACCCAGCAGAGAGAATTCCCAACGAATGTTACCCTCATCCACAACTAAGTCAGGAACATTATACACACCCTCACTAGCATGATCAATAGCTCTTTTGGAAAGCTTAAGTAAATTAGCTTGACTCTTGGGATTATGGACAAGGCTGCTCCATGCACGGGGAAGAGGAGGATTCTGAGCAAGCTTGTCTTCAGAACCAAAAGCACCACCATAAGAACCCACATGCTTGCCAACTTTGTGAGTATCATTACAAGAGCGAGTATCAAAGGCATCGAGTTTACAATGCGCATCAGAAATTAAACGGGATCCATGTGTCGCATTAGAAACACCATGCACATCACGGCCTTTAGCCAGGCCCTCAACTCCATGTGGTTTAAGACTACCAACAAAACTACGGGAAGATACGTCACTTGCTGCACCGCGGGAAATATTAAATTGAGATGCATTTAATACATTTAAAGCTATACAATTATTCTTCCCCACTAAAGCTGAAGAGGAAACACGAGAATCACAAGGAGTAAGATGAGCTTCATCCACGTGGCCCCCAGCAACTCCACTCACAGCCCCTTCACGCAAGTCCATGTCTTGGGACCCGGACCCACTATCCAAAGCCTCAAAAGAACTATTAGAAGCAAAAGAATTCAAACACCCAGACGCAACATTCAAATTCATAACAGCATCTCCACGTGGCTTGTAACTGGCCCCACTTATCATCATAGGACACGCCCCTCTAGGAGCCACATTAAGCACGTTGACAAGAGGCCTTTCGCAAACAACAGACACTTTCTGGAGACCTGCGCTAACAGTAACCCCTCCACACGCCAAAACGCCATCACCTCCTATTGGCTGAGAAAACACCTTCTCATGCGCTACTGCACCAGGACTCAAACCATCAACAGCTCCTTGAGAAGGCACCGTCTGACCAGCATTTAATGCATTAAATGCATTTACACTCATTACAACCGAACTAGACTTGTCTTGCATATCAACACCAAGATTGACAACCGTAGCTTCACAGACCTGCGACTCACTGCTACTGCGATGACCATGTAACTCAGGCCACTCAAGCACCGCTGGACTAACCGGCAAGTAATCGGACTGGTAAGCTTCACGGTGAACGGCAACAGTCTCATGGACTAACCCAAATTCAGCATCTCCTTTAACACCCAACACTCCAACAACACTAATATTTTGCATGTCCATAGCAATAGAACAAGAGCCACCCTCAACGGAAACATCAAGGTCACCCTCCACCGCATCAGAATCACTGTCACAGCATTTGGGGCAATCCTCCTCACTGCCACATGAGCATGAAGAATCACTCTCATCGTTGACATCATCTTGTAACCCAACCTCAATGTCACCACCACCACCAGCCTTATCTTCACCAACCCCAGCATTAACTGAACAGCTAGGGTTCGAAAGAGCTTCAAGCTCATCAAGTTCAGAACAACCAAGCAAAGCCTGGCCCTTCCTAGCCAGCAAAACATCAAGCCCTCGCTTGACAACAAGACATTCTTTCAGATTTTCTTTCTTACGGATCTTATCTAAGAGTACAACAGCAACCTCCTTCTCACTCCAGTTGTTACGTTGCATAACATGGATAACATGTTTGACCTCAAAAGGTTCATTAACAACCAGCTTGTTATTAGAACCACCCCCTACACCCACGGAAGGAACATACTCATGAAAGGATTTTAAAGACATTCTAGAACCAATCTTCAAAGAAGAGTTCTTATCCATCCAAAATAAAACAGAGTAAACCAAAAAGAAACAACCAAAGCAATTAACCAAAGAACAGAAACGCCCACAAAAAGGATCAAGGAATATGCAGGAAATACAGACCTAAAACAAGAGACAAAGGATAGGATCACCCTACCCCAGAGTCTCTCTCTCTAGAACCCATTCTCATATCTGTAATTCATTTATATATATTACAGAATATATCCATCACTTTTTCACAATAAATAATTTTACAGTACATGCATGCTTTATGCATATGACAGATATACGATTCAATGCTCATGCAGTCATACCTGTCATTTTCTCTGTTCTGCTTTTCCTGCAAAACATCAACCATTCACACTGATGGTAACCTTATTTTAGGATTCACCATTTCACCATTTCATCATAACAGATGGCTACCTCATTTTTAAGGTACTCAACCATCTTACCACAACAGCATCCCTGCCTTTTTAGGATGTATATCACCCAGTCCCCGCCTTTTTAGAACCTACTGCGATTGTCACGCATTGACAAGAGGATTTACGTACTGTTTTTAGCAAGGGTGATATATTAGTGCACTAACTGTTTCCAGGATCTTTTGTCCATCGGTGGTATCTCAACTCCTCGTTTCCACAGTTACAAAAATAATCATAAATGCATATGATTTTCTATGCAATATATTTCACATGTAACTGTGTCTCATGCCAGATGCAATTATTACATGCAATACATATGGCATACATCTCATATCAACAATTCATGTATGTCAATTCGTGCATACATTTCATAGTATATCAACTCAACATATATCTCATATCAACAGTTATATCAGTGATATACAAATAAATCATTCTGCTCACTCAACTTGAGCCACCATATGTAACTGTGCCACTGTAACACCCCGTACTTCTTCAAGTAACAATATTGTCCGCTTTGCCTGTACGCGTAACATGCGCGCCCATATACGCATATTCACATGACAAGTGCACGGTTTTATTTTCTCAAAACACATTGTTACTATGAGATGTATGGAATTTACTGATAAGCCCAGTCACTTTCTCATAACATCATCACCACATGCCATATGCCAATTTTATGTGCAATAATTATGGCAATTATCATATGTATGTATTTTATACATAACAATTAACATGCTTCATCATTTTATTCATAATAATAACAGCATGTTATAAACTTTACAAATATCACATGCATATATTAACAGTTTATATATATGCCAATATGATTTCCATAACTTGTATTTCTAAGATCTTTCACTAATCATCCTGATTTTATAAAAATCAATTATTCATGATTTTTAACTATTTTCCAAAGACTCACAATTTGGAAGATAGTTAATTTTCTATCCACATGTATTTTTCTACACAATAATCCATTCTAGAACACTTGTTTGATTTTTGTAGAATTTATCAAATTTTGTTAGATTGAAAAATCATGCTAGAATAGTCAAAATACAATGAGGTCGCGTGGTAAGCCTTATGGTGCACCTTCACTATGCTCCATAATTTTCTAGGCTCTTTCATGCCTCCCAAACAAAAATTTTTGTACCCATTAATATCAACTTAATTTAATAGGATTTTTAAAAATAATTCCAAGTCAAAATGATATTCACAAGCACTAATTTGCAATCGAGGGTGTATGGTCTACTATGCGTCTTCATAGCACAGGATCATACATGCACACTCACGTACATGATACGTCCATATTTTTCATCTTTTTTGCCAACTTTGCATACTTATATCTCCTTCGTTACTCATCCGATTTGGATGATTCAAGATGTTATAGAATCTGTGTGATACAAGCTTTCAAAATATCATGGTGGTGTATAACACCTCCCATCCGAACATATTTAAAAATGATGCCAAAGTAGGCTCGTTAATAAAATTTCAGATTTTTCGGCAACTTTGGTTCTCAATTTCTCTCACAATTCACATCCAATTGAAGTGATTCAAAGTTCTAAATTCATATAAAATCAATCTACACCATATATGTAAAAATCATAATTTTTCGATAAACTATGAAAATACACCTTGTGTCTACTATTAAAGCTTCAAGGAAGCTTTCTCTCTCTAGAAATTCTCATTCATCCATAGGTCTTTTTCCATGATTCTTGTCTCTAAAAATCCATAAATTCAAGCTTTACAATATACTCAAATTTCAGAATTTTCGGACATATACACAATATACTACAAATTTTCAAAGTTTCAGTATTTCTAAACTTCAGAAAATTATAGAAACTAATCTACTCATCGGAAAATTCCCAAATTTGGTACACATGATCCTGAGTTAATATAGTTGATGGGAAAAATAGTCCCAAAGTTTCAACTTTTCATTTTCATATAAAATAAAAATCCAAGATTTGAAATCCCCATTGATATACATATATTATATATATGTAAGTCATTATTTCATCATTAAATCATACCATATTCCATTCCAAAAATTGAAATATAATCAAAATATAAATACTATCTCACCTCACTAAGCTCGGAATTATGCAATTAAATTACCGAGTATTCTGCGTTTGTGCAGCTCCATCTTCCCCTTAGCTTCTCATTTTTCTCTCCTTCTCTTTCTTTTCTTTTCTTCTCTCCTAGTTTTCCTTCTCCTCTTCTCCGACTCCCCTTCTTTTTTTTCTGAGCTCTCTCCTTCCTTTCTTATGATCTCCCCTTCTCCCTTTTTCTCCCTTATAATTTCAATCCACCACACTATTCTCTCTTCTATCTAACTTTCTTCTTCCCATCCACCTTTCTCTACCAGCCTTTGAATATTTGACATTTAGATCACCATACCAAGACAAACCACAAGGCTACAAAGGATGTCGGTCCTTTGAATCTACTCCCCCCATCCATTTATATATATATATATATAGTGTGGCAAACAAAAAAAACAAAACACTCTACCCCACTCTTGTCTCCTCACTTTCTTTCTCTTTTCAATTCCACTCTCCCATCCGTCCTCCCCAAAGAAACAATCATAAATATACTATATATATTATTTTTTTTTAATAATAAAATATAATATAGTGATCATCCACCACTTGCCAACACAATAATGCATTTCAATTATAATGCATTCATAACACTCTCATGCACCCTTCTCAAAAAGTGGCTACATAGCACACTCTATGGTCAATGACAAAATGCCATGTGTGCAATAAATAAAATAAAATAATAATAATTAAGAAAATTTACTATTGAAAATTTCGGGGTCTTACATAAAGACACTCAGAATGAACAGACCTATAGAACCTGAGCTTAAAGCCCGCGCAAATCTCACTTTCTACATCTAAGGCCCAAAGACATATGAGGATCATTTGGTAGCATAATGCTACAATGGGCCAAGGCCCACAGGCAATGAGGCAAGCCCCTAATTGGTACTTTAATCTCATAGGAGACTTTCCTTAAGGTAACAAAAGAGGAATATACCTAATTGCCCTACAATCTATGGGTTCTACACTTATCTTGCTCAAACATGTAAGAGCAATTGAGGAAAATTCGGCATAACCCTACCATCCGGGTAAGTAGAGAGTTGATGGGTATAAGGACTATACTTTTTATGGGTACCCCAAATAAAGATGAATAATGGTCAAAGAACACTAAACTTTCGAGATCATGGGCCTAAAGCCCGTACAAAGCTCATTCTCTAAGTATAAGGCCCACAGACAGGCATGACAACTCGGTAGCAAAACACCACAATGAGCCCGGGCCCAGGAACAGAGAAGGGATAAGGACTATACCTTTGGCAACTACCCCAACCTTTAGGACACTTTCCTTATGGGTTAAGAGTATTCATCGAAGGTGTAGACCTAAGGATCCTACTCTAGACCATGGGCCTAAAGCCCACGCGAATCTCACTTTCAATCCACAAAGCCCATAAATGGACAAACGGTCTAAAAGCATAGGCTGAAAGCCCACACACCAATCTCACCTCAAATACTCTCACATTCTATCCTATGAAGATGGGCCTAAAGCCCACGTCTCGAACTCACCGTAGACTTATACCTTCTATCCAAAGGATATGGGCCTAAAACCCACACCTCATATTTTCTCCTAAAGCTTACAGATCAATACCACTATTCGGGCAGCATAACACTACCACGGGCCTAAGCTCATGAATATATAGGGTACTAGCCTTCATTAGGTACCTTGACTCTTTGAGGATACTTTCCTTAAGAGTTTAGGGCATTTCATAAAGGTCAAGTCCTAAAGATCCAGGTCATAGTAGTTCTACACACTTCACAATCAAGGCTCAATACAAAACCGGTGGGGAAAATCTGGCAACATAACCTTACAATGGTGTGTGACAGGCGATGTAGGGTATGTGTCCTAAAGACAGTCTACATGGATTAATGCAAAGGGTAGGCTGAGTGTCCTTTACTCGCTTGGTCCAATCAATATACCTAACCACATGTGACATCAGGAATGCCGCGTGGGTCCAACAGTACGTGATTGGTCCATTTAATATAGCCGAGAGTACATGACAAGAAGAGTGATGGTTTTCGCATACATGGAACCCAAGAATCAAAGAGACTGGGCCCAGGGTTAGGCTCTTTTTTTTTTTTTGGATAATTAAGAAATATATTACCAAAAAACCAAGATTTTTCAATAAAGATCAAAGCTCGAGCCTCACCAAGAGGCTAACAGCACAGACCAAAGCCAAACAAACCCCTACAACCCAAGAGGCAAGGACACACACAAAGACAAACTAGGGAACATCCCTCCCACGAGAGTTTTTAAGAGAATGAATTTTATCTTTGAGTTTCTTTTTTAGAGACTTTCTAGACAGAGTAACATCATTAAAGTTGCAGTCCACCAAATCCGAAGAATCCAACTGAGCATCATCAGTAAGGCTGTCATCAAGAACGCTGAACTGATTACTCGTATCACACCCCTTGCTGACCAAAGGGACATTTTCCATAACACTGGGAGCTTCATCATCTTTGGCCTTAGAGCCAGAGATCTCGATCCACTTATCATTAATAACAGTAGGAACCTGAGGGTCTTTTTTCCTCCAAACTTTAACAGGCTTGGAAACAGAAGGAGCATGAGGAATAGAGGGGCACTTCAAAAGAGAATGGCCAAACACATTACACTTCTCACACCGAGAAGGAAACCAAGGAATCTCAATTCCAATCTCAGCAATCTCACCATTACCAACATCCACTTTCAAAAATTTAGGAATAACCTTGTGGGCTTCGAACTCAATGCATACACGAGCAAAACTAGCTCTACTACCAGTGGCAGTATGCATATCCATAAACAGAGGCCTGCCTAAAATACTTCCCAGAAACTCCATACCCTTGGTTGTACGCAAAACAAGAGGAACATTGAAAAACTTGGTCCAAAGAGGAATAATGGAAAGGCAATCTTTCTTTAATTCCATACCCGAAACCCACTGTTTAAGAACCAAATATTTTCCTGCGATGTAATAAGGACCACCAGATAAAATTCTATCAAGAGCTTCCAAATTATTAGCTTTGAAGATGTAAAACCCATTATCAAACTTCAGCACTTTAGTTACATCTTCTCCCCAAATCCGAGAAGCCCAATTACTAACCATAGGAAAATGAAGATTTTTGTCAAGCACATACCCCAAAATGGAAAGATCCCATTCTTTTTTCCCTTCCTCAATGACCACAGACGGAACTGTAAAAATACCCTCTTTACATTTCTCAATATCCATGCTAGAAAGCTGGAGCAACTTTGAAAGCTTGGCAGGGTTATGAACAAGACTGCTCCATGTTCTAGCAGAAGGAGCTATATTACCAGCCTGAACAGAAGGCATGAAACCCACAGAAGCCGACTTCAAAGGAGGAAACTCATAAATATCAGCCTGCAAATCCGCCACAGGATTACCAGGACCGGCATCACCATACAGTAATACATTACCAACACGAGAGTTATTAGTTGCATGCAGACCATGCGAGCCATGCGAGCCATGCATGCCTTGAGAAACATGAGGCTGATTTGCATGCACAGCATGCGGGTCATGCAAATCAAGCGGGGAAGAGGATATGGCTGGAGAGGAAACACGAGAACCACAATGAATAAACTGAGCTTTATCCACGTGGCCTCCAGCTGCTGCACTCACAGCCACAGAAGCTTGAAAAGCCCCGGTATCAACTCTTGGAGGCACGGGAACCCCATCAACACGTAAACCAACTTGCTTAGTCCTAGCATTTAATGCATTCAAATCATTCCCACTTGTACGCAATTCGCATGCACCAGCTTCAACACGCAAATCACTTGCACCAGCTCCACGTGACAGCGACGAGTTAATTGCATTTAAAGCATTGCCATCAGAGGGTAAGTTACCGAGACGCTCATCATGAAGACCGTGAGACACGCCACCCAATAAACCACTCTTACCGCCACTTACCATATGGCCTTGATGAGAAGCATTGACATGAAAGAGGGAAGCTGACTCAGCCCCTTGGACTTTCTCATTATCAGCATTACACACTTGTTTTCCAAATTGCGATTTCCCACGACTCTCATGATTGCCATCTTGAGAAGCGGACCCCACAATTTGCATATTAATTAAATTGACTTGAGAAGGATTTAAACCCGCCAAGCTAGTATCTGCATCCAAATTCGAAACAGCTCCTCCACGTGGCTTGGAACAGGCCCCACTAATCATTGCATTACACGCTCCACAAGGATCCAAGGCACTTTCGTTGACAAACAGCCCATCACAAGCAACACCCACACCGCCTCTTGACTGAGAGCTCTGACTTGCATTACATGCCTTAAAAGCCATCATTGCTTCAGCTGGAGGGATATTAAATAGCGCATTTGCACCATCAACAACACGCGGATGAGTTACCTGACTAGCATTTAAAGAATGAACTGCATTTATACTAACCACGTCAGGATTCAATTCAATTCTTTGAGGGTCAGCCCCACACGCATTCACATATCCAATCATAGACAAGTTAACCATACTCTCAACAGTAACCTCATCGGACATTCCACCCAACTTAAAACTTGGATTGTTACAAACAAGCTTGTCAGCCCCCTCCCTAGCATGGCCACCTAGAGTATCAACTGAAGGGATATAGGATGCACGCAAGTCAAGAGCATCGCGGGAAACATCACGCCGATTAACAGAGGTGCCAACTCCACTGTAAACAGCAACAGTGGAGTCAGTAGCCGCATCCCTTCCCTCGAGATCAGCAGAACCCAGTCTGCAAAGAACCAGGCCACCATTAACGTCCAACTTCTCAGATGCAAGCTCAGCCTGTAAATCTTCAGTCTCAACAACTCCTTCATCTTCACAATCGCTATCTCGACACAAAGAGCAGTCCTCAAGACTCCCACAAGAACAAGAAGGCCCACTACTGACATCGTCTTCATCATCATCTTGGTCAGCAGCTCTTCCAACATCACTAGGAGTAGTAACCACACCACCCTCTTCATCAACATCTTGACCACCAACCTTAACCAAGCTACCAACACTGCTAGCACCTGAACCAGCACTACCAGAAAATAAAATGGCATCAAGCTCTTTGCCATCAACCAGAGCCTTACCTTCTCGGGCTAGCAATTCAACAAGACCCATTTTGATAAGAGCACACCTAGGCAGGTCCACCCTCTCACGGATCTGGTTGCATAGAACAGAGGCAAGCTCTTCAAGATTCCACTTCTTGATTTCCAAAAGCTTGAGAACAGCCTTAACCTCATACGAATCAATCTCAACGGGTTTGCTTGTGGCATTAAGGGGTTAGGCTCATCGTTGGCTTTAGCATACAACGTCCTAAACATGCAGAGTCAATGAGCACACAACGCAGAATTCAAAGTTAAACAGTCATGCAAATGCCAGTGGTTGATTTTATTAAATTAAGAAATTGAAAAAGCCCAAAAATAATTAATTGGAGTTTAGCCCTCGACATCCCCAGCTGAATCACCAATCTGTGAACCAGCCACCTATCCCGAGGGATCGAGAGGCCTTCGTTCACTTGAGGTCATCATGGATTGTGGATTATTCATTATCCGTCTCGATTTATCCTTCTCTATTATCCACTCAAGATTGGGTTTTTAAAAAAGGATAAGAGTTCATAAAAAAACTGGGAGTCGGCACCTTATTTTTAGGGAACAAGGAAACCACAAAAAGAGTTTTATTTTCAATAATACATTGACTCCATATTTTTAGGAAAAGCAAGTCTTTGAACCAAAGATGGATTCGGGGGCTAGGTTACGAAGTGAGAAGGTTCCAAGGAACTCCTTGTAGGCACCCACCTTGCCCTAATTGAAGGTCTCCTAATAATGCTATGCATAAAATACCATAAACTAAACCATGTTCATTCTAATTAACACAAGGGTAGAGACTCACCTTTGCATGCTCCCTCGAACACAATTCATATCCATAAACACTCCAAATAATGAAACTAATTATATTAACTTCCTAATATGTTTACTAACATGCATTCCTATAAACTCATACTATGCATACCAAAATAAATTATTTCCTATCATGCATACTAAAGAAATAATAAATTAACCTTTACTATGCATGCTAACAAATTAATCCCTAATATGCATACTAATCCTAAACACCTAACCTATTATGATCACAGAAGAAGAAGGAGAAGAAGAAGAAGAAGAAGAAGAAGAAGAAGAAAATATGCAAACTATTTAAATAAACACAATGACTACTAACCTTTTTTACTTTCTTCCCTCTTGCTCCAAGCCTTTTCTTCAAACTCCAAGGACTTCAAAAGTATAGCTAAGAGTGCTATGGGGGAAGCTTGTGCAATGCTCAAGCCTCTACTCTCCAAGCTAACTCTCTAAAGCTACTTGTCTGTTAAAACTGATTTCAGAGCTCTCTATTTATAGGGAAGCCTGAATTTGATCAATGGCTGAGTTTAAATCTCTTAGGAATGATCCAAGGGCTCTAAACCAGCCTTCCAAGGTCTTCAAACTCATCCCAAAGTCCCCATGGCCGAACGGGACACATGGCAAGACTTGGAAGAGTCCCGGGCAGAAAAAAGACTGAAAATTAGCAGCTGTAGGCATGAAACAAGGATGACCATCCTCCTTGGGACGGTTGGCCGTCCCTCTAGGGTTGGCCAACCGTCCGGGGATGGATGATCATCCATGCTTCAGCCCAATTTTGACCGTTATGGGCCACTCTCGACCCGTCTCAGCTGTTTTCTGCTTTTCGGGCCCGTTTCAAGTCCAAATTCGACGATTCAAGCGCCAAAACGATCGTGATTCAATTATCCATGTTTATAGAAAAGTTTTGAGGATGAAAAACCTTAATCATGGTCAAGGGGTTGAGAGAAACCAAGCCGATTAGCTGTTTTGGGCCTATCGGGCCCTTTTAGGGTTTTGAAATTCACTAACAAAACTCTCTTGAACTTCCTTATTACCTTCACTACGACATTCTGAGCATTCTTCCTCAAGTCCACAAGAACAAGCGAACACACTGCCTCTCTAGAATTTCCTTTGGTTGTTCCAGCATAGGGTGTGCAGGTGCTACCCCCCTTCGGGGGGGTGGCCTGTCTTGGCCTGTCTTGTTAGGTTTCTCTTGGATCGTGGATGCTCGGGTTCTTTGATCATGATCCTCTCAGATCTGGTTCCTCTCAAGGATTAAAGCTCTTGGAGCACCATTAGTGGGAGTCTTGGCCATTTTTTGCAGATTTAGGTCCGCTGGGGCCATTTGGTGCGTGTAGCTCGCGTATAGCTACAGTCTGCTGGTTTTATAGAGGGTACTTTTCTCCCATTGTTGACCATGCTTTAGTCCTTGGGTTCCATGGATGGCAGTGCTCTTTGTTGGCGTGCACTTGTTTCCTCCAATGTTCATGTTCCCTCTGTGTTGTTTGATCTCGATCCTTTTGGAGCTTTGGGTTCTAATCTTTCTTTGGATTTTTTCAGCGTGTTTTGGTGCTTGTAGCACTTGGACTGGTTCGCTGGTTAGTGGTTTTCAAAACCACAGTTTTGGTTCATTGTTAGCGGTTTTGCTGCAAACCTCTCTTTTTGCGGTGGATCCTTCTTGGAGCCACGTGAGTTTCAGCTGGTGCAGTTTCTGGTATTGTAGTTCACGGTTTTTAAGGGTTTCAGTCTTCTGGCTCTGTTGTAGCGTGGTCCTGCTTTCGTTTCAATGTTTTTTATCTTGAAGAGGACGCGTTTTGCTGGGTGTTTCTTCCCAGTTTTTTATGTTTTTCATATTTATTTTCACTACTGGTATGCATGCAGCGTGGTTTCAGTGCTTCATGTTTACAGGTTTTGGATTTTCTGGTTTGGATTTACTCTCTCGTCCTCGGTTCTGCCTTGGCCGCTTACAAGTTCTTCCTGTGTGTGGTTTTTTCAAAACCACGGTTGGGTGTGTTATAAGTTTGGCATGGCTTCATGGGTTTAATGTTAAATTTTTTGCCGTACTCATGCTCTCTTTGGTGGTTCTGCATAATCACGGTTTGTGTTTTCTTCTAGTGGGTTTCTTGCAAGTTACCCATGCGCATCTTTCCATTACCATGTGCTGGTTAATGGTTTATGTAAAACCACGGTTGGTGGTTCTTTATGCATGTATGTGGTTTTGCAATACCACGACTTGAACCCACGGTTTGATTAAGTGTATAGGGTTTTTCAGCTCCAGATTTTATGCGTTACAGCTGCTGGTTTATTTTGGTGGTATGTGCTACGGTTTGAACGAGCGGTTGTGGGGTTTAGCATCACCCGATGTGCTTGTCAGACTTTGGTTGATGGGGCACGCATGTTTGGTGCATGTCTGGTGCATGCTGCATCTCACGTGGCTTTGTGGTTATTTGGGCATCTCACGTGGCTTTGTGGGTATTTGGGCATCTCACGTGGCTCTGTGGATATTTGGGCAGAGGGCAATCACTTTGGTAGCCCACTTTGTTCATATGATCTCGACAACCATGAGTGAGTGTGCAGGTGCTAGTGGGGCTGTGTCTTAAAGCAGTGATGCGCAAGTGGAGGACATGGTTGGAGTGAATGCATTAAATGCATTAAATGCAAAGGGGTTTTTTTTTTTTTTTTTTTTTGGATAATTAAATGCAAAGGGGTTATCATTGCCACGTGGAGCTACAAGAGCTATGGGTGGCTTGTCTTGTCTTGAGAAATGATTGCTAGTGGCGCTGTTAGTGATGGAGTGTGTGGAATTCTTTGGGTTCAATTTGGGTTCAATTAAAAATTTAAATTTTAAGTGGGTCCCGGTCCCAAGGTCTTGTGGTTGTTGACCTTGTGCATGGGGATGTTGGGGACGAGCCGTGTGTATCCTTGTATGCCGTGGATTAGTGTATGTCATTCTCACGTGAGTGTTAATCTGTTGCATGGCTTGCTTGCTCCTCATATTATTCATATTAGGCCTGTTTTGGTTAATCCGCAAAGTGTTGGGCTCGGGCTAGTGGATGTGGGTCGTGCGCATGGTGGTTGTCCACATGGTGGTCTTTGAGTGCATGCTGGTCCTCTTGTGCATCGGTTTATGCGCCTCTGATTCTCCTTGTTGCCGTGCTCATGGTCTCTGGCTATGCTTGCTCCTGACGGCTTTGATGGTCGTGCTTTTGACCGTTTAACCGACTATGTTCAATTTTATTGCTTTATTATAGTGTCGGATGATGTTTACAGGTCTAGTTTAGACTTTTTAAATGCAAATAGGAAGGGTTGAACTTCCATAGTATTTGTATTTGTTTTTTACTTCCCCCTAGCCTCTTGGGTTGTAAGAGGTTTCTTTTATAGGTTAGGGTGGTTGGTTGGCCTATTGGGCTTTTAAGCTTCGGCTTGTCGCCAGGATGGCATTTGCGCTGTAATTCTTTTTTTGGTATATATATTTCTTAATTATCCAAAAAAAAAAAAAAAAAAGAAATTCACTAACCAATTGCTCTCGAAATCGTTTCTACTTCTCGAAACAAGCTTTAAAATCATTTTAAGAAAGTATTTTAAAGCTTTTGAAGGCTTTGATTTGATAAAAAGATCGAATCACAGTCGTTCCTGGTCGAAACCCTAATCTGAGCTTTGAAAGGGCCTTTTGGGCCTTAAGAGCCAAACACGAGCCCAAAGGCTCTATGGACCTTGCCACTGATCAAATTAGCTAACAAACACACTTTAAATATCTATGCCAAAGCCTTGAGACCATTCTAGATAAGATTGACAATCATTCAGAGCTTTGTGATTCAGAGGACAGTACTGCCCTTTAAGTCACAAAAGACCTTATTCTCTATTAAGCCAGGCTCAGAATGCCATGAAATTTTACAGGGATGTTCCTAGACTCTCTAAAAACTAAATGTAAAAAGAATCAACTCAATCTGACCAAAAAACCTACATGCGATAATGACCTCTACCTAACTACTCACAAGGGTAAAACTGGCAACTTAGGGTTTGACACCCTATTTCACCTCTAATCACAGGCAACCATTAATGACCCTTCCCGTGGTCAAAAATTGATGTCTACAATAGTCTCTAGTCTTTCTCAAGTACTTGAGAATATGCTTTACAGCTATCCAGTATTCTCTACCTGGATTGGATTGATATCTGCTGACCATGCCCACTGCAAAACAGATATCAGGTCTAGTGCACAGCATAACATACATGAGACTTCCAACTGCCGAAGCATATGGAATTCTCTGCATATCTTTTTCTTCATCTGGTATCTTAGGACACTGATTCTTGGAGAGAGAGACTCCATACCTGAATGGTAAGAAACCGAGTTTTGCATAGCAAACCTTACTAGCACTTTATCTATATATACAGCTTGAGATAACCCTAACATCCTATTATTGCGGTCTCATAAGAGTTTAATCCTAAGGATGTAATTGGCTTCTCCCAAGTCCTTCATATCAAAATGATTAGAAAATCAAATTTTAACCGTTGACAATGCTCCTACATCATTCCCAATTAGAAGGATGTCGTCAACATAAAGAACAAGGAATACCACCACCCTTCCTTCACACTTTTTATATACACACAGTTCATCAACGTTTTAAGAGAAATCAAACGATTTGATAGCTTCTTCAAAACAAATGTTCCAGCTACGAGATGTTTGCTTAAGTCCAAAAATGGACTTACGCAACTTGCAAACCTTCTACTGTTGACCTTTTGCTATAAACCCTTCTGGCTGCATCATATAGATATCTTCCTCAAGATGACCATTCAAGAATGCCGTCTTGACATCCATTTGTCAAATCTCATAATCAAAATGAGTTGCAATGGATAAGAGGATCCGAATAGATTTAAGCATGGCTACTGGTGAAAAAGTCTCCTCAAAGTCAATACCTTCTCTTTGAGTAAACCCCTTCGCCACTAGTCTTGCTTTATAAGTCTCTACTTTCCCATCAGATCCATTTTTTCTCTTATAGACCCACTTACACCCAATAGGTTTAATATTGGCAGGTGGATCCACAAGTTCCCAGACTTAATAAGAGTACAAAGACTCCATTTTTGATTTCATAGCTTCTTGCCAATGTCCTAAGTCTATATCTGATATGGCCTCGGTGTAACTGGTAGGATCAGATTATTGTTCTTCTGGAATTACCTGAAAGGCCTCTCCTAGAAACGTAAATCTATTAGGTGGCCTAATAATCCTCCCACTACGACGTGGTACTGGTGTAATAATAGGTTCAGGTTTAGTAGTTACAGGCATATCTTGTTCTAATCCAGTGGCATCAATTACAGAATATGTCGATTTATCTAACATTTCCTCAAGGACTATCTTGCTCCTAGGTTTTCGGTTCATATAATCCTCTTCCAGAAAAGTAGCATTCGTGCTGACGAACACTTTCTGCTCTCTAGGATTATAGAACAACCAACCTTTAGTTCATTTAGGGTAGCCTACAAAGTAACATAATTCTGATCTTGGTTCCAACTGTTAGATGTATGCCCTAAAACCAATCCTGAAGGGTATGTCTATTTCATATTATACTAATTAAAAGGTATTACTTGTCGTATATATATTCAATTATATATATGATAATGTCCATGAATAAATGATAAGAGAAATATATATCTCAGTTAATTGAGATAGGGAGACTTATATTTCTCATATACATTTATTCTAAAAGAGTTCCTACTCATAGGTTTATTAAAGAGGACATTTTATAAACCATCAAGAGTAGCACATATTTAAATTAACTCAATTGGGAGGATAGGTAGTCTTTCCTATCAATGTAATAACACTTAAGTTAATCTGTGGGTGCATGTTAGAGAATATGTACACTGAACTTGATCTGCTAGAATATTCTTATGGAGATTAAATCAAAGGAATATTCTTTTGTTACGTCCATTAGTTTGATAATATCTTGTACAGCTTTATATATTATTTTTACTTACCGAAAAAAAAAATATATCTTGTACAGCCTTTGTTAGAGGTATGCCCTAAAACCAATCCTAAAGGGCATATCAATTTCATATTATATGTATTTGAAGGTACAACTTATCGTATGTATTTATATATATATGATAAGGTCCATGAATAAATGATAGAAGAAATATGTATCTCAAAGTTGTTGAGATATGGAGACTCATATTTCTAGTACACATTTATTCTAAACGAGTTCCTACTCATAGGTTTATTAAAGTGGATATTTAATAAACCGTTAAGAGTAGCACAGATTTAAACTAGCTCCAATGGGAGGATAGGTAGTCTTTCCTATCGGTGTAGTGACACTATAGTTAATCTGTGGGTGCATATTAGAGAATATGTACACTGAACATGATCTGCTAGAATGTTCTTATGGAGATTAGTCAAAAGAATATTCTTTTGTTACGACCATTGATTTGGTAATCCTTAGACCTGAGGCACCATAGTTATCTTATGCATAGGTCACTTGAGTTTGATAGTATCTCGTACATCCTTAACCACAAGAGTGTAATCGGTACTCATTGGCTCTAGTAGGGTTATGTATGAAGGTAAATGAGTGCGCAAGAAGGAATCATCACTTTCATCTTTGATGAGAGAGAATGTCAAGGTTCGTTCACAAAGATAATTCTCAGTGTGAAATCCATGGCCATGGTGATAGGTAAACTGTGAAAAGTGTTTCATGAGTTTATCTTATTGAGAATTATATTTTGTGGAACATTTAACAAGTTGTTAAGATATGGTTTGACTTAATAACCATGCCTGAATATCTTAACAGTGACATTAGGGGATGAAGGATTAAGTAACATGAAGGGTTCATATGGTTCCGCTATTCACCCACACCTAGGGTATGTCATGATATGTTGCTAGATGTCACTCATGACCAGTGTAGGCCTATTGATAAAGTGTTATCAATGAGGGCATAATTGGAATTATTTTTTATTATTTTTTTTTTTTGGATAATTAAGAAATATATATACCAAAAAAAGAATTACAGCGCAAATGCCATCCTGGCGACAAGCCGAAGCTTAAAAGCCCAATAGGCCAACCAACCTCCCTAACCTATAAAAGAAAACTCTTACAACCCAAGAGGCTAGGGGAAGGTAAACACAAATGCAAATACAATGGACGTACAACACCCTTCCAATTGCATATAAAAAGTCTATCAACTAGACCTGTAAACACATCAAGCCGGACAAACGGACAGAGGCACGACCAACAAAGCCGTCAAGAGCAAGCCCAAAGCCCAACTGCATCATCACGAAAAACATGATATGAAAAGCCAAACCACCAGCTCACGCATACAAACAAATAAACCCATGAAGTTCTGGAGCATAAATAAGGCAACCCAAAACAACCCAAATTATCAGAGCTAGGGACCATGAGCACGGCAGCAAGGAGACTCAGAGGCGCATAAACCAATGCACCAGAGGACCGGCATGCACACAAAGAGTCTACCAAGAGGAGCTTCAATAGTGTAGCTCAAACAGCCTTCATCATCTTGATTGGGTGCGCAAAAACACGAAGCACATCAGCAACACTTGGAGAACAAATCACGGCCTCTAAAAGCGACATCACATGCTCGGAAAGTGGCATGCTTCCACCCACTTGGAACCCACTCACCACCCAAGATGTGAGCAGCCCACTCATGAGTTTTCGGACCCACTAAAAAAATAAAAGAAAATAAAAAACAATAAAAACCATAAAAGCCTTGAGTTGATGACCCCAAGCACAACAAAGCTCACCATACAAACCCAAGCACGCAAAGCTACTGCAATTTGAAGCTCATCACGCAAAAACCACCCACTTCACTGTCAGCTTCTCATGAAATTGATATGTCACTTGCATCAATTGCATTTAATGCATTAAAGCATTTAATGAACCCTCAAATAAAGAATAATAAAAAGGAGACAAAGACACCCCAACATCTCCAACATCACCAAACGCAAGGCAGCATCCTCTTGACTTTGATTCCCGGGCCCACAAAATATATAATAAGGCTTCACCACATGCAGTCAAAATTCCATAATTAGACGAGACACCCACTGCTATTGAAAATGAGATTCCACGTGAATGAAATGTCACTTGCATTAAGAGAGTTAATGCATTCACACCATAAAGAATTAATACCCCAAATGCCCACATGCATGCTCAAGAGATAATGTCACAAATGCATTTAATGCATTAAAACCACCCATAGAACATGGGGCGCCACGTGGAAAAGATAAAGCAAATGCAATTGATGCATTTAATGCTAACACACCAACCGAGACATGTAACTCCTCATGCGCATCAAAACTATGAGTCGCAGCCACTAACGCCTGCATTCTCACACACGGCCCCACTAGAAGCCATGACAAAGACAATAGCATGTACTCCCTGACTTGAGACCCGCGCTAACACAAGCTATACTACTCTGCCAGACGCGACATCCACACAAGCTTTACATACACCCACATACGCAACGTCAATACCAGCCGCATCAACATGACAACCGTGGTTTAAGAAAACCACTAACCACCGCACCAGCCATGAAACCAGCCCAAAAAAATGGAATGGAAGAGGACTGGAACGAACTGTGGTTTGAAAAACCACTAACCAGAACAAAACCGCATGCGCCAAGCAAAACGTGAACACTCAGATAAGCTTGAGAAGAGCTCACGTGAAGCCACAGCAGTCTCACTAGGAGATGACCCCACCAGCCACCGTGGTTTTGAAAAGCCATGGTTGCAAAACCACTGACTGCAAACCCTTGGTGAAGAAGCAACAAACGCAACCTCCATACAAAACATTTAACAATTAAACCCCGAGGAGCAAGAAAGAACCAAAACCAAGGAATAAAATACAATAATCACCAGCCCAGCCCAAGTGCAACAAGCACCAAAAACACACAGGAACTTGAACAATGGAGGGAACAGGTGCATGCCAACAAGGAGCACCGGCCATGGATCCCAAGGATTAAAGCTCGGCCAACATTGGGAGAAGACCACCTACTTTAAAACCAGCAGACTGTAGCTAAACGCGAGCTACACGCACCGAATGGCCCAACGGACCAAAATCTGCAAAATACAGGCAAAACTCCCTCTGATGGTACTCCAAGAACTCAAACCCTTGAGAGGACCCATAACCAAGAACTTGAGCAAAGCACCCGATCAACCACGATCCAAGAGCTACCTACCAAGAACAGCCTCCCCCCCCCCCGAAGGGGGAGGGAATACCTGCAAACCCTAGGCTGGAACAGCCAAAGGAAATTCTAGAGAGAGAAGCTCTCTACTTTGCATAATTGGAATTATTCCAATTGAACCTAAAAATAGAAACTTTCTATTTTGGGAGACATAGAGATGTCCATGTCCACTGCTAGGTTGGGATGAACCCAAAGGGTCACACACATAAGGACATAAGTGAGTTTCACATTTTAAAGAGAGGGAAATATTCCAATTAATTATAACCATTGACCCTATTTATTAATAGTTAATAAGAGAGGGATCAATTTATAATTAAAGGAAATATTATGTATAAATACATAATGATGGGTCAAAGCTAGCACTAAGTCATTCATCATTAAAGAAAAGGAGGCAAAACCCTAGAGAAAGAAGCAAGGGCCGGCCCTAGTGTGCTATCCCCTCTCCCTAGCCATTTTCTCCTTCTCCCATCTCTAAGCTTGGCTCTCCTCAAGGGTTGTGGAGGTTCAAGGAAGTGTGGAGTCTTATGTTCGTGTGGATACCTTGGAGGCTTCATATACTTTGAAGCTTGAGGATGCGATCGAGGTTTCAACAAAGGCAATCAAAGGAATCGAGTAAGCTTGTTTTAAATTTGTTTAATTCATGTTCTTGATTTATATTCATAATCCAATGTTTGAGTTCGATTCTTTGTTTGATTATGAGTAAGGATTCATCTTCTATAAATTTTTTATTGTATTCCTTCCGCTGCGAATCCTTATGCTCATATTCTATCAGCCTTAACCCTAAGGATGTAATCGATACTCATTGGCTCTAATAAGTTATGCATGGAGATAGATGAGTGGTCAATAAGGAATCATCACTCTCATTATTATGAGAGAGAATGTCAGGGTCAGTTATCAAAGATAACTCTTAGTTTGAATCTCTGGCCAGAGTGATAGGTGAACTGTGAAAGTGTTTCATCGGGTTCATCTTATTAAGATTATTCTTTGAAGAACATATGACAAGATGTTAAGATAAGGTTTTGACTTATATCCATACCCTGATTATCTTAACAGTGACATTAGGGGATGAAGGATTAAGTAACAAGAAGGGTTCATATAGTTCTACTATCCACTCTCACCTAGGGCACGTCATGACACATTGCTAGACATCACTCATGACCAATGAAAGCCTATTGGTAAAGTGTTATTGATGAGGGCACAATTGGAATCGTTCCAATTGAATTTTGAAATAGAAAGTTTCTATGTTAGGAGACATTGAGATGTCCCTGTCCATTGTTAGGTTGGGGTGAATCCAAAGGGTCACACACAATAGGGCATAAGAGAGTCTTTTGAATTAATGAGAGGAGTTTATTCTTACTTATTGTTAATTTAATCCTTATTATTAATAGTTAATGAGGGAGGGATTAAATAGCAAATAAAGGGAATATTTTCTATAAATATGAAGTGATGGGTCAAGCTAGCACTAAGCAACCCTAGCCATTATTTGGTGGAGGCAAAGAATAGAGAAGGAAACCCTAGGGCCGTCCCCTTGCTCTCATTCTCTCTCCTAGCCGAAATTCCCACTAGCCTCTCAAGCTTGCTTCTCATCAAGTGTTGATAGTTGCAAGAGTTCTCAAGGTCATGTGCACGTGTGGATACTTTTGGAGGCTTTATACTTTTGGAGCTCGGGTTCAACAATCGCTAAAACAAAAGAGGTTCAAGTAAGTATATATTTAGTATGTTTATTTATGTTCTTACTTTGTATATTCATGATCCGATGCTTAATCGAAATCCTGCTGGATTTTGATGGATGATTCAACTCTTGTAAAAAATTTTGTTGCAAGTTTTCCGCTGTGAATCCATTCCATCGATTTCCTATCAGTGGTATCAGAGCCATATTAAGCATGATCATGATTTTGATGATGGCAGGTATGGATTAATTAATTAAAATCAAAGTTTTAAAGGTTTAAACACCCATAGTAAATTCGGCCATAAGAGGGTTCTTCATGAACCTCTTGTATTTTGCTTATTGTTTTGTTAACAGTGGTATTTGGGATTTGTTTCTAATCCATAGTAGGTCACAGCCATAGTGGAAATACCTCTAGTGAGGTATGGCCTCATGGGGTTTCACCCCTTTGATGATTGTTTTTGATTTATGTTAAATCCCTATAAGTGTTATTGGATTTTATCTCTCAATTCTCTCTCATCAATTCCGGCCCTATAAGGGATTATCCCTTTTATGTTTTGATCATTGGAAATGGAGGTACGGCCATCTCTTTTTTTTTTTTTTTTTGGATAATTAAGAAATATAATACCAAAAACAAGATAATACAAAGAAGCGCAAAGCACAAGCCACTACAAGAGGGGCCACCAGCACAAAACCCTAGCCAAGCATAAACCTCTTACAACCCAAGAGGCTAGGAGAAAAAGAAGACAAAACTACGAGACATCCCTTCCTCTTGAAATCTTAAGATAATGAATTTTATCTTTAAGCTTCTTTTTGAAGGACTTCCTAGACAAGGAAAAATCATTATAGTTGCAATCCACCATATTCGAATGGTCCAAAAGAGAGTCATCATCACCACTAGCATCAAGCACGCTGAACTTATTACTAGTATCACATCCTTTACGAACCAAGGAATCATTCACCTTCTCACTCGAGACTTCAGCAACAATGACTTTAGAAGCTGGAACCTCAAGCCATTGATCAATATTAACAGCAGGAATCTAAGTTTCTTTCTTTCTCCAAACTTTATTAGTCTTGGCAGCTAAATGGGAGGGCGGAACGAGGGGACATTTCAACAAAGTATGACCAAACACTTTGCACTTCTCACATCGAGAAGGGTACCAAGGAAGATCAATCTCAATTTCAGCAATCTCGCCATTTCCAACATCCACTTTCAAAGATTTAGGAATTATATTGTTTGCATCAATTTCAATACATACACGAACGAAACTAGCTCTACTTCTAGTGGAAGTATACATGTCCATAAAAAGAGGGCACCCCAAAATACTACCAAGAAATTCCATACCCTTGGTAGTGCGCAGCACAAGAGGGACATTAAAGAACTTGAACCAAATAGGAATTCTTGAAAGACAATTTTTCTTTAACTCCATACCCGAGATCCACTTTTTAAGAACCAGATATTTACCTGCAATAAAATAAGGTCCACCATTTAAAATTCTATCCAGAGCATCCGAGCTACTAGCTTTGAAAATGTAGAAACCGTTATCAAAATGTACAATCCATTTGTTGAAATGTATTGTTGCCTGTTTGTCTTCTCCCATGTTTTCTGTTGCTGTTAATGGAGAGTTGGCGGGGTTTTTTGCGGGGAAAAAGGGATTACGTCAAGGGGATCCTATGTCTCCCTTCCTGTTTGTGATAGTGATGGATGTTCTGTCTAGATCTCTTTCTTGTGCCACTAATAGGGATGATTTTGAGTATCATTTTAGATGTGAGAAAATTTCCCTTTCCCATCTATGCTTTGCTGATGACCTGTTCCTGTTTGCTAAAGCCACTTCTGATAGTATTCAAATTCTTATGGAGGTGCTAAAGAAGTTTGAGGTGTTCTCTGGTCTTCAGATCAATCCTGCTAAGAGTGCTTTGTTTATTTCGGGGGCTAGCGATTCTGTGAAAGATGACATTGTTCGTATCACTGGGATAAATGTGGGATGTCTTCCCATGAAATACCTTGGGGTTCCCCTAATTTCTACTAAGCTTTCTAGAGAGGATTGCCAACCTTTGTTGGAGAAATTGATCAGTCGAATCAAGTCTTGGACTAGCAAATCTCTTTCCTTTGCTGGAAGACTTCAACTGTTATCTTCTGTTCTTTATAGCATTCAGGTGTACTGGTGTAGCATGTTTATTATTCCTATTGACACTGTATGCAGGATTGAACAGATTTTTAATGCTTTTCTTTGGTCTGGGTCTGTTGGAAAGGCTCATAAGGCCAAAGTTAGTTGGAAACTTGTTTGCAATCCTAAAGAGGAAGGGGGGTTAGGCCTTCGTAGGGTCCATGATTGGAATATTGCTGCTATTTTGAAGCATATATGGAGCTTATTCTCAAGATCTGGCTCGATTTGGGTTGCTTGGGTCAAGGAATATCTTCTTAGGGGCAGGAGTTTATGGTCCATTGATCCTCCCTCTAATTGTTCCTGGAGTTGGAGGAAGATTCTTCAGCTAAGGGTGGTGGCTAGACCCCTTATTAGACACAAAATTGGCAATGGAGCTTCTACTTTCTTATGGCATGATAACTGGCATCCAGCTGGTCCTTTGTTACAACATTTTGGGTCTCGGGTGGTCTATGATGCTGCCATTCCCTTGCAGGCTAAAGTCTCTTCTATCTTGTCTGATAATGGATGGAATTGGCCTATAACTAATACTTCTGATCTTATTGCCATTCGTAATAGATGTGATGAATGTCCCCCTCCTAGCAGTAGGGGGGAAGATACTGTGATATGGTCCATCTCTTCCAATGGGATCTTTTCTACTAGTTCTGCTTGGAATCACATTCGCAATTCGTCCCAGGTTGTGAGTTGGCATTATGTGGTGTGGTTTTCGACTTCTATTAAGAGACACTCTTTCATTGTTTGGTTGGCTATTCTTGACAGATTAACTACCCAGGATAAGCTTATGAAATGGGGCATTATTTCTTCAATGTCATGTGTGTTTTGCAGGGCTGCTGTTGAAGACAGGAATCATCTTTTCTTTGGATGCAGATTTACAGCCATGATTTGGGGGAAGGTGCTTCGTTTGTGTGGATACAACAGACATCCTCGGTCTTGGGATAATGAGTTCTTATGGATTAATACCTGTACAGGAAAATCTTTTTGTCCCACGGTCAGAAGGATAGCTTGGGCTGCTACTATCTACTGTATCTGGAGACAAAGGAATGCTAGAATCCATGGAAATTTGTACATCAGTTCTGATAATATCCTCTCCTTAATCTGTAATGATGTGCGGAATAGAGTTTCTAGTTTTCAGAATATTGTTGATAATCCTTGTAATAGGTCTATGTGTGACAGATGGGCTTTTCCTTGTAATATTTTCAAGCATTAGAGGGTTTTGTTTTGCTTTTGGTTGCTTGTGCCCGGGCTGTGGGCGTTTGTGCTTGTGTTCTGTTGGTTGTTGCTGGTGCCCGGGCTGTGGGCTTTCGTTCCTTTTTTTGTTTTTTCTGTTTTTAGGCAGGTTTTTCTGGCTTTTGTCCCTGTTTTAGGGGAGGTTCTATCCGTTTTTCCGTAGGTTTTTGTGGCCTCGGATTCTTTCTTTGTTCTTTAGGGCTTTGCCCTCTTTGGATCAATAAATTCTTAATTATCCAAAAAAAAAAAAAAAAAAAAACATCTTCACCCCAAATACGAGAAGCCTAGTTACTTACCAAAGGAAAGGGAAGGTTCTTGTCAAAAACATACCCCAAAATGGAAAGGCCACATTCTTTATTTCCTTCATCAATAACCATAGAAGGAACTTCAAAAATACCCTCCTTACTTTCACCAATATCCATACTGGAAAGATGAAGAAGTTTTGAATATTTAGCAGGGTTATGGACAAGACTACTCTAAGACTGAACAGGGGGATTGTTGGTTCTAGCCCCTTCATTAACCTTGTGACCAATAGAAGACGACAACAAGGGAGGGAACTCCAAATTACCTCTTTGTAAATCAACACCCGTAGTACCCCTTGGTTTAACAGAACCAATAACACCTTGAGGTTTATCAAACTACTGTTGAAGCTACTGTTGAAGCTTCTTCGAGCCTCCTCGGGGCTAGTAATTATGAGTTGGTTTCTGGTTCCCTTCAGTCTCTTGTTGGGGTAAATATTCTTCCTGATGCTGGTGCTTTTTCCTCGCTCCAATCTAATTCTCCTACCCATTTTCGCTCGAGTACAACTTCTGCTGGTAGGTTGAATAATCCCTCTGTGGGTTTGCGTGCTAGTAGTTCTTTAGTTGGTTCTTCCAGTGTGGCTGCAGTGGGTTATTGTGGGAGGTCTGTCCACGTGGCTGGCGTAGGAAAGGTGCCCTTTGTAGAAGCTGATGAGGTGGCCTCGTTTCCTGCAGTGAGGCCCTCTTCCCCTGCTAAGGTTCCTGCTATTCCTGGTGAGCATGCAAAACATGCAAAACATGTTACGTTTGGTGCGCAAGGCCTCTCTGCTGTTGCGGTTAGCCCTAGTCCAAGTGACTTGCATGGCTTGCATGGCACGCATAATTCTGGTGCGGGTGGTGGAATTTTTCCTGGTGATGCCGGCTCTGTTCCAGGGGGTGCTTCTAGTTTAGATTTTCAGGGAGTTGATTTTCCTCCCTTGAAGCCGTCCTTTGAGGGCCTCTTGCCTTCTGGTATGGCGGGTTCTTTGGCCCCCTCTACTCAGTCGTGGAGTAGCATTGTTTATAACCCGGCCAAACATTCTCAGTTGCTCCAATTATCTAGCATGGATATAGGGGAATGTAAGGAGGGTATTTTTGCGGTCCCGTCTATGGACATTGATGAGGGGAAAAAAGAATGGGACTTGTCTATTTTGGGGTTTGTTCTTGACAAGAATTTGCCTTTTCCTTTGGTCTGTAACTAGGCCTCTCGGATTTGGGGAAAGGACGTTTCTAAAGTGCTGAAATGTGATAATGGGATCTTTATTTTCAAAGCTAGTAGCTCGGAAGCTCTTGCTAGAATTCTGAATGGAGGTCCTTATTATATTGCAGGGAAATTTTTGGTTCTTAAGCAATGGGTTTCGGGTATGGAGTTAAAGAAAAATTGTCTATCTAGCATTCCTCTTTGGACAAAGTTCTTCAATGTCCCTCTTGTTTTGCGTACAACCAAGGGGATGGAATTTCTGGGCAGTATTTTAGGTTGCCCTCTGTTTATGGATATGCACACTGCCACTGGAAGTAGAGCTAACTTCGCTCGTGTTTGTATTGAGTTTGAAGCTCCCAAGGTTGTTCCTAAATCTCTGAAAGTTGATGTTGGAAATGGTGAGATTGCTGAAATTGGGATTGAGATTCCATGGTTTCCCTCTCGTTGTGAGAAGTGTAATGTATTTGGCCATACTTTATTAAAGTGTCCCTCTATTCCTCCTTCTCCTATAGTTCCCAAGACTATTCAAGTTTGGAGGAAGAAAGACCCTCAGGTTTCAGCTGTTAGTGCAGATATGAATGGTCAGTGGCTTGAAGTCCCAGCTTCCAAGTCTAAAATTGTTGAAGACTCTAAAGTTAGAGAAAGTATTCCCTCGGTTAGTAAGGGGTGCGATACTAGTAACCAGTTCAGCGTTCTTGATGCCAGTGATGTTGATGATGATGTTGATGATGATCAGCTGGACGATTCGAATTTGGTTGACTGCAATTATAATGATTTTACTTTGTCAAGGAAGTCTCTAAAGAAAAAGCTCAAAGATAAAATTCTTTCTCTTAAGAATTCTAGGGGGAGAGATGTTCCCTAGTCTTGTTTCTTTCTTCGTGTTTTTTCCTAGCCTCTTGGGTTGTAAGAGGATTAGTTTTGGCTAGGTTTTGTGATGTGAGCCTTTTGTTATGTCTTGTGGTTTGCGCTTCGTTGTAATATCCTATTTTTTGGTAATATATTTCTTAATTATCCAAAAAAAAAAAAAAAAAA
>JAESVK010000845.1:410657-426426 GCA_017140935.1 Hamamelis virginiana | reverse complement strand
TTTCAGATTAAAGTGTTTGGTGCTATAGTATTTTATAAAAAGAAATGATCCCATCAGAATATGCTTATATGAGGTTATGTAAGCATGAAGCTAATTGATAATTGTGGGATATTGTTGGATTAAATACTATACTTATACATGTTATATTGTTGGATTAGATACTATACTTATACATGTTATGTCGAACCAACTTTTCGGACAGCTAGTACCACTTTTGTAATGAAATTAGGATTTTTATCTTCCTTTCATCCCTTCAAGTGTGCAGCTAATTAAATCAGTTGATTCCACAGTTGTGGAACTAATGAGCATAACTGAGTCCCGGTGTGGAGCCTTCCTAATAGTGCCCCAATGCTAAAGTCAGTGTTCAGCATAATAGAATAACTAAGCTAGAATAAGTGTTTTGGGGGAGATGGCATACCTAATTCCATGGTAGTGTGCCCTCTAAATAGGTGATATTCCTTGTTGGAGTGCCATACACCTTTGGGGTATGGTCTTGCACTCTTGCTCAAGGTGTGGTGCTCCAGCACTGTGAAGTATCACTACAACAAAACCGGCCTTTACCGACGGCTCAAAACCGTCGGCAAAACATATAAAAACCGTCGGTAAACCATTTACCGACGGCACCCATCCGCCGCTACAAGGCGTGGGTATAGATAGCGTCGGTAAATGTATTGCCGACGGATATTATTACCGCCGTCGGTAATAACACCTTTGCCGACACATAAACAACCGTCGGCAAAGGTAATGACAACCGTTGGTAATTATGTTTCCTTGACGGAGGTTGACGGACGTTAAGGGTATTCCTGACGATCAAATACTGCCGGTAAATATAATATTAATCGCCAGTAAAAACACTTTTGCCGACACTCTACGACCGTCGGTAAAAATAATAACAACCGTCGAAAATTGATTTGTTTTAAATAAAAGTTGACGGACATTAAGCCTATGTTGACGATCCAATGCCGCCGGCAAATATATTACTTACCGTCGGGAAATCATTAAAATTGACGGACATAAAGCCTATGTTGACGATCACAAGCCGCCGGTAAATATAGTACTCACCGCCGGGAAATCATTAAAGTTGACGGACATAAAGGCTATATTGACGATCCAATGCCGTCGGTAAATATAGTATTAACTGCCGGGAAATCATTAGCCGTCGGGAAGAAATTATTCTGTTTTCCGTCGGAGTTTTAACGCCGCCGGAAATACCCCTATTTTTTACGGCAGTCAATTGCCGTTGTAAATACTTTCTTCATATTGTAAAAATATAATTTGTTAAATTCTAGACTTTTACTGACGCAAAGTTTTACCGTCGGGAAAAGTTTATATAATACTTTTACCAACGACATTCTATAATGCCGGCAAATGTGATATTTTTTTTTATCCAATTTGTTGATACCTGTATATAACATGCATATAAAGTGTATTCCACAAATGACATCAATAATCTTGCATTAAATCCATATAAATTGAAGTATATTCCAAAAAATGACATCTATAATATTGCATTGAATCCATCCAAACACAAAAAAGTAAACCTATGTCTACGAATATGAAACAAAAGAAGGTAGTGTTGTTGCAAGTTCAATTGTTTAAGACAACTGAAAATAAAATAAAAAACTCTTAAGTAGCGTCTGAGATAGGTGTCAAGGTGGGCGTTGGATAGATCCAAAAGAAGGGGGGACAGATCCAGCGCTAGAGTCACTAGCCTGCAAAATAGAGCAAAACAAAATTATATTAGTAACTAACCATGTAGATTTAGATAAATAGTTAAGATTACAATAAAAACATTATTAGAAATAACAGTTAAGTTACCAATATATAAGATGTTAATAAATAAAAAGGTTTTGTTCTACTTTATAGTTAAGCACTTAAACAATCATAGCAAATACATATAGCTTCAAACTCAATAAAAAAAACAGTATTTACATGTGCTATGCGCGTTATAATTTTTTGGGTAATTTCCTTGAATAATCCTATGTTTCCAAAATATTATGCCTACGAACCCGATCCAAAACTAATTTCGCAAATACTTTTTTAGGACATAAATACCCTCCACTCATATGAGTATTTACAATTTGATCATTGAAATGGTCAAAATTTTTGTACGGGTGAATTAAAAAAAATCGAAGAGTCACCAATAATCAACACAATCCATAATTTTGTGTATAATCCCCAATCCCCAATAATACAAAGGATCACCAGAATTACAAATAATCATAAATCCCCAATATTACTAAGAATACCCAATAGAGTAGACAAGATTAATTTGATTGATTTGATGTTCTTGGAAAGCGCAAACTAAATGAATGACATGCATGAAGTTGACGTAACATAAAGTGGATTGAGTATTCTTAACAATATTGGTGATTATTAGATAAATTGGGGATTGGGGATTCTGTTTATTTTTGGGGATTATACATAAAATTGTGGATTCTGTACAAAAAATTCATGAGGCATTTATTGAAAGACCCGCATTAAATTTTGACGTGACATAAAGTGGATTGGGAATTATTAACATTATTGGTGATTATTAGATAAATTGGGGATTGGGGATTTTTATTTTTATTTTTTGGGATTATACATAAAATTGGGGATCCTGTACAAAAATTCGGAGGACATTGAATGACTAGCATTAAATGTTGACGTGACATAAAGTGGATTGGAGATTCTTAACAATATTGGTGATTATTAGATAAACTGGGGATTGGGATTATACATAAAATTGTTGATTCTATACAAAATGGTCAAACTTCAATTTTAAGGGTAATTTTATCCAAAAAAACAGTAATAGGTGTATATCCGTAATATGTTTGGATCGGGTTCATAGGCGTAATATTTTGGAAACTTAGGATTATTCATGGAAATTACCCTTATTTTTTTATAAAAAATAAAAAATGTAAAACCTTCAACTTTGAGTGATAGAGTCATCAATACAATTAAGATAAAATATCAAAATTTTATTTAAATAATTAGAAATTTTCCCCTTTTTTTTTCCCTAAAAATAAATATATAAAGTGTGAATCATATAATATTTAATTTCTCAAGTAAATGACCCTTGGATTAGATGAACTACTTATGAGTTTATGCCCACCAAAAATTATAGTGATCCAATGGTCGATTTTTGAAAAATGCTACAATTAATGAGAAGTTGTGAATTTTTTTGTTCTTTAAAATATTATCAGTTTTTTTTTTTTTTTTCAAATTTCCAACCATTGGATCATTATGATTTTTGGCGAACATGAAACTAATGAGTATTTCATCTATTCCAACGGTCGGTTTTTCAAAATAAATCGTTGGATCTCTGTGGATTTATCTTTGTCGTTGGGCACGAGTTACCATTACCGGCGGTGTTATGTTAGCCGTGGATAAAGCATTTAAATTGCCTACGGTTTTGTGTTTGTCGCCGGGAATGAGTTACCATTACAGACGGTGTTATGTTAGCCGTCGATAAAGCACTTAAATTGCCGACGGTGTTATGGCAGCCATCGATAAAGCGCTTACATTACCGACGGCGTTTTGTTTGTCGCCGGGAACGAGTTACTATTACCATCGATGTTATGGTAGCCGTCGACAACGCACCTACATTTCCCGACAGTGTTGTGTTTGTCGTCGGGAACGAGTTATCATTACCGACGGCCGTCGATAAAGCACTTCCATTGCTGACGGTGTTTTGTTTGTCGTCGGAAACGAGTTACCATTACCGACGATGTTATGTTATCGGTCGATAAAACACTTACATTACCGACTGTGTTATGTTATCCGTCGATAAAGAAATTTAATTAGTGGCGGCACAGATTAACAGTCGGGAATTGTTTCTAATTGCCGATGGAGTTTTTTTGGGGCGCCGGTAAACGCTTATAATTATTGACGGCTATTTTTGTAGCCGCCGGAAAAAATTCCATGGCGCGACGGGAAGACTTCCCTCCAATTTTTTTTTGGCGGGAATGGCCAATACCAACGGCATTTATGAGCAGCCGTCGGCAAAGATATGGATTTACCGGCGGCATAGAAAGAGCCGTTGGTAATACATGCCTTCACCGACGGCATAGAAAGTGGCGTCAGTAATACATGGTATTACCGACGGTTTTTTGGCAACCACCGGGAAATTCCGTCGGTATAGGCCAGTTTTGTTGTAGTGTATGGAGAGTTTCTTAGGAGGTGGCTACTTTTAGTCACCTAAGTGTCCATCTTGCCTTAATGGCTTGCTTTGCTTTTCCATAAAGCTTTGTCAGGAAGGTTAAGCATGCTTGTCTATTCATAATCAGTCTTATTACAGAAAAGATAAGGTGCTTATGGAGCCTACTTAAGGCTTTGTTTGGCATTTGTTTTATTTGGGACCCTTGGTGGGTCGAGGGTGCAAATGACTCCCACACATGTCATGCCCACCAAGTATCACAGTAATCCAACAGTCAGTTTCTTCGAATTGTCACTAAGAAAAATTGCGACAGTTTTCAACAGTCATAATTTTTATAGTTATATTTTAAGACTTTGACATTGGATCACCATGAGTTTTGACACACATGACATCCATAAAAAGAATATATAATTCAATTATCAGTTTTTCAAAATATGTATCACACAATTATATATTGGTTTCATGCTTGTATAACTTACATATACTTACACGATCGGGACTATATATATATATATATATATAAAGAGAGAGAGAGAGAGAGAGAGAGAGAGAGAGAGAGAGATTTGAATTTAAAAAATATAAATAATACTTATGTGCTCATTTATGGGGAAACGTCTCCACAAGAAGAATATTTAATCCAATTATCAATTTTTCAAAATATGTATCCCACAATTATCTATCAGCTTCATGGTTATATAATTTATGTAAGCATATGCTTACAAGATCGGTACTATATCGAGATTGTGTATACAATCTCGATCTTGTCAACATATGCTTACATAAGTTATATGAGCATGAAGTTCAGATAATTGTGGAATGCATATTTTGAAAAACTAACCGTTGGATTAGATATTATACCTATGGATGTCATAAATGCCAAAAATAACAGTGATCTAATGTCAAATTTTCAAAATATAGCTATGAAAAACTGTGACTAGGGTTGTTCAAAAACCGAACGGGACCGACAGAACCAAACCACACTAAACCATACCGTCTTGTTTGATTGGTTTTCTAATAGTCATAGTTCACAACGGTTTTAGAGGGGTGCTAAATCGACTATGTAGTTTGGTTCTCTGTTGGGACTTTGTGAACCGAGGAGAGATTGTTAAACAGTCGATTTTCAAAATATAGATTGTTAAACAGTTGTTACAGCATCCAACGATAAATACTGTTAGAGTGTTTCACAGATTGTATTTTGAAAACCGATTGTTGGATCACTGTAATTTTTTTATCGGCATAACATACATAAGAAGATTATTTAATCCAACTGCTATTTTTTCAAAATACCATCGGTTGTGTGAGAAATTGTGAGAGGACCTTAAAGGATCAAGTCTATATATATAAATTCAGATACAGGCCATTTTTAAATAAATTGTAAGACATTTTAATTTTCAGAATTCCCTAATAGGTCGTGAAGCTATATCTACTTGTAAAAATTTTCGTCACTTGGATGGTGTTGGAAAATTTTATTTATGATCGATGAAAATTATGAGATCATATCTATATATGTATGATATTATATTTATATATTACGGTCGTTGGTACAATTTGTACGGCTATATTTATTTGTATACTTTTTTATCAATCAAAATTTTCTACAATTTATACATGCACCATTGTGGGTGCAAATTGTTGTAGAAACAACTTTCTTCAAGGAAGCAAATATAGAGTAAATTAACAATACAACTAAGATAAAATATTCAAAGTTGTTAAAAATTTGTCATTTAGGAAAATATTTTGAAAAAATAAAATTATATAAAAAACGACTTGAAATCAATAAATATAAATCAAATAAATTACAAAATTTTCATATTGCAAACCTAAACAAAAAATTTTCTAAAGAATATTATTAGCAACCTTAAATTATACGGTATTTGATTGCTTAAGAAATGGAATTCAATAGAGAAATAATAAGATTTTATGATAAATTTTTATTTAATAAATAATATTTTATTATGATCAGTAGAATTTTATGGGATTATGTTTATAAGAGAATTTTAATTTAATTTAAAAGACTTTATTATAATTTATGAAATTTTATGAGACTATATCAATAATTAAGAATGAAATTGAGTTTCAAATAGTTTTAATTAAATCTGTCAAGGCAGCTCAAATGATCCTTTAGAATCACGCTTTATGAAATAGAGATTTTAGAATTGGACCTCAACTAAATGACCGTCTAATGAACGGGATTTGTGGATGATTCCATCCGGGCTAGCAAAAGTGGAGTTTAACATGTAAAAAACTAGAAAGCTAGTTCAATTTAAAAAAAAAAAAAAGGAAAGAAAGAAATTATATACCATATGAGCATGAGTTTGGATTTGCTGTTGATCTAACAGGTGATTAATTAACACATGTTTATCACCGTTGGATGGCCAACATATGTGCAAGAAAGGAGATCCAATTGCTCACATAAGAAAGGCCCAAATCTTATGTGTTTTGAATTATCTGTCAGATTCATGAACCTTTTTTATGTGAGCTATTAGATCCCCTTTCTTGCATATGTGTCGGCCATCTAACGGTGATCAACAAATCACCTTTCATATCAACACCAAATTCAAACTTATATGAGCATACGTGTGAATGAATTGAGTATAGATTTTCAATAAATGCATTAACAAACATTCAAAATTCATGAAGAAGGCCAAATTGAAGTTAAAGAAAATTATCATAAATATTTAATGACATCTTCGATCTTGACAGATTGCTCTTTTAAAAATTATCATGTCCACGTTTTCATTTTGACGATGAGATGTGCCACCGACAAAGATTCCAAACCCAAACATAGAGGAAAGAGGATAAAATATATAGAACGTGTTCCCATCTTTGACCATGATGCTAATTAATTAATTGCTAACCAAACTGAATAAAGTTATTTTCGGAATTACTTTTTTATATATTTTTTTAAAGTTATTTTTAAATTATTATTATTATTTTTTTTTTTGTCAAATAACGAGATGTCCAAGTTATCAGAGTCTGATTAATCCCTACTCCGTACACGCAACTACCGCTCTATGGGATCGTACAATGTCCGTCCTAACTGGTGGCTGGCCAAGAGAGTTTGGCTGGTTTCAAACTCGGGATGTTCACATATGAAGATTTTCATATTAAAAATGATCGTGACAAAAATTTAACCACAAACACTAGCTTGGCCAATTCTTAAGTTCAAATGGTTCTGACATAAAATCGAACTGGCTAAGAAACTAGATGATCGATTTAATAATAGATATGACCACCAACTTGATATAAAAAAAAATATTTTAAAATGATAGAGCTTTCAAAATGACTGTTCATTTGTTCAAGCATCAATCCATTGACTTGGACCTGCGGCTTGATGCCTTTGGTCTCTTCTCTCTGTGTTCTCACTTCCATCTCTCCATATTAAAAAATAAAAAATAAAAAACCTCTGAAAATTCTCTTATTATATATATTTATTTACACTTCACAAAAGTCTAAAAATATTCGTGTATATTATAAAGCAGCTGGAATATAAGGATAATGACGTGGTTGGTGACTTCTTAATTGTCAAATTGCATCCCTTAGGAGGTCCAAAAGTTGGTCTTGCAGCAATGAGGTAACAGGTTTTATTACGTAATTTTCTTGACCGAATATTGGGGGTCTCAAAAATAAAAAAAATATATATGTTAATGCCAATTTTTGATATGTTAATGCCAATTTTTGCATTAAATAACTAAAAATTTGATGTTTTTAGTATAAGGATAAAAAATATATTGATGTTTGCATTAAATAACTAAAAATTTGCACCAATTCACATGATAAACTCCATTCAAATATCACCGATGCATTCATGTCATTTAATATGTTAATGCCAATTTTTGATACATATGTGCTCCAATGCAAACTCTATATTTTGGTATTTTTTACTTTATTAAGGGAAAGTATATATATAACGGTACAAATAACATTTGTCATTTGACGGTCCTATGTACTATTATCAAAATTTGGCACCCCAAATGACATACCATTGGAGTAACCTATTTGGGTGCTAGTGCCAATAGATACTGGCACCCAAATATGGAATGGTGATCACATTCTATCTTCCTCTTCCTTTATATAAATCGAAGGCTTGCCTTATCAGTTCCGAAATATTCTCTGATTGTGGCTGATTCCTCGCATAATTCTGGATTTTTAGACTGTTTGGTGTAAGATCGGATCTTTTCATATCACCATATCTTCAGATATTTTATGATGATGTTGGTTATCTTTTATAGAGATTATGTTTATCAGCTTCTTTCTATTTGGCCAAGTATGAATTTTCCTCCACCAGATGCTAGTGCCAAATTCTAACAATAGCAATGTATAGCACCTCATTGAAGATGCTCTAATAGGTATCATCAATTTGTATTGCTGATCCATTCCAATTACTCAGTTTGAAGACATTCTATTGTCAAATTTGATCCTAATTTTTTGCTGATGGTTAATTTATTTTTAACAAAGAGATTTCATTTCAAATATAAAAAATTTATATTAATATTATAAAATTTTATTTTATTTTTTTTATAAAATAATACTAATAATCTAACTCTAGTTTTATTAATCCAACGAGCTGGATCATATTCCAACACGTGAAAGTCGAGGTTGATGTGAATTGCACGTACTCCAACCCTTTCTTCTTCTTCTCCTCGTTTTGTTTTGTTTTGTTTTTTTTTTTTAACTTCTCTTTATTAATTTTATTCCAACACGTGAAAGTCGAGGTTCATATTCTGGATTTTTTACTTTGGTTTCCTTCCCACTCATTGGAGATTTCTCTCTCTTAATTTTGCTTTTCAACTAAGTTGTTGGCACAGAAACTTTAACCCAAAATTAAAAATTACCATAATGTGTCATATTTTGAGTGGTGTGTGAAAAAGATAGAATTTATTTAAAAGAAATACTAAACCACTCAAAACATGACACATAAGAGTGATTTTTAATTTCGAGTTACAGTTTCTAGTTATATAGAATTTTTGTTTTAAAAAGATTGGTAAATACACACAAGCAAAAACTGTGGTTGGCTGTTGCTATTTGACCATAAACCTCACATACTCCAATATTTTATGTGAACCCATGCGCCTATAAATTCACACCCATCTGCCCATCTCATTGCAAACCCCTCACCATACTCCTCTTTCTCTCTCTACCAATTCTCTCTCTCTCTCTCTCTCTCTCTCTATATATATATATATATATATATAGATATATCTAACATGGGTGCCGTAGGAGAATTCAGAATAACAGTGAGCAAGAAAGAGGTAGTGGTGGCGGTGCTGCCATTGCAAGAGCACTGGCTGCCGCTATCCAATCTAGACTTGCTTCTGCCCTCAATAGATGTGGGTGTGTTTTTCTGTTACAAGAAGCCAAAGGCAGAGGAGAACTTTACTTTTGGATCCATGGTTAGTGTTCTTAAGAAAGCTTTGGCTCAAGCTTTGGTGTCTTACTATTCATTTGCTGGAGAAGTTGTGCCAAACTCTGTGGGTGAGCCTGAGCTTTTGTGCAATAACTGTGGGGTTGAGTTTATTGAAGCATTCGCTGATATTGAGCTATGTGATATAAACCTTCATAATGCTGATGCAAGCATTGAAGGCAAGCTGGTTCCTAAGAAGAAGAAAGGAGTTCTTTGTGTTCAGGTTTTACACATCTCTGTCTCTCTCTCTCTCGCTCTGAGAGAAGTTATATATAAACCTATCTCGTTATATATCCTTTAGATCACCTATCACGTGCCCTATCACGTGATAGTAATATGTGTATACGAGGTTATATATAGGGTATAACCCGCACACCTAATAATTTTTCCCTTCCTAAGATGGACAGGTGGGAATCATGCATGGGATTGCCAAACATACCTTATCTCTACACAAAAATTCATTTAAGAATATTACATATATTTGAATTTAGATATGCATTGAATTTTCTTTGTAGCTATACTCATAGATCAATGCATGACAATATTACTCAAGAAATAGAGAGCGTTCTTATTGGAAAAAGACTATTACTATTTATCAAAATAATAATAATAAAAGAATCCATTATTTGGACTAAAAAATATCCAGGAGCCTTTTCTAGCTTGCGGTTAAATTTTTTTCTATCCTTAAATTAATCGAATCTGGTGGTCGGCAAACTTTTAAGTAAAACCAAATGAACAGCCCCAAGTCCTAGTTTAGAAATTTAAAATAATAATAATAATAATAATAATAAATTAGACAGAGTCTTGAAATACAAACCTTTCACTTTTTTGAAATGGAATCTGCAGCATTATTTATTTAAACCTTTCAACAACGTTTAGATAGCTAGCATAAACCCAACATCAGCCATGAATTCTACACAAAAAATTGTTTATCTCAATTTAAATTCAAAAGAACATACCATATCCAAACCGTTTAAGCATATATTTCACACAAAAAAAAAAAAAAAAAAAAAAAAAAAAAATTCTTTCATAAAAGATCATGTTAAATCAGAAAAAATGCTGAAATTGAAAATCTTGCTGAAATTAAGGAAGGGGGTATAATAGACAATATACATTCTATTTGACTTGGAGAGGCCTAACCGTATAGCATCTTATGCTTTGGATAAGATCGTATTTAGGGTTCTTTTGATTATTTTCCCTTTGAAAAGTAGTATGAATTCGCTTTTTGTGCTTGTATTTTTCTATACTTTTGCCAATTAGATTACTAAATTACTTATCCTAATACCCTCTCTAAAACAGGTCACTGAGCTCAAATGTGGAGGCCTAATTGTAGCGTGCACGTTTGATCATCGCATGGCCGATGCCTACTCAGCAAACATGTTCTTTGTGTCATGGGCTGAAAAGGCACAATCCAAGCCATTATCAGTGCTACCATTTTTTCGGCGATCTCTCCTGAACCCTCGCCGGCCGGGCTACTACGGCCCATCCATCGATGACATGTACGAGCCCATCTCAGCCTTGCCACCACCCAAACAACCTGAACCCGGCACAGACGACCCAATCAGCCGCATCTACTATGTCACCGGGGACCAACTAGCCTACCTCCAATCTGTGGCCAGTAGTGGCACAAGCAAGAGAACTAAACTAGAGTCCTTTAGTGCATTTTTATGGAAAATGGTAGCCAAAAATGCAGCTGCTACTAAAAATATGAACAAAAAAATATGCAAAATGGGTATTGTGGTAGATGGAAGAACAAGGCTAAGTGATGGAGATTGTGATAAAGCAACAAAAATGAGTGCTTATTTTGGTAATGTGATATCAATCCCATATGGTGGGCAGAAAGTAGAAGAGATTAATGAGAAGTCACTTAGTTTTGTAGCTGATGATGTGCATGATTATTTAGAAGGTGCTGTTACAAAAGAGCATTTCTTGGGGTTGATTGATTGGGTGGAGGCCCATAGACCCGAGCAGACTTCGGCAAAGATATATACTAGTGGGAGTGCTGATGGGCCGGCCTTTATTGTGTCATCAGGACAGCGGTTTCCGGTGGCGAAGGTGGATTTCGGGTGGGGCCGACCAGCGTTAGGGTCGTACCATTTTCCACTGGGCAGTGATTTGGGTTACGTGATGCCGATGCCGAGCCCGGTTGGGAATGGTGATTGGGTTGTTTTTATGTATCTTTCGAAAGGGCAATTGGAGTTAATAGAGAGTGAGGCTGGTAATGTGTTCAAGCCATTGACCATGGATTATCTAAACTTAAACCAACCAAATTAGGACACGAGACACTCCACACTAGAAGACCTTTAAAAAAAAAAAAAAAAGATGTTTAATTTGATGCATATGCTATTAGTAGTTTGTGTACTACTTTTGTTGTAGAGGTTATATGGCCAACTGTTGTGCTCATTAATTTATTTTAATATATTGTATTTCCAATGTTGGATCCATCATCCATCTATCCATCTTTTTAAAAGTTTTGAAATTTTTTCCATATTCATATCTTTCAAGACATTATATATACATATATATATATATAGGGTCAAGTTCCCCTTACACCCTATTTTGACATCTATGTTTACACCTCATTTTCAAAACACTATTTATGATAGATATTTTTACAAACTGACCGTTGGATTCAATACCTATCTTATATATATCATGTATACTAAAAATCATAGTGATCCAACGGTTAGATTTTAAGAAATGCTACTATAAAAAATTGTTATGCTTTTAATTAATAAAAAAAATAATAGTTCTTCAAAATGATATTTTTCAAAAACTAATCGTTGGATCACTCCGATTTTTTTCATACATGACAAACATAAGATAAGTATCTAATCTAACGGTCGGTTTCTCAAAATATTCGATCTACAATGGTATTTGAAAATGGGGTGTAAACATAGGTGTCAAAATAGGGTGTAAGGGGAACCTGTCCCATATATATATATGTGTGTGTGTGTGTGTGTGTGTGTGTGTGTGTGTGTGTGTATCAGTCATTCTACTATGAGGCCCACCTTACGCAAGGTTGCGTAAGGTCCCCTCCATGTGGCCAATTTTATAAGACAGTTCATAACACTGACCGTTGGATTAGATGCTGATCTTCTGTATGTCATGCCTGCAAAAAATCACAGTGATCCGACGGTTGGTTTCTGAGAAAAATGACTTTGACAAAAACTGGAAAAAAACTGCCATTTTTTATTCTTTGAATTCCAGTTTTTTTCAAAGTCATTTTTCACATAAACCAACCGTCGGATCACTGTGATTTTTTGCAGGCATGACATACGGAAGATGGACATCTAATCCAACGGTCAGTTTTACGAACTGTCATATAAAATTGGCCATATGGAGGGGACCTTACGCAACCTTGCGTAAGGTGGGCCTCATAATAGAATGACTGTATATATATATATATAGTCTCGATCCTATCAGCATAGGCTTACTTTAGCTAAAGTAAGCATGTAGTTAATACATAATCAACTGGGATACATATTTGAAAGGATTTGACAAAACAATGGACTCGCAGCGGAAGACATACGATAAATTTTTTTGTAAAATTTGAATCCATCATCAAAACCAATCTAAGACTCGAACACAAGCATAGGATCATGAATAACACAATAATACATATTTAAATTAACATTTTAAACATACTTAATTACTTGATTGCCTTTTGTTGAAAACCTTAAATGGAATCCAAACTCCAAAGTGTATGAAGCCTCCAACGGTATCCACACGAACACAAGACCCCAGGAACCATTGAACCTTCACACAACCCTTGGAAGAGACAAGCTAGGAGAGGGAGAGAGAGAGCACGGTTTAGAGAGAGAGAGAGAGAGAGAATTCCACGTTGTAGCTCACGACCTTAGGGGATTTTCTCACTCTTCTTTTTGCCTCCTTCTCTTTATGATGAGTGGTTACTTAATACTAGCTTGACCCATCATCATGTATTTATAGAGAACCACTAGGGTTTCTATTTAAAACTCTTTATATTTATAACTTAGCCCTTTAATTATTAACAATTAATAATAAGGCCCATGCTAATTAAATTAGAATATTCCTCTCTCTCTTTAATTCAAGAGACTCACTTATACTCTTTATGTGTGTGACTCATTGGGTTCACCCCAACCTAGTAGTGAACAGGGACATCTCATGTTCCCCAAAATAGAAACTTTCCATTTATGGTTCAATTGGAACAATTCCAATTTTGCCCTCAATGATAACACTTATCATTAGGCCTTCACTTATCATGAGTGACCTCTAGCAACATATCATGACGTACCCTAGGTATGGGTGAATAGTAGAACTAAATGAACCCTTCATGTTACTTAATTATTCATCCCCTAATGTCACTGTTAAGATAATCAGGTACGGTTATAAGTCAAACCCCTATCTTAACAACTTGTTATATGTCTCACAAATAATCTCAATAAGATGAAGCCGATGAAACTCTTTCACAGTTCTCCTATCACTCTGACCAGAGATTCAAACTGAGAATTATCTTTGTGAGCAAACCCTGACATTATCTCTCATCAAAATGAGAGTGGTGATTCCTTATTGTACACTCATCTATCTTCATGCATAACACATTAGAGCCAATTAATGAGTACTGATTACATCCTGATGGTTAAAGATGTACGGGATAATATCAAACTCTAAAAACTTATGCACAAGATAACTTTGGTGTCTCAGGTCTAAGGATTACAATTTGATGTAACATTAAGAATATTATTTTAACTCAAACTCCATAAGAATATTCTTAAGATTATGTTCAGTGTACATTGAAAGAAAATCATGGAGAAGCGCAGCGGAAAGAACAAAACAAAACTTTCTCTATAGTGTTCATCCCATGGATGATCTCAAACGATGATAAAAATCAAAAACAAATTATTTACAATAAATAAATGCTTACTTGATGTTCTTTTGCGAAGCTAATCCCCAAATTCTTCGAGCTCCAAAGAGTATGGAAACCTCCAATGAAGTCCACACGAACACAAGACCTCATAATCTTCTTGAACCTCCACAACACCTTGAGAACATGCAAGCTTAGAGAGGGAGATAGGGGAAACGGCTAGGGAGAGAGAGAACACTCTAGGGTTCGGCCTTGGGGTGTTTTCTCTCTAGGGTTAACCTCCTCTAATTGATGATAGGGCAACTTAGTGCTAGCATGACTGATTGCTTCACAATTATGCTTCGTTTATCTGCATTCAGAGGCTAATTTCAGAGTAGTTTACACTGTAAGTGCTTTAATTTAGTTAGTTTTATCCTTATTGTTTGTTTTTGGCTTTTGTAGGTTAACTTCGCCCAAAATCGGAGTTTTTACAGCTACAGAGAGAGCATATGAGTGAAGTGAGCATTAGAGGTGGATTGCATGCTAAGAGGAGGATGGTTTGAGGTGGATTTAATATGCCAAAATTGATATAAAAGTGTTAGAAGGCATTTGAAGACTTTTGGAGTTGTGCAGTTTTTTTCCGACGAAAGCTTTCGACTTCAAATGGTCATATCTCCCTCATCCGAACTCCGATTTTGATGATCTTTATATGCCTAGAAAGCTTGCGAAATCTAGTTTCTAAATATATAGTGCTCATAGGCATATTTAAAGTGTACCTATCGATAGGAGGGCCAAGCCTATCGATAGGAGGGCCAAGCCTATCAATAGGACCCACCTCGTTGTTGACTCTCTTTGTATTTCATTTCCAGCAACACCATATTCAGGCATTCGAAAAAATAGAGACAACATTTCTAGAGCGAGTGACTTTTCCAATAAAAGCTTCACCAACTTCATCTCACCCTTAAAGCCAGAGAAATTAATCATTTTAATGGTTCTGAGACTAGAAAGACGATCAACTTCTACTCTTCCATCTCCATCTTCTAGCTCTACAAATGTAGGTGCAATGTGTCCAACCTAAGTGAAATTAAGGGTCAACACCAAACTTTGAATGAGACAGAAGCAATGCCATGCATCAGAATTAGACTAGCAGGGAAAAACAATAAAGTAAAACTAAAAAACTCAATTTGGAAACTTATGCAAAAACTCACATCTATTTTAATGTTCTCCAAAGAAGGGCAATCTCCTAAGAAGGCAACCAAGATAACAAGACCACCTTCAGTTTCTACTGGACCAAACCAAGAGAATTTCTTTTCACTTTACCCAAAAGTCCCAATTTAAGTTTTTTTTTTTTTTATCCAAAAGTCCCTTCATCTTCACTTTACCCAAAAGTCCCGATTTA
>JAESVK010000845.1:384627-405657 GCA_017140935.1 Hamamelis virginiana | reverse complement strand
TCATAGTTATATTTTGCAATTCTAACATTGGATCACCGTGATTTTTTACATGCATGACATTAATTAGTATAGTATATAATCCAACTGTTAGTTTTTCAAAATATGCATTACACAATTATTTATGGGTTTCATGCTTACATAACTTATGTAAGCATATGGTGACTAGATCGGGACTCTATATATATATATATATATATATATATATATATATATATATATATTAGAATTTAAAAATATAAATAATACTTATCTGCTCAGTGATGAGGCGTAGTCTACCCACCCTTGCTCACAGTCACAATCCACCGTGCATCCAAAATTCCAAATCATTAACGAAAATTGATCATGGGCGTGTACTCCCATATTTATATTATAAAAAATGCTTACATAATTTTATGTACGCATAAAACTAATAAATAATTATGGAATACATGTTTCGAAAAATTAACTGTTAGATTAGATACTATATTTAGCTATGTCATGCATGCCAAAAATCATAGTAATTCAAATCGGTTGTATTTTTAGAAATGTCACTCAAAAACACTATAATAGTTTTCAACGATCAAATTCTTTCAGGTTTATATTTTGAGATATTTACGATTGTTCGCCTCAATTTTTGGCATGCAAGACATCAATAAAAAAGAATATATAATTCATCTGTGAGTTTTTCAAAATATCTATCCTACAAATTATCTATTAATTTATGCTCACATAAAATATATAAGCATATGCTGACTGGATCAAGACTTTTATAATCTTATGCCTACATGTCCACGTCCACGTCCACGTATGACAAATATAAATACACATTCATGCCAGCGTGTCCATATCCGTATATTCATATTTGTTTAAAATAATTGTGACATCTTACGCTGAATATGGAATAGAGGTGAAGAGGTAAGTATAGTCATAAAATAATAAGGAAAATCCAAAAAACTGAAATTTACAGTTTACCAACGATATGATATTCTCTTTAATAACCCCTTTCTTCATTAGTACAATGTCATGATTTTAAAATACCAGTTCCCATATGACTCAAAAGTCAAAAGCTTCAGTTATACAAGCCTATCCACCCAAAAAAGGAGCATGCACATATCACATATCTTTAATCCTTGTAATGGATGAGTGCAACAATATGGAACAAGACGACCAGTAAAACACCTACCTTTCTTTTTTTTGGCCTCAATATCCCCTATTACAAATGTAAAAAAAAAATAATGCTTGTGAATAAAAACGTCATAATGTGCCAAAAAATAAAAAAAAGAAAAGAAAAGAAAAAGGAAAGAAATAAAGTAAATTTACACCTCATTGATGAGAAAGAGAGGGTTATATTCAGCGAAGCAAGGGCAATATGCCCCACTGATGGAGAAACCCCTCGCCGGTGGTCACTTCTAGGACCAATAGAACAAGTACAGCCAGCATAGCTGCTCTTCCATTCCAAGTTTCGGCACTTCTTGTCCAACCCCATTCCCACACTGTCACAGGTGGTGGTAGCTCCCTACGTTGTGAATCATAAGCTGCCAATAGCTCTTCCACACTGCCTAGTGGAACTAGTGACTGCAGAAGCCAAGTCCATAACTTCCAATCAGAAAGTAACATATGATCAGAAAGCAAGCATCATATTCGGCCACAAATAGATGCAAGATATCAGGTAATCCTTAGCCACATCAACTTTCACATCCAAATTGGCAAGGCCTAAAAATCAGTGTTTTTCTTCAAATTAAATTTATGTTACACTAGTTCTTGTTTATTCCTACATATAAATATCTGTGTGAGTGCGTGCCCAGAGTGTATTTTTAGGTATAAACAATATTTTTAAAACAAAAACCTTGACGGGGAGCATCTAAGAAGCAGAGACACTATCCTGGAGGTGTTGAGGCGGTGTCGGATACAACACTCCTCCAACACGATACCTCTCTTTGCCTCCTTTTTCTTCTTATTCTTCATATTCTTTTCTATTCCATCTTCTCTATGAACAATTCAACAGAGATTTCAAAAATGACACAAAAGAAAGTATTTTGAATGATGTTGTGTCTCCGCTGTCATATCCTAGGTTTTCTAGGTTTTGATATGTCAATGTGTCCATGTTGTGGCGTAACTGAATCGCATATCCATGTCTGTGCTTCTTAGAGAAGTAACTTTAATGCAGAATACTATAGACAATTTAGTATTACAACTGAAATAAAAAATAAGAAAGAAAAAGAACTTGCTATAAGCTATGCAAAACATTGAAACAATATTCGCCATTTTTAAAAGATTGTAAAAGTTGTCTTCCTGAGTTTTTCAACTCATCCATCCCAACATTATTATTTCTGCTAGATGCATCGTGTTGGAAATTGTCCAAAATTTTCTCCATAAAGCACAGCCGTATAGCTGTCTAATTAAATAAAGCATTAACTAGCCAAAACGAGATCACATAGGACTCTTAATGCATGTCTCTACTATAATAACCCGATTTGAATACTACTGACAACACCCTTTTAAAACTCTCCATCCTTTAGAATTATGATTCTATGGTCCTAAAATAATCTTCTTCTTTTTTCTCAATTTTTTTCATTTATTTTTTATTATTTTTTTGGTGGAATTTATTTTTTATTTTTTATTTTTTATGATGAGAATTGGAGTTGTTTTGGAACCATAACAGGTGAAATCCTAGAATCAATATTTTCCAACTTCAAACTCAGTTCAAGTTCACTACAGTTCAGAAAAGTATGAAGTAGACAGTAAATTTTATATAAAGCTAACATGATGAGATTTAGTAGTTCAATGTAATTTACAACAATAAATTAAATATTAAGTCAAATTATAAATAAATAAAAATTCAAACAAAAGAGTACAAAAAATATTACTTTGTTATTGATTCCGATTCTTACGCCATTAAATATGGAGATTTATTGGCAAAGCAGAAGGCTAACAGCCAATCAAATATCATTCTACATGATTTCTAAGGGAGAATGGAAACCTAGTTTAATAATGACAATAACGCACAGCCTCTAGAAACTAATGTGTTTAGGTGAATTTGTATCTATGTAGGTATATTCAAATGAATATTAGAATAAAAAGTTTGTTCTCAAGCAAATAGAAGTTTAAATTTTGTTAAACAAGAACATGTAGAGTTGGGGTTTTTTCTAGGAAAGTAACTAAAAGAAAACTTTATATGTAGATTTTATACAACAGAAAACATAAATATGCTGTAATACATATGATTTTGACTTCCTCTTACTAGTTGTATCACCAAACAAAAAACAAAATGTTTTCTTCAAAAACAACATACAACACATACTAAATGATCGTCCATTGGGTTTTTGAAGGGTAAATTCTATCCAATGAAAAAATAAGTGAAAATTACTCATTTTTTCCAATTCACTTTGTTTCCATAATTTAGGTAGAGAGTTTATAATCATACCTGTCGAGCTTCAAGATTTGAGACTGCCATTGCGCCGACATATGGGAGACTTTCAATCACAGCATCTGCCAAATCTGAAATGAAGGTGGGTTCACATCCTAGTGCAGGAACCCGTCCCCATTTCTGTATACCAGATTTTAGAGCCAACTCTTTGTACTCTACATCAATTTCTTCTAAAGTTTCAATATGCTCACTGACAAAGCTGTGAACCAAGTATCAAAAAGACGACAACACAAAACTCAGTAGATAATGTGTAAATTGATTACAAACCAACATGCAGCACCATATGGCTTCTGTAAATAATCTGATTGAATATCATTATATTGCAGGACAATTGAAATTATCAAATACCTAATCGGGACAGCAAGTAGACTTTTCACTCCTTTCTGCCCAAGCTCAATGATTGTCTCATCAGTATAGGGTTTCAACCATTCCACAGGCCCAACTCTACTCTATTAAGCCATTCAAAACCAATCAACCAAGTAAACATCATAACCAAGTCACTGTGATAAAAACATTCATGATATGCATATAAGACAAGAAAAGATGATAGAAAAACCTGTCATCTACTTGAAGGGTTTCTCCTCCCCCCCTCCCAAAAACAAAAAACTAGTAACAAGCATGATACTCAAATACGACAAGAAAATGACAGAAAGTGAAGGCCTTTTTCTTTCTTTTTTTGTTCATACTAGATGCTATTCAACAATATGTCCTCAAAAGACCATCTGTTTCTCTTTTTCCACAAGCACCATGGGAGAAAATGGAGCAACTCTCCAAATGGTTTTACAATTCTAGTCCTTGGATTTAAACTACCAACTTAGTAACATCTTGACTGTATTAGGCACCACCCAAGAAATACCCAAAGCTGCAAAAAGGGAGCTCCAAAAATCAACAGCAACAGGGCAATGTAAAAGAACGTGATCCACCAATTCTCCACTAGTCTTACACAAACAACACCTATTAGGGATAGACCAAGCTCTAAAGATCAATGGTTAGTAGTTAAGCACTTGTCCCTCACATCTATCCACACACACACGCACGCACGCAAAAAAAAGAAAGGAAAGAAAAAGCTACCTTGTGTGTTCATCCTCAATAAAATGGGGTAGTTGAAAGGAAGAATGTGATTTAGTTGAAGTGGATGAAGCCATATTGATTCAGATGAAAATATCAAAAAGACTGAGAATGTTGATGACCCACTACTCATTACTTTGCCAAGAATAAAAAATAATGATGGTGGTGGTGATCATGATAAAAGACTTGACACTAGTTTCTTAATAAGTGCCATCAGATTCAGAGTTAAAGTCTGGTGGAAGTATAACACAGAACCAGGTTCAAGTTTCTGCAAGCTTGAATAACATATTCAATTGGTGGGGTGGGGGAGGGGGGGAAGGATAAGTTTGGAGTTCAATTCATTCCAATGGGGACTGTACTATGAACAAAAAAAAGAAAAGACCTTTGTTTTCTGTGTTCTCATTAACAACTCCCTTCCCATCATTCTAGGAGTTCCTTCCATTCCTTTGTTTTCTGAAGTTTTTGGTTCTACCTAATTTGCTCAGTGGTGTAGTCTCGTTGAACATTTTTTTCCAACGCTGCCCCTAAAATTAAGTAATCAATTTGCAAGATCGATCTCATCTTATGCTTTCACTGCAATCAAATCACTTAAAAATTATGCCTTCTCCAGAAAGTAATACTCATGCCCCTTTAGAATAAAACCAATTTATAGATTGACAAAGGTTTCCATGGCATCACAAATATTGGAATAATGCCTAACAAAAGAGCTTAAACTGGCCTAACCTAACTAAACAAAATACAACTAAAATAGGAGAAATGCATTGCTCTAGACACTAAAACTTGATATCTCAAGGTTCAAGCCACACACCATCAAGAGTGTCACTTTCTTTTGGCTCACAGTCGGTTATTCTGTTTAACAGGCTCTCACACTAGGCCAGTTAAAAGAAAAATGGGGCAAAACATTTTTTATTTCAACAGAAAATGTTCTTTTCTTTGGCATTACCAAATAGTCACTTGCCCTTTCATATATTTCCTTTTCTCCCTCTATTTCTTTCCATTTCTTTTTCTTTGCGTCTTTTCCTTTTCTTTCCTCTCTTTACATTTTTATACACAACCAGGCAGCTATCATTTCTACTGCTCCATCATGTGTGAAGGAAGAGAGTTTCCATACTAGATGACAAAGTTAGAGAGTCTAGAGAGGGAAGGTTCAACAGATTTGATGTAAATGGCAAAACCAAACACATTCTTCAACATAACAACTGGCAGCAACCCTGCTGGTTAGGTCGTGATAGAGCTGTTCGCTGATACCACACCACACCACACCACACCAAGAACTTCTAAGCAGTGCACATCAATGACAAGGGCATCAACTGAAGCGGCAAGCCCCTACACTACAAGGGACCAACCTTGTACTGCGTGATCCCAGGTTTCGTGTGCCAGGGCAGCAACTTCACCAACCTTTCACCATGTGATCACAAGCTTCATGTTTTGGGGTGGCAACTTCACCGCTGGTAACAGCACTAGCACCAGTGGTAAGTCCATCTACAACACCAGGTTTTTTTTTAATAATCAGAAATTATATTAAAAAGCTGAAGAGGACAAGGAGTACAAGAACAAGAATCAAACAAAAAACAAAAAAAATAACAGACTCAAGGATTACAAATAGCCACCCAATTTCCCCAGATGACAAACAAAGGAACACCCTTAAATTCTCGTCACCGAAACCCACAAAGAGGTTAAAAAACAGATTTTATCCGACAAACTTTGGGTGGACTGACTTTTATCTTCAAAGATCCCATCTACGGTGCCAAGTTCACCGACAATAACTTCATGAAGATGCTTGCCAGTCTAGGAACCAATAGGTCACAGCTCCTCATCCAGGCCAAGATGGTGTGGCTCGATGGGAAGCACCTGGTCTTTGGAAAACCAATGAAGAATTGGAAGAACCTAAATAAAAGCTAAAACATGAGAAAAAATACGACCAAATGGAGGAGAAAACATCGATGTCCACTAGCTCACCCTAAGGCACTATATCCAAGTTGAAAAATGAAATCTAATATTTTTCTATTAGGAGGCTATTGAGATTGTTTTCATTGGGCTCTTAATAACATATTTATAGAAAATAAAAGGATCCCTAATCTAACCTAACTAGAGATAATTAACTTAAAACACGAATGAATAAATAATTAGGTGTATCTGCAAACACCACTTTACAATGCAACTCACAGTGAAACAATAAAATAAACTCCAAGATCATGCCTTCCAATAAATAATTCATGCACTACCCTAGAATTTCACATAAAATGCAATATATCAAATCCTTAAATATCTCAACTGCTATTTCAAATAAAATATATGTCATAAGCCTTACAGGAAATTACTACATGAGGTTTTCCTAGATGTCTACATGGCAATGGTTTTAATCTAGACTTGGGTTCAGTCTCCTCCGAAGGTCTGCCACCAGGATGCTTTGTCTTGCTTTGTGGAAGGGCACTTTAAAAATTAAGCCTTTCTTTCTAAGAAGTGTTAATTATATGATAAGCAAAGGGGACTTGAAGATTCTGGGAGGATATATGGAGCAGTTAGAAACCTACAGTAGGACCAATCAGTTATTTCTTTTATCATCCTAAACATACCAATATTAGCACTAATGGTACATTAATATAACTTGCTGTTCAAAAACCTATGAAGTCCCATGTTTACTATTTGGCCATATCGTTTTGCTCTTGTATCTAAGCAATCCGCATGTTTTTGTGAATATTAATATCTAATAGTACTAAAATTCTTTTCCACCTGAAAACCATTTTCTTCATATGATTCTCGGTCATTACATGTTCACCTAAGTTGGTTGATTGAATGATTGATGAAATAAACTTATCACAGAAAAAAAAAAAAAAAAAACATGCTTAGCTATGTACATTAATAATGGGCACATTCAATAAGGCATTCAAATATTTAATGTCTAAATCTTTAGAAGAGTGTGATAAAAAAAAAAAAAAACATGGTAGCACACATGTTGAATTTTTTTTATCCAATTATATGTAACACAATACCTTTTACCAATCTCCTTATCCCAATGTGTCTTTTCAATCATTTCCAAATTTTTTTACATAAATTATTGAACACCATATTTCTTTTTCTTTTTTTTTTTTCCCTTTTTTTGTCACAATGTATGAGTCAGTCCATTATGAGTTCCATCACTGATACAGAGCTGTATTGAGGCTCACCCATACGATGACTATGACCAAAACTTAAAAAATGATATTGACCAGAAAGAAGCAGCCACTATCACAAGATCTAGTGCCTGAGCTGAATACAGTGTGATGACAATACCATAGTTTTAAAACCCGGACCGTTCATCGAACCTGAAAAGTTACCAGATTAAGGGTCAACCGGTTCAACCGTCGGGTCAACCGGGTTGAACCGTGACGTCATAAATATATTATTTATTTATTTATTAGAATAAAAGCTGGAAATGATTCAAAATATAATTTTTTTCAAATGTTTGTACAATCAATTCAAATATTTGAATTTATGTGTAGTCATCAAAATTGAAAATTGATAATTACTATTGATCAATCTTTATTATATATATTTTTTAAAATGCAAGATAAGAATATTGTGTTATTAAATTAGGTGCTTGGGTTTCTTTTTGCTATTTGGAATTTTTTTAGACTAATTTGCCTTTTTAGCCTTCTTGGCTTTAAGAGATTTTAAAAAAATTTGGGACTATTTTAGTCATTTTAGCACCTCAAAAAAAAAAAAAAAAACAAAACAAAACAAAACAAAACAAAACGGGTTGACCGGTTTTTTAACCGGTTCAACCGCCGGGTTGACCGGTTTTTGACTTAAATAAGTTTTTATGGGTTAACCAACCGGAGAGGGGACCCGTTCCCGGTTCAACCGGTTGAACCAGCCGGTCCGGTCCGGGTTTAATAACATTGGACAATACGACCCGCTAGCCCATTTGGTCTACTACTCTATGTCTTTCACAAAAGAACTGGATTTTAAAGTTAAGGTTCCCCTAAACCTGTAGTGTGATAATCAAGGAGCCTACAATATTACCAGCAATCCAGTCTTCCATAAAACGACAAAATGCATTGAAGTGAGCACTCGCTTCATTTGTAAAAAAGTGGAAGGGGAAGAAATCGCGACTCCTTTTGTTAAGTCACTGAACCAACTTGCTCTTATCATGAAGTTAACCTATTCTATCAGTTGAACACGATTGTTCCAAGCTGGCCTTCTATGATATTATGCACTTGCCTGAGAGTGTTAAGAAATATTGAGCATGATACTACCAGTGGATTATTGTAAAGCAAAATATAAGTAAATGAGACTGAAATAAGATTTAGAAATCAAGAAGTACCTGATAAGCAAGAGTATATGCATTATTTATCCTTCTCCTTTCTAATTCTTCCATTATCAAATCCACACATTCCTCCATTTCAGCCTTGTATGGATCTCCAGCTTCTTCCACATAAGCAAGTGGCACCCCATGAGCACTAAAAAATATCATCACCTAAAATGTATATACTCAATTAATTTTGTTGTCAAATAACTAAAGAGAAAATAGGAGGATATGACCAGGTAAACATTGAAGCACAAAATTCTTCAGATGCAAAATAAGGGAAACCCGAGGAGCAAGAAAGAACAGAATAATCACAATAAGTGGAACCAAAGGTCCACCTAGGCGCAACAATCATCAACATGCACCTAATCTTCAACCATATAATAAGTGTATGCTTTTAATTTTCTCTGTAGGCATATTTGATACAAATAGTTTGCTTTAAGAAAATGCACCTTACTTACCTAATGTGTGTGCCTCAATTTGCACCTTGCACTAGGAGTATAAGAGAACTCGGTGCACAAGTGTGCCTTGAGCCTTTGATAACATGACCAAAATATTAAAAGAGATAAACATCTTATTTCTTCTATTTAAACATTGAAAAAATAATACACAGGACAAAATATATGATATTTGAACCAAATTAGATTTCCCTCCGTGGATTCAAGGCAATTGAGACAAAGAGGGTCCTTCAAATGGATCATTTTCTGTCTCAATGAGCTGGACAATAAATTTTACTACTAACAAATAGCAAGATCAAATTCTGTGAGCTGGAATCGAATGTTCAAACCTTTACAAGTAGTTTATTGAATTATAGACATTGTCTGCGACCTTAAGAAATAACAAATTGTTATAACATGGCTAATAACTAATTTTAACATAAAGAATACAAAGTAAATATTGGCCTCCAAAACAGCAAGAAAGAAATGTGATCAAAGGCAAGCAAATACTGACTTCATCAGCCTGAGTATATTTAGGCTTGGCTGGTTAGGCAATGATAATGGTTTTCATAACATAATTGGGTTCAGATTAGGCTAGTGAATGAGTGGAAGTGTGACATAACCACTCTGTTAAAGTGAAGCCATGGTCATCAGGATAGGTTGGAGAGATCCAAAATATTGTGTGATTAATGAATATGCAGGGTAGACAAAAGCAGGTCTTTCAGTCTCAGGTACAGGAAGAAGAGATAGACCAGTCAGTAGGTAGAGTAAGAGATAGGTCAGGATAGGTTGGAGGGAGCCAAAATATTGTATGAATTAATGAATATGCAATTCGAAGAGACGGGGTCTAACATTTATAGCCATTACTTGACTCTAAATCTGAAATTGTAGTTGTTTTTTCTCTTGGACAAGCAACTTGGCGTAGGACAGCTTTTGTCTTATCATGCTACGTACCCCACATTATTCATGGCAGCTCTGACTTATGTGCCATATTCCACATACCTCTGACTTTGGCTAAAGAGTTAATCGATCAGGTCTCTTTCCTTGCTCTAGTTGCCATCGACTTTCCATGTGATCCTTCGTATTCAAACGTCTCCTAGGCAGGGATTTTAAGGTATAAACACTATACTTTTAAGATATAAAACACTGCACTGACCCTTTAGGAAAAGAGAAATAATTTGAAAAAAAAAATGAAGTTTTATCTTCAGCCAAAGATCTTTAATATATATATATATATATATATATATAGTATGCAGTTGCATACAAGTCATTCCAAAACTTCAAACCAGACAGGTAGTTAATTTAAGTTTATCAGCTTCAGCCCTATCATATCAAGAATCTTTCTCCATTTATTTGGCTGCAATTCAAATTTCACATGTACTCGCTTCAACATACACAGGAAGTCCAAAGCTCCATCAAACAAAGAAAGAGCTGCCTCAAGTACAGTATTTTTAAAGAGACTTCTCCTCTATTTTTCCTTCCTTTGCCAAACTCATCAGAAACCATAGCATGTCAGATCCTCATTAAACTTGTTCCCCGTGTAAGTTCCATTGCATGTACAGGGATGAATCCATTCTTCTTTGATAATGCTCATTTCTTAACTGGTCCACAAACTATTCAATCCAGTCATTGAGAAACTAACTCAACTGGATTTCTAGGATTATAAAATTATCTTTAAAGAAACTTATCTGCCATTCAGTAATCACACATAGGAAAGTTTAGTTTACGATGTTATTTCCAAGCACAGCAATTGAAAGCATAGAACAATTAAATCCATTCAAGATTGTCATTATAGTACATAGATTCTATCACAATCCTTTTAGACTATATTAGGACTTAGGAAGCTAAGGGGAAAGAAAGAAATACAAATCCAGCAGTAATTAGTGACTCTAGGGATCCAAAATAAAATTTCAGGTATAAATAATCAGTCCAGATACTCTGCATGTTTTGAAACAGCACGATACAAAATTAAAACAACAAAATGCAACAAAGGAACAATCTAACCAAATTCAAGTAACAAATACATAGAAGAAATAAAAATCTAATACCTTCTCAGGACAATCAAAATTTCCTAACTCCTCCTCAATTAAATTTGCCATAGCCTTTATATATCCTTCACGCTGGTACCAAGAAGGTATTACTGTGTGCTGCATGTTAACTAAATATTCATCCTCCCTGAGAATCCAACAAAACATTTTGCCACACAAATTGATGTCAGATTGTAATTTTGGAGCATCATAATGTGATAGCAGCATGGGTTCATTCATCACCGGAATATACTCTCCAGTAGTCGAAGACTTGAACCACTAGTTGATATTGAGAATTGTGGGTAAAGAGGAAGCACAACAAGCTTTGTAATTCCATCTCGTTTTATCTACAAAAAGAAACCCAACCCCAACGCCGCCACCCCCCACCAACAAACAAAAAACAAAAACAAAAAAGACAATTAGCAAATCAACAAAATTTGTATCCCATACCAAGTTTGGGTATTTATTAAGTACCACAGCCAAAAGGTTAATTTAATCTATCAAAACAAAACAATAATTTTATGAACCTTTAATGAAGACGAAAAAGGCGAAAGAAAACAAGGGCATGCCTATGATATTAAGTATCATCCAATACTAATAACTTAAGAAACTTCTAATGTTGAAGAGAAAATTATATTTCTTCATTTATAGGTCTTGCGTATTATTCAAATAGTACGGGGTATCAATATCCAAATCTTTTGTAGTGATGTGACAAATCTTTTAGAGCATGTAATGACTTTTGAATCGCGTTATATGTAGTAAGATATTACTCACTTCAATGACATAATGTATTTTTTATGTCATTAAACAAAATTTTTTTTCATACAATATTTTAGCGGTACATATAGTCGTATCATGACACTACCACACACCAGGACCCACCAAGACCAATACTTGAAAACCAAGTTTTAATAATCAGTCCACTACTGAGCATATAAATAACATCAATTAATACAATACGATATAATTTAACAACTAAATGCCATATGATGTTGAAATACATCTCATTTATACATCAATAATAATAAAAGGACAAAACAACTTAATTCCCATATTACAATGTAATCCAGTATTTTAATCATATGATAAAATTAACTCAATCTAAATATAGATACTGTGCGTTGATCACTTGATAAAATTACGTGAAACATAGGTCTAGTGACCTAACTATATGATCACAAATAAAGATTGGACTGAGAACACCCCATTTGACTTCCTACTGTACACCAATTCATCTTCCTCTACTCCCAATCTTGGCTCAATAGAGTTGCTCAAATATATCAACAATTCTTTCAAGCTCCCAATCATGACAATTTCTTTCAAAGGTGATGTTCCAACTCAAAGCTTCTCCTGTCCATACTAAACAACAATATGCTACCCTCGCTTCCCCCAGCCTCACAATCTTGAATAAGTCTGGAAAAAACTCATTAAGGGGTCTCTCCCCACACCAAGCATTGCCCTAAAAGCTAACTCTCAAGCCATCCCCCACTTGAAATCTCACTTCCTTCTCAAAACTTTCCAGTCCTGCCATAATAGCCTTCCACAACCCCACTCCATGACTCCCCCTCACCATCCTCACATCCATACTTCCATTTAATAACCTGCCTCCCCAAAGCTTCCCTTTCCACTACAAACCTCCAGTCATTTTCCCAACAACACTTTATTTCTTAGAAATAAAGAAGTGAAACCCAAGCCCCCATTCTCCTTAGGAGAGCACACTGAACTCCATTCAACCATGTGGAATTTTGATTCCTCACCCATCCCTCACCAAAGAAAAACCCTCTGCAATTTCTTTGGCCTTCTTGCCATTGCCACAGGTAATTCAAATGAAGACATAAAATAAGTTGTATGTTGGCTAACGTGCTTCGAATCAAGGTCATTTTCCCTCCTTTTGACAAGCATCCTCTGTTCCACCCACTTAAGCTCTTCTCAAACCTTTCCAAATTCCACTCCTAGATCCGATACAACCCTTGCTTTAAAGGTTGCTCCCAAAGGTAAACCAAAATGTGTGTTTGGAAAACCACCCACTTTACATCCCAAAATAAATGACAACTGCTCAACATTTCCACCACTCCCAAAATAAATCACTCTTAGAAAGATTCACTTTCAACTCCGACAGACCGACACTGCTTCAAAACAAAGTAACATACAACTTAAGCATCTCAACTAATCTTAAAAAGAACCACAGAACACTATGGTGTCATCTGCATATAACTTGTTTGTGATAGCCCCTCTTTCTTTCCTTCCGCCTTCAATTGCAAAATCTTCTATGTAATTTGCATGCACCACCTTCTGTAAAAGTTTGCTGAGAGCCTCCATAACAATGATGAATAAAAATGGGGATAAAGGATCTCCTTACCTAAGACCCATTGAACTCCTGAAAAACCATTTGGACCCCACCCAATCATCGAAACTAAAAATGCTGTATAGATGCACCTCTCTATCCTCTTCCTCCATCTCGTGCCAAAACCCATTCTTCCTAACAGATGTAATAAAAATTCCAATTTACATGGTAATATGCTTTTTCCACATCCAGTTTACAAACCACACCCAGTACCTCGCTCCCCGCTCCTCAACCTTGCATCCATGCACCCATTAGCTATTAGCATTGCATCCGTGATTCACCTATACTTCATAAAAGCAATTTGAAACGCTAATATCACTTTTCCGACCACCCTCTTCAACTTTGATCTCAAAACCTTCACTACAATTTATACATGCTTCCCACAAGGCTTATAGGAGGAAAGTCCTTAATGTCAACCGATTCTCCTTTCTATCGAATCAAAGAGATAAATGTTATATTTATGCTTTTCTCAAATCTCACTTCTTCAAAAAATTCCCCTAAAAAGCAGGTTTCATTGGTGAGTCATCTAGTTAACCTTATTCAGCCAACCTTCAATCAGATCTGGTCTCTCAAACTATGTTATTAAAAGGAATATGAAGATAGAAATTGCACACAAGTCAGCATGATACTTGCACAACATGGACTGAAAAAGGCAATTGATCCTTCAACGAAAAGAAGTTTATAGCGACAAAGTCATCAAATTCCAGAACATACCAATCAAAATGACAGGTGTACAATATGATATGAGGCAATCCAAAAGATACGACCAAAAGTAGTGCCAAAGGCAATACTGAAAATAATTTAAATATTGATATCAAATACTTCCAGCTATCACTTATCAGAAAGTCAGAAGCTTATAAGAGAAATTATGAAGCATTTTTCACAAATGAATCTATGTTGCAGATAATAGGAAAACAAGATCCACTGATCTTAGTGTCATAAATGTTGAAATATGATCAAAGTAAATATTGGAAATGAAAAAACTGTTTTTTGATAAACAGAAACCAAAAAATTCTAGCTGACCAGGTACCTGCTCAATAGCTTCTTCAGTGAATGGATGCCAATAACGCATACCGACATACACTTTTGCTGGTACATTCTTTGCACACAACGACTTCCTCAACTCTTCAGCCTGAGTACGAAAAAGGATAGCCAATGTAAGGACAGTTATAACTTATAAGGATAGACAGTCCCACAAAAGTGAGAACAAGTTCAAGGAAAAAATATTCAAAATGTGTATATGTTTTACAGCATTCAAAAGCCTTTCCAAACATCTGCAAATGAACATGATCCTATTCTTTAAAATTCTAATCAGATTCTGAAAACAATAAATTAGAGCTTAATTGACCAAATTAATAAAAAGGATGGAGCTATTAAAAAAAGGGAAAAAAAAATAGAAACTTCAATAATGAGTTAAATTTATTTATCCTACTGCATAATATGAACAAATTTAATGGTCAACCAATAGATTTTACAATATTTTAAGTTTGAGCTATCACTCTTCTAATTTTCTCTTTTCAAATATTGTTAGTTGACATGCCAATATACTGAAATCACCTAGTTTGTAGAATATTCATGCATTAGAAATTATCAAACTCAAAAAGGGAAATGAATAATGAATGTTAAATATAAAAACTAATATAAGTTTATGTTAATAATCATGCCTGCGCATCAGTTATGTGTCGAAGAGGAGAACCACCACCAATTGAGGCATAGCCTTCTTTGCTCTTGGGTGCCCTGAGAACAGATATGAATTGTGCCAAGGGCTTTTGAAGGAAACGGAACAATCTTGGCAGCCGAATAATATCCTATCCAATTGTATAAAGTCAGACGTTGACACAACTGCAACAATGTCAAGGAGTAATACATTGATAAAAGTAACACCACACAAAAATTATATATCTAAGTAAAGAGTTTATAATTGTACATAATATGACAAGATATGTGTGTGATGACAAATAGAAGTTGCCTTCTTATTTTCCATTTTATAGTAAAGACCCCTTCAGTTGTGGCTAAAATGAAAACAAGATATAAAATCAATTCATTTGTTCCTCATTTGGAATGAACTTTTTGTTGTATGATGTAATTTTCACTCTTATAGAGATAATGATGCGAGGGAAAATTTTTCTGGAGGATCCTGCGTACTGTGTCAGTGTGTCGTAATTTATTTTTTCTAGGGTTTTGGAAGAGGGGGGAAGGAGAAGCCAACCACCAGGGGCTTGGGTTGTTGAATTTCCAGAGGTAATATCATCAAGTTCAACCAACATCTTATGAGATCCATATCATACTGTCGGTGTTGACTGATTCAACTTCAACCCAACCATGTCACCAAAGAAGAAATATGTTGTGTCAAATGATATAGTGTCCAAAAGAGTAAGTACACATGGCCTATGATTCTACAGAAGATGTAACCCTAAATAGAGCACACTAGCAAAATTTGGGTAGCTATTTAGTTATGATCCTGACATATTTAGAAGATATTAAGAGCAATCCATGGCAAAAATACAATGTAGCAAAACATGGAAGAGTAGTTTGGATTGGTTTTCTTTAACAATGATAATAGCAACTTAAGGCAAGTTTTTTGAGATAAACTTCATGTTAAACTTTCATCACCCTGAAGGTTGCATTAACTTGTGGAATTTAAGATAGAAAAAATCAACATTGAGTCAAAAACCATGTTTTAAGGAGCCAAAACATTAAAAACTACTCTAAAAAGCGCACAGTCTCTTGGTAAACCTAGGTATCATTTTACATACAAAGTGTATATGAATATGAATTTCTAATTATAATTTAAATCCTTTTGTCAATGTGCGAATATAAAAAGCCATGTATGAAGGATGATCCAAACTTCAAAAGTCGTATCAGTACCAGAATTCGAAAACCATCAAAAGAACCAAGAGATAAGATCAGCCTAGTCAATCAATCAATCAATCAATCAATATATATATATATATATATATTGTAGCTTTTATACACTACGTTTATAGTTATTTATAACTCAGAAGCTATAGAACAGGATCATTTGACGATCATTTTCACCCTATTCCATTTATGTGCATCACAAGCGTAGTTACCAAGCATTTCAAGTTTTTTAAGATTTTCAATTTGGATATTGATAACAATACCACTGTCCTTGTTTTTTTTCCTAAGATTTCCAATTTGGAGATTGATACCAATATCAGTCTGTGTTAAGTGTCCGTATGCGTAAACATGTTGGGCTTAGTAGGGTTACAAAGTTTAAAGCATCAGACCCGTGCTTAAACCCTCAAAACTGAGACACAACCAAAGATTTGAGTTGCATATAAATTGATGAAGTTGAGTATTTAACAAAGAAGCATGTATATTTGCAACAGAAAAATGCAATTCAGAAATAAAGTTATTATCATTACATCATAATCACTTCAAATGCATAACTTTTTCATTAAAATTTGCATGACAAAAAAAATAAAAAATAAAAAAGGATACACTTAGTCGAGATCAGCAGTAAGAATATTTCATCAATATTTATCCCATACAATAAAGAAATTGTTGGAATCAAATATAAAAGAATGCCCAATGTATTACTTTAAATACATATTCCAATAGTGGTTTCAAATAAATATTCCAATAGTGGGTGATACAAAATCTCATGGAAAGTTTAAAATACAAGAGAGCTAATTACCGGATCAGCAAAAAGGTTGAACAAGAAAGGCTGTACATCTTCAAGAGTTTCTGGACCTCCAAGGTTCAGCAACAATACTCCTATCTTTTCATCACCAATAAGAGGTGTAGAGGATACATCTTGAGTTTTAGAAGTCAATAATGCTCCCAAAGGCAATGAATACTTGTTGAATGGTTGCTTTAAAAACAAGGATTGTGTTTCAGACCATCCTAAGAAATATCTGGCAACTACTGGATTTTTTGAGAGATTAGAATTAACAAAAGCCTCCATTTGCAACCCGGAACAACGATATATCCTCTGTGAGGTACATATTGCCCGTGGCAATAGCCTATGACAGAAAAGAACATAAAAGTATATAAAAACATTCTAGTTGCACCAACTCATGCATCCAATAAAAATTTAAAACACCTTCGCATCACGTAAATTCATCTAAGTGAATCTATGTTCGATGTTGGCATGAAGTAAAATCATGATTGTTAACTTCTACTAGGCAGAATAACATGACATATTTCAATGCAACAAACATGTTCAGAGAAACCACACCAAACAGTGAAACGAAGGCAGTTGGAAGTGCAAAAAAAAGAAAAATAAAACCAAAAAAATAAATAAATTAATAAATAGAGCAATAGGATGAGGTTATATTAAAATATGACCTTTCAGGGTACGAAGAGCACGAAAAGAAGCCCGATGATAATGAATCAGGCTAGCAAATTAATAAAAAGATAGCTTCAATAAACCAAAATAATTGAAGATTTTTTTTTTTTTCTTTATAACTTAGAGAACAGTATGATGTTTGGAAGTTTAGTTCAAATCGAATTAATTTGTTTTGTTTTACAAGGGTATACAAATGAGCCCACCATAGTTTTTGTAGTGTATGTTTGTTTTACTACAAATTTGTTCAAAGTAGGCACAGAAAGAGTTTAATCTAAGAAGTACAAACATGGACACGCAACATAATTACTACATAACACAAACTCGCCACATCAACTCCTAAAAAATCTAGGATATGACATGGCAATGACATGACATTAAAAAAATATACATTTTTATTCATATAATATATTGTATCATGTAGCATCACATACATCATTCAAAATGCATCCCTTTCCATCATTTTGAAAATTCTAATTGAATTGTTCATAGACAATATAGGACTGAGAAAACGAAGAAGAAAAAGGAAAAGAAGGAGGTGAAGAGATAGGTGTCATGTCGGAAGAGTATTGTGTCCGACACCGCCACAGCACTTCTAGGGAAGTGTCCTTGCTTCTTAGATTTTAATTAACAACCTTTTTCATTCCACTTTTGATTACGGTGATATGTCCATTTTCTACCAACTTGCTCAAGTTACGTCATTGTGTGATCAAATGCAATGTAAGACATCATAGACTGACAATATCTATGGGAACATCCAAATAACCCCTTAAACAATCAACTTATGAAAATGAAGACACTATGGAAACATCTGTTTTAGTTCACAATACCATGGATTACCCAAAAGCCTAAATTACAAGAACAATCACCACGCCAAACACATACAGTAGTATTTAACAGGTAGGGTTTATGTTAAGTCCAAGTATGCCAACTCCCAACTCAAAAACACTCTATGTCGACACTTCCAAGCCTGGTGAAGCCCAACTAGGCTTGAAAGCCTCAATACAAGATATCAACATAAGCCCACCAACCAATTTCCCTGAGCATCTCCAGCTGAGCTTAACCATCTTTCAATAAACTTTAGTTAGCAAGGTTACAACTATAGCAATTAACAGTTGGGTTGAAGTGGTAGGCAACACTTGGCATTTTCAGATGAGTTTAAGCAGTGCATCCTTGACAATAAGAAAATCCACCAATCACATGCAATAACTTGCTAATCTTGCAGGAAGCAATACGAAGTCAAAAAAATTAATATGCAGATCTGGGTGCTGGTAGTTTGTACTTTGTTCCCTTGACATCAGTCACACATTGTAATCACAATTTCAAGTAACCTGCCTTATAAATTCAAAAGATTGTTGAGAAGAAGGCTAAGAAGACAACCTCCTAAAAGTATGTAATAATTGTGATAAGATCAAACTGGTTGAAGAATCTCTTTTATACGAATTCAAGAAGGGAACAACTCAAGATTTCAATTTATTTCATTAGCCTTCTATGACAGAAGTTCCTCACATCCATCCAATGTTCCTTACATACACAACCCACCTATATCGCTTATGCTATCATAAAGATTTGAAAGTCCTTGTTACAACTGATAGTCTAGTTCAGCTAACTAAAAGTAATGACTACGAAATAAAGTTTGATTGGGTATCGGGCCCGTGGATACTTGTCATATATTGTTAGGTGGCCTGTGGTTGTTTGTTGGGCATATGATATCTTACAACTCCTAATGCATTATCCAATGAAAGAGGAAGCCAATAACATTCCTAAAGACAGTTGAATAAATTGCTCAGCAATTTGTAGAAGAAAACCCAAAAATCAAGGGTTCCTTAAATGTTCCATGCTAGATGGTAGGGTTGCCTGGGATATGGATGAAACTCCACCTCAATCTAAAAAAAGTGCACTTGTTTGTGCAACAAAGTGGGTATCTTGAGTTCCATTCCATAGGTAAAGGGTTGAAGGCAAATCCCAATAACGTCCAGGCCAGATTAGGCCTATACGTCAATCCCAAATAGATGATTGCGGCATTTGTAGGTTTCGACATATTAGCTTCCTTTATAGGCTGCTCATTCATAATAACAACGCTCATTAGTCATTATAGAATGTCAGAATGCTAATAGGAAGTTACTATTATAGTATTATGGGGTCAAGCACCCACATTGAGCAAGTCAATTAAATCAAAACAGACTTGAATGAAGCCCAGTCACTAGTACTGCCTAATTTAAAAATATTCTTTGTCCTGTCCCGTACAAAAACTTGTGGTTGTTCTCCACTAAGAAAACAGACCAAAGGCCTTCTTCGGTATGAAGTTCACCAAAGCAAAAGAAGCAGTATTCAACTAATGACCCAAGAGTCCAATTCTTTAATAGTGAGCGCAGAGTTTGCAGAATTTCCTAAGAAGAAAGCACTCCATACGATATTTTAATTCTCAAACCAGGTCTTAAGATTAAACCATGATGTGTGTGCGCGGGCGTGTATATATATATATATATATATATATATAATATATATATATATATACACCTCATTTTAACTAAAATCAGCTAAGACCATTGAAGCATTCGATCAGAATCTTGAGATGAATCATGCATTAAGTGAGAGAGAGAGATGTATTGAAACAAATTTTAGATCGCTCATAACATTACAACCAAATAGCATTGATGGAATTAATTGTTGAACAGATAAAAGGGATTGTCCTAAAAACGTTTTTAATAATCCTTTATCTGTCATCAGTTAGATCCTTGAAATCCACTACAACAAAATATCAAAAAAAAAAAAAAAAATGGAATATATATATATATATAACAGAATCATATACACGACAGTCCACAAACAAAAGAATAAATAAATAATAATAAAAAATGAGAAAAAGAGAAACACTTACAGTGAACCTTTAGGGTTACGAGAAGCAGAGGTGAGACATGGTGGAGGAAATGTGGAGGAAGAATAAGTCCTAATTCCCATCGATTGATTCATGGAACAACAGTACGTACACCACCTGTAATCCTCCTTTAAAACCCTAATAATATATACCTCACCATTCACCACACAAAACTCAGATTATATATAACTATGTATATATTGCCATTGTGATGAGAATATTGCGTCTTCGTAGACACCAATTGAGATTTTTTTTTTTTTTTTTTTTTTT
>JAESVK010000845.1:308563-325123 GCA_017140935.1 Hamamelis virginiana | reverse complement strand
GGGTTCATTCATTCAAACCTTTGGTACATGTATTTCTCATAATGATTCTCATCTAGGATCCATTGAAGAATGGTCTTCGATGGGGGATTTAACTTTAAAAGCATTTGGAAAGGAATTCTCATCTCGGATCCATTGAAGAATGGTCTTTGATGGAAGATTTAACAATAAAAGCTCAATTGAGTAACCCAAAATGATGGAATAAAACCTAACACTCTCTTTGACATTTTAGCAAACATGTGGCATGCATATGTGCTCAATAACCAAAATATCACAACTTACTGGTCATACAATGGTCATGAATATGACACCACAAGGGTTCACAAGATAAAAGAGGATTAAACATTATTCCACAAACATAAAAGGTTCAAGAAATGAGAAAATACCATTTACCTAGGGTTTGGAGAGGAAATCCACCATAGAACTCACCTTCTTGGTGTTTAGCTAGCCATCCAAAGAGTAAATGCAAGTAGATGAAGAGAAAATACAAGAACAAAGTTCATAAATGCATAAAACTTGAAATAAATGCTATGAAATTACTTGAAGGATGAAATACAAAGTTTGAGAATCAAATATAAAAGTTATACAACCTAAACTAAGCTAAACTACACTAATTTATGAAGAACAATGGAAATCCTAACCTAAAACTAAGAGAAAAACTAAGTTAAAACTAAACTAAGTGGAGAGAGCTCCCTTGTCCAGCTGAAAATGAGGTTTTATACCTCTTTTTAGGGTTACAAAGATTAGATGGGAAATTACAAGAATGCCCTTTGACCAATAATTGAATCTGCCTACGGCTTGCACTGCTGAAGGGAGCATGTACTGATACATGCTCAACACTAGATTGATACAAGCTCACTCAAATAAGTAGAGAAATCTGGAAAATGCATGTATTGATACAGAGAAAGATTGTACCAATACATACTTGCTGAAAAATACCAAGAAGTAACCCAACCACACTCCATTCCAAGCACTTTGATCATCATTGAAGACTTGATAAACCTCTTTCAAATGGCCTGAGGATGGGACCTTTGTTTTACTCTCTGACAAAGAACTTGCCAAAAAGCCTTGCCGATCTGATGACTAGAGCCGAAAAGCATACAATAGCTGATGAGCTGATGAATGCCAGAAATGAGAAAGAAAAGGAAGAGACACGGAAGAAGATTGATCGGGGAAAAAATGATTAAGGAAATAGAAATCGTCAGAGGAATGAAGATCAAATGAAAGAAGCACAAAGGTCGCCCGGTGCTTTTCATTGTCATCGACGCCATGTCGATTATACACCTTTGATAGTACTGGTAAGGGAAGTACTGATGGAGATCAAAGACAAGGGGATGCTTAGATAGCCCAAGTGATTGAAGAAGTTCCGTGAATACCATAAAGATCATGATCACACTAAGGACGAGTGTGAAGATTTGAAATATGCAGTAGAGGGGCTGATCCGCCAAAGTCATTTAAAAGAATACCTTCATAATCGGAGGGGAAGAGGGTGAGGTTAAAGGAGACAAGCAGACCAAAGAGAAGATAATAATTGGCCAACTGGAGCAGCAATAAATGTCATCCATGGAGGGCTGACCATTAAATGGGAAAGTAAGTTGGCCAGACAAGCTCATGCTGTGAAGCTAGAAGGGGTCCTGTAAGAAAAGTCCTCGTCGTAGGGAAGGGAAGAGAGAGACCCGAAAATAACTTTCATGGATGATAATTTGATGGGGCTTTGTCATCTCCGCAACCATTGCCAATCATCCAGTTTGCAGAATTCTGGTTGACACGGGTAGCTCGGCTGACATTTTGTTTAAAACTACCTTTGATAAGATGGGGATTGATTAATCTTCTTTACGGTCAGTTAAGGGCCCACTGGTTGGTTTTTCCAGAGCAACCGTAGAAGTAATGGGCTGGATCGCATTACCTGTGACGATAGGGGTGGAGTTAGATGTAAGCACAATCATGGTGAACTTTCTCATTGTGGATTGTCTGACAGTCTACAATGCGATTCTAGGAAGACCCGTATTGTACCATTGGAAAGCTGTACCTTCGACTTATCATCTAGTCATGAAATTTCCCATAGGGAAGGGAAATGTTGGAACAGTGAAGGGGTCTCCATAATTCAGCAAGGGTGTGTTATTCGTCCGCCTTAAAAGAGCCTACGACCAAATAACAACTATCGAAGGGGTTTTTGGCTGAAGATTTTCAAAGAGAAAGAGGGGAACATTCTCCTAGACAATCTGAAGTTGAATAATTTGACAGTAATAACTGCTAAGGATACAGTGAGGATCCAGATTCATCCTACTTTACTGGAGAGGACCGTTCATATCAGTGCAGGTCTAGAAGGAGAGCTTCGAGACCATATAATCGACCTGTTAAAGGAGAATTATAATCTTGTTGCATGGTCCCATGAAGAAATAGTAGCGTGGATCCGAGAATATCATAGCATAGTTTGAACATAGATTCAAATTATCAACCGGTCAAACAGAAAAGGATGACCTTTGCAGAGGATAGGCACCAGGCTATCGATGAAGAGGTTGAGAACCTGTTGAGCATTGGATTTATCAGAGAAGTCAATTATCCATAATGGCTACCAAACCCTATGGTGGTAAAGAAAAAGAACGACAAATGGATGATGTGCATAAACTTCACTGATTTGAACAAAGTGTGCCTAAAGGACATCTTTCCATTACCTCAAATTGATCAACTTGTGGATACAACTGCTAGACACGAGCTTTTGAGTTTCATCGATTCTTATTCTAGTTGCAATCAGATCCTTAAGAATCCAGATGATCAGGAAAAAACGTCCTTCAAAACCCGAAGAGGTACGTATTGTTATATCTTTATGCTGTTTGGATTGAAAAATGCAGTGCCATGTACCAGTGCTTGGTGAACAGAATCTTTGCTGCCCTCTTAGGAAAAACGATGGAAGTTTATATAGATGATATGCTCGTAAAGAGTATCATTGCTACTGAGCATGTGCTACATCTTAGGGATTGTTTTCAGATCCTCAAGAAGATTCAGAAGAAGCTTAACCCAAACAAGTGCGTGTTTGGAGTCGGCGTTGGGAAGTTCCTCAGTTTTATGGTGACAAAGTGAGGCATTGAAGCCAATCCTGAACAGATGCGAGCACTAATTGATATGGAGTCTCCGAAAACAATAAAAAATGTGTAGCGTTTGACATGAAGAATTGCGGCTCTTAACCGGTTTATTTCTAAAGCATCGGACCGAAGTCTCCCTTTCTTCAAGGTATAAAGGGATCAAAAAATTTTCAATGGACTGAAGAATGTGAGGCAGCTTTCATGCAATTGAAGGAGTATCTTGGAACGACGCCGCTGTTATCAAAACCAATTCAGGGAGAACAATTGTTTTTATCTCTCGGTATCACCGACAGCAGTGAGTTCAGCCCTAATCCGAGAAAAGGAGAATACGCAGAGGCCAATTTACTACACCAGTAAGGTGTTGCTGGATGTAGAAACTAGATATTCGGAGGTGGAAAAAATTGTTCTGGCACTAGTAGTGTCTACGAGAAAAATGAGGCGTTATTTTCAAGCACACACTATTATATTCCTCACCAACTATCCGATGAGAGCAATCTTTCACAACCCTGATTCCTCAGGCCGCCTAATTGCCTAATCAGTAGACCTCGGTGAATTTGACATTAAATACAAACCGAGGACTGCCATCAAGGGACAAGTAGTTGTTAACTTCATAGCAGAATTAACCGAAGTAGAAACTTCAACAGCTGTCGGTAAAGATAAGGCAGAGTGGATTTTGTATGTGGATGGGTCATCTAATAATCGAGGTTTGGGAGCAGGAATTGTGCTGAAATTACCCGAAGGATTAACTATAGAGAATTCTTTAAAATTTGATTTCAGCACGATGAACAACAAAGTAGAGTACGAAGCCATCCTAGCTGGTTTAAGGTTGGCTAAAACCTTTGGCGCACAGAAATTGCAGATCTTCGGTGACTCCCAATTAGTCACTCATTAGGTTCGGGGAGAGTACGAGGCTAGGGATGACTATATGCAACAGTATCTGCAGAAGGTTAAAGAGCTGATGAGTTATTTTGAAGAAACAAGTATTTTCTAGATCCCCAGAGAACAAAATCGCCGTCCAGATGCACTTGCAAACCTAGTGGTTTCTACAGAAGCCACAGATTCCAAAGTGGTAACTGTAAAAGTCCTCGGAAGGTCAAGCATTAATAAAAAAGAAATCTTAGCAATCATAGAGTCAGAATCATGGATCAGCCCAATTTAGAAGTATATTTTAGTAAGGGAGTTACCAGATGACAAGAACAAAACAAAAAGACTTCGGTCTAGAGCAGCAAGGTATACAGTTATTGGAGGAATTTTGTATAGGAGGTCATTCTCAAAACCTTTGCTTTGCTATTTAGCACTTGAGGAGGCCGGTTATATTCTTCGAGAAATCTACGAGGGGGTATGTGGCAATCTTTCAGGTGGCAGGAGTCTTGCATAGAAAGAAATTCGACAAGGTTATTACTGGCCAAAGATGGAAAAAGAGGTGAAGGAGTTCGTTAAAAAATGCGATAGGTGTCAGCGGAATGCTTTGTACATTCATGCACAAGCCATCATCAGAGTTATCACCTATCACCAGCCCATGGCATTTCGCTAGATGGGGAATGGACATCCTCGGCCCATTGCCGTTAGGAAAAGAAGGGAAGAAGTTTCTGTTGGCAGTAATTGACTATTTTACCATGTGGGTGGAAGCCGAGCCATTAACAAGGATTACAGAAGAAAACACGAAAAAAATTCCTTTGGAAAAATGTGATTTACAGGTTTGGGATGCCTTGGGCGGTGGTGACGGACAAAGGCCGACAGTTCGACAATCTAGGGATGAGAAGGTTGTGTGAAAGCCTAAACATAGGGTTACATTTCTCATCTCCCAGACACCCTCAAGCAAACAGCCAGGTGGAGGTAACCAACAGGACCATCCTCAGAAACTTGAAAACAAGACTCGATAAGGCAAAAGGGAAATGGGTCGACGAACAGCCGAGCATCCTTTAGGCATATCACACTACTTCCAGACGAGCAACAGGAGAAACACCTTTCTGTTTAACCTTTAGAGCTGAAACAGTAATTCCAATAGAGATCGGCATACCATCACATCGGATAGAAGCTTTTGACCCAAAAGCAAACAGGGAAAGTCTTAAATTAAATCTGGATCTGATAGAAGAAATGAGGGAGAAAGCTCATCTCCATATTTTTGCATATTAGCAGCAGATGAAGAGGAATTACGACCGAACTATCCAACCTCTTACTTTTCAAGTAGGTGACTTAGTTCTCAGAAAGGTTACAGAGTTGAATAAGGAAAGAGGCTCGGGAAAACTCGGTCCTAATTGGGAAGGGCCTTACAAAGTAATAAGGAAAGTGAAGCCGAGCACTTACGAATTGGAGGATATAAGCGGTAAAAAACTGAGAAATGCATGGAATGTAGAACATCTTCGGAAATGTTATCAATAAAATTTGTTCCTATCAAGGAATGATTTCCTCTATTTAAATTATTCAATTTAATTCTGATTTGATCATCTTTTCTCTGTTTAATTAGATATCATCAATGAGCCAAGGAAAGTCCTGAGCTTTACACTGACCGAGACAAGTGTCGAGCACAATGATAATTGTACCAGAATTTGCCATCGATGAGCCAAGACAAGTCCTCAGCTTTACACTGACTGAGACAAGTGTCGAGCACGATAGCAAATGATCAAAAAATTATCATCGATGAGCCTAGGCAAGTCCTCAGCTTTACGCTGATTGAAACAAGTGTCAAGCACGATGATAATTGTACTGGAATTTGTTATCGATGAGCCAAGGCAAGTCCTCAGCTTTATGTTGATTCTGATAGAGACAAGTGTCGAGCACGATGACAAGTGTATTTCAAGAATGAAGGCGTCCCTCAGCTTGTGCATTCAAAATATTCTCTGAGAAGTCAACTTTAGTAAAATTTTGCTGGAATGCTAAATGAAAAATAAAGCAAAAGGAAAATACTAATTCATTGATTTCTTGCTAGGAAAGTACAAATTCTTTGATTTCATTACACAAAAGGCGACAAGCCAATTACAATATTCAGAAAAAAGAATGGTTCTATAACCGATTACAATTCAGAAGGAAGAACGGTCCTATAGAGGCCGACTGTAACATTCAAAAAGAGGCCGGCTACAACATTCAGAAGGAGGCCGATTACAACATCCAAAAAGAAGCCGACTACAAAATCCATAAAGATTTATCCTTCATTAGAGGGAGGATAGTCGTCAGTCTTCTCTTCATCATCATAATCGCCCAGGTCCTGAAAGTTTAGATCAGAAAATTTATTTTTAGCTGTAGATTTATAAGATTCAAAACCGTTCCCTCATTATGTGATAGCATCATTCTTGAATTGCTCGGCCATCTCATGAGCTTCCTTCAAGTCAGCTTCCATCTTCCGTTTGAGGTTAGCACTCTCTGCCAGATCCCTCGTAAAGCTAGAGATCGTAGCATCCTTGCTCTGGATGATCTCAGCGTCCTCTTAGAGCTAAGTTTCAAGCTCTGATACCTTTTTCCTTAAAGATACGAGTTCGGTATCCTTCTATGAAAGCTCCACAGCCTGCTGGCTATTCTTCTTCACTAAGGAAGCTAACTTGGCTATAGAAGCATAGCCAAAAATCGCTGCCTGATATAAACGTAATTGCAACATCAGCTGAGATCTTAAAAAAAAATAAAAAAAAATAAAAAAAAAGGAGAAAATAACATAATAGGACTTTTACAAGATGGTGAATGGCCTCTGCTCCGATGGTTTCCAATAGAAGATTAGCTAGAATTTTTTGATCGGCAGGAAGAAAAAGAGACTTCAGGGCTTTGTAGTCAGCATCCCTATCACCTAGAACCGAATCCTCGGGAAGAGGACCCTTTATCTCCTAACTATTAGAAGGAGAAGGGGCAACAACTTTTCCCTTGTCTTTAGCCGGAGAGTCCCAAGCAATAGGCTTCTCCGTGCCAGAAGGCTGAGGGACGGAAGAAGTTAAGGCAGTAGGAGCCTCAACCCTCGTTTTCTTAAAAAAAGGCTCGCCATTAGTACGACCCGAGGATGCTCCTCCAGAAGTCAAAGATTTTTGCTTTGACTGCTTCCACAATGCTTTGTAATTGGCCTTGGGTCCCATATCTTCCAAGAATTTCTCTCTATCTTTAGCGATAGAACGAAGGGGACGTACAACTATCGGCTCTCTGTATTGGCGAGAGTAATAGAAATCTGCCACAAGCCCCGGAGATAGAAGGGAACTCTTGTCACGCCTCTTTACCTCCAAAATCTCAGCAACTCTTCTCAGAAGATCATGGGGAAGAGTAGGAGGTTGTCTAAATTCTTCCAAAGCTGCAATACAAAGACAAAAGAGGATGTAAGTGTGATTTTTTACAAATGAAAATGATATGATACAAATTGAAATGATACAGGGCAAGTGTTAAAAATAAAATGACACCTGGGGGAGCCCACATAGTGGGGACAAAGATGTCACGAGTTTCTCCTGGGAAAACTCCCAATCATTGCTCAGAAAGGAGAATCTACCCTTCTAGTTATGAACGGAGGATGGGTTCTCGAATAAAAGTTTTCAGTCCTTTTGAGACCAAAGATAAATCCAACGATTGTGGGGGATAGGGTTAGTCCTCAGGGTCATCTAATACAACAGCTACTCGGTGGTGACTTTCTATCCTTTTGATCTCCACAAAACTATAACGGCAAGTATATCTCGCCAACAGTTGGGGGTCAACTGGGCCGGGCAGTGCTTAAGCTAAGACAGAAGACCACAAATGACAGGCTGAAGGGGAACCCTTAGACCAGCATTAAATAAAGTGCTTATAAAAAACCACCTCGTCTGGACGATGACTAGTGGCGCGTTCATACTCTAGAGGAAGACGTATATTGACCGAATCAAGAAGCCCTAATCTAGATTGATATGTAGCAAATCTTTTGGAATCCACACTACAAGGTAGTCTTTCTGCAGCAACACTGATATCAACATCGGTGTTCACATCAGAGCTGGGGTCCTCTTCAATAGAGGTAGCACTAGAGGGGTCTCCTTTGCGAAGGGAATATGAAGGTTGAGATGACCCGAGAAGATCTTCAGAAGACACCACATCGTCTTTTTCACTAAAAGCCCTAAAGGATGAGCTCCGAGGACGAGAAATTTCCTCACCTGAATCAATAAACTCAGTATCCTCAGAGCTCATCTCATCATGAAGGATGAAGCGTTTAGGCATGGTTGGATATAATACGACAAAAAAGAAAAACAAGAAGTATACTTTCAATTGCAAAATTATCAATCGAAATCTACAAGCAACGGAAAGGAAAACGAAAAAAAGTGCGGGAAAATCAAAGCGCAGTGAAAGAAAAAGAGCAAAACACTTCAAATACCTGAAAACGATGAAACAGAATCGATGAAAAGAAAGAAACACGAACCCCGATGCACTTTCAACCAAGAAGAGGGAAGACGACCGACTAATATGACAATGACCACCAGACGAAGTGAGAGTAAATGGTAGCAGCAGCAGTATGGAACCGAAAAAAAAGAAGTCAACGAAGTAGGAATAGAATAGAAAAAGTTTGAAAACGGTAACCAAGGGCTTAAATACGTAAGGGACCAGTGGGATTGCGCTACGTGGAAACCATCCAACCATCAAAATTTGAAAAGACTACACATTTTTTCGTTCTTCCCGCTTCATTAATTACACACGTGCAAACCGTAACGCACAAATACCAATGCACTGCTAAAAGCGCATATTTTCAAGAAAAGATTTAAAAAAAAAAATCATAATTGAAAGGAAAAAGGAGATACTACAAAGAAACTTCAACTACATATCGAGGATAAAGGCAGCCCAAATATCGAACATGCAACGGATGAAACTTCAGCTATATTCCAAGGATAATAACAGCTTTTATATCGACCATGCAACGAATGATGGCTTCGGTTATAATATGAGGACAAGTACAGTTCTTCAAGTGCCTTGACTTCATAAATGAAGGACTGGGGGGGTAGTTGATGAGGGAGAATTCAAAGTTTAAAACAATGGATACAATCAGGAGACCGTAATCTTCAGATAAGATCAGAAGATTAGTTGAAAGTGCAAGATATGCGGAACTGATAAGATCCTATCCAAAGTACCATTCAAATTGGATACGGTTCACCATTCATCTATAAAAAGGGACAGAACATTCGGAAAAAGGTATGCACGATTAAACTCAGAAACTCTCATGTCAAATTGGCTGCGTCATTTGCACAATGTTTGCAAAGTACTGTGCTTGATCTGTCCAAGCTCATGTCTTAGATGGACTCAAGGTTGTATTTCCATATCTGCAGGGCCTGCTAGACCGCATCTCATTTCAACAAGGGATCTCCGGATTAAATGTCGATCCTCGGGCTTTGTTTGGGCTGATGCAATTTGGGATTATATTAACTTTGCATTGAAATTTGCTTTGTCATTCAGCTATGATAGCTCGTCATTTAATTGAATTGGATTTGTCTTGGTTCATGACAATGCAAGATGATATTGCTGTCTTTCAAGGTCAGACTTATGCCGAGAATTATCAATTTGTGGCTGTTTTTGCACATTCATTGGTATATATAGCTTTCTTTACTTCTACAATATCATGCTAGCCCTCCACGGCTCTTTGGTTTAATCACGATAGAAGCAAAAAATATAACAAGTGGGGAAGCTGCCCCTCTCCACGATTTGCCAAGCGTTAGCATAATGAATTTCAATGGAGCAAATCATGACCACTGATGATGCAAGTGTAGAAGCTTGCTTTATTTCCAAAAAAACTAGCCACAGGTGGCTCCCTTTTTTTTTTTTTAATATGACCAACACTTTGTTTTGTAACCAAAGCAAAGCTTTTTTGTTAAACATTTAGGCCACTTTGGCTTTGTAAATAAAATAATCCCCTCAAGTCCACTCCTCGAATTTCTGAGGTGGTCTTAAGTGTGTGTTCTGATTTTGTCATATAAAGCAATTTTTGAATTTGAAAAAAAAAATAAAAAAAAAAATAAAAAAACCTTTTTATCTGCCAAGACTTTGATCTTGCTTTAGAGCAGAGTAACAATTTTAATGATTGTAAAAAAAAAAAACTTTGATTTTTATCACAAGGATACTCAATGTAAGCACAGTGCATCAATATAAAGCATTAGAATTCTAAATTGCACGGCGGGAACACACTCTGGGAGCTACCTGAATATAGTGCACGGGCTTGAAGCCTTAAACCGGGGTCACCAAAAACAAGAAGATATTAGATTATGCAAATAATTATATAATTTATAGAACGACTTACCCGAGCCTTTGTTCACAATTTCACCTTGACTTTTCTTTCATTTGAGATTTGTCCCCTGCTAATGGTTTCATCCAAGCCTTCTGGCCTTTAGTTAGCCCTTTTTTTTTTTTTTTTTTTCCTGCAAATTACTAGCCACAATGATTGGAAGCAGCCTTGAAACTGATGAGCATAGTAGAATGATATATTATCGGATTTTTGTATTTGATCGGAGCATGTGCAACGGCAAAAGGTAGGTCTCTTGCATCTTCTGCTTTTGCCTTCCCTTGTAAGCACATATTCGCCATGTTGATTTGTTTGAAAATGAAAATACTGATAATTGTCGCATTTCCCACAGACGGAGCCAATTGATGAAACCAAAAATTTGCTCAATAGTCATGGTAACAACACCCACTTGAGGGTCTGCAAAAAGAAGAGGTGAGGTCCGCCACCGCTGGCGGGATGCCGACGGGAGGCTTCTCTGACGATCAAGTCAGTGTCTCAGACTTTGAATAAAGATAGTAATTTTAATGTCAAATATTACATACCTCACTTGGTCTTTTGGCCCCCCTTTTTATAGATGAAGATGATAATGAAATCCCTTGATTTTAGGGAGTTTGATTAGGATGGACTTCCTTTTGTAGATGAGTTTCAATATTTGAAATATTCCTTGATTCATGGAGATAATATGGGACAATATCCTGTTAAGTTGATTTACTGAATATAAGCTCATCGGTAATATCTCCTATCCCACTTTTATGTACCACTTTCCTGTCCCTTGTCACAAAAGTCCTCCTTGAAAATCCAACCTTTTAATAAATATTCATATTTAAATTTTCAATGTGGACTTTTGTGAGAGGGGACAAGAAAGTGGTACATAAAAGTGAAACATAAGACCTCCACTCAAAACATGAGGACGTGAGGCATAAGGTCGGCTAAAGATAGAGCATATAAGCTCGACCAATTAATGAGAACACTGCATATTTTTCCCCATTATAGTATATAATTAATGCATAGTGACTATTACAGAATCCATATATGTTGAATTTGACGAAGCTAACCCCTTTGGATCCAAGGTTATTAATTAATGATGATGGTGGTGACAAAATTGCCATAGGAGTAAGACACCTTGAGCTTACTGAAAAATTGAATGAAACTCTTACGGAATGCAATGATGAGGAACCAAGGAAAAATCTTCTGAAAAAAGGGGGAAGAGTAAGATTGTAGAACAGGATAATGTTGGGAGCGGAAATCCCATGAACTCGTGATAGTGTTTATGGATCATCCCACAAAAAAATAAATCCGAATCCTTTAACATATATAGAAGAATCCGTACCTTTGATAACTGTCTGGATTGATCTCAATGAATGACGAACTGCAAAAGATTGCTCGAGCTCTTCAAGTCTTCTACCGTATTCCTCCTATGCCAGAACGTGAAGAGAGAGTGGCTCTCTTTGTGCTCTCCTTATTGGACGGCTGCCTCTAGGGTTTAGAGAAAGTATTTCATCTTAACCTAGAGGCTGCCCAACATGACATATATATAGGCTACAGTAGGGACCTAAAGGCAGATAAGTTTCGGGCTCCCAATGTAAATATTAAAACCTATTTACATTAATTATAATTCATTCCACTAAAGAATTATAACTGCACTCCCTAGCTTATTCGAAAATAAATTTCGAGCTCTTTGTTATTAAATACTTATTAATCTCCCCACGTTAAGATTACAGATACCCGTTGATTAAATTAAATTACTGACAATATTATTTAATCAACATCTATTAATCTCCTTGAGACCTTCCACTTAACTTATTTGATATGTCGGATACAAAATCCACTTGCAGGGTTTGACATAATCAAAACTTATAAGTATCCTCAAGGGGGTATCATCAATCCCTATACCAGGATGTGGATTCCGTCAATAATAAATATTCACCATACAATTAATGCAGTTATCCAACTCAATGAGATTATTAACCTATAAAGATCTCACTCTTTATGAATCAAAATAACTAACAATAAATGCATGTGTCCATTAATTATTTCGGGATTAAGAGTATAAGTATTCATAATAACCATGAGGTATTAATTATTTTATGTGTCAGTATAAAATAATTACCTCAATACGGTCCCGTTCAATACACACAAGTGTACTAGCACAAGAAGTTGGAACTAAACCATTCCCCATAGTCAAGACAGACCTACTGAAATCATGTGCTACAATCTTACCGATGGTGTGTCCAACTCCATCTCAGATTGTGAACAATAAGCTTATCTTCTACAAGAACTGATGATCTGATCTTCTGTGTGTAAGCCAAACTCTACACACCAGATCATCTACTATGTAGAATAAAAGACACACATGCAAAACATTAGAAGATAATATAATGCAAACATAGCTCATACAGATTCTCATTTAAAATGCAATATTAGAATTTATTAATAAATAAATACTAAAATCTATTACGAAAAACATGGCTTTTAGTATATAGCCCTAACAAATAACTCCACGTTTTTCAATTTGTTAGATCAATTTAACAAAAAAAAAAAAAAATACATGCTATAATCAAACAAGAAGGGCTCATTTTGAGGAAAGAAAAGTAAAAATAATTGAGGCTATGCAAGAAATAGAGCAAACGAAGCTAGATGATGAAATTATGTCCATGGACATGTCCAACATGGACCCTCAAATGTAATATTATTACCAACTGCACAAGAATAAGGTTATGGCCACAATAATTAATTTCGCGTTCACCATACTCCTTGGAGTATGATGTTCCTTTCAATCTAGATGAGTAGTTTGTATTTTATTTTATTTTCTATTGAGAAAGAAAGTTTATTTTCTTTTATTTTTTATTAATGTACTTTGTGTATTTTTTTTTTCTATTAATGTATCTCCAATTAAATTAAGGAGTTAAAGTCGTTTTTTTTTTTCAAGTTGCTCAATTAATGACTCGTTTGTATTAACCTTTTTTAAAAACATGCACTTTTAGAGTTCAAAATTTTATTTAATCTAAGAGATAGAGTGATAATCACTTCTAGATGATTTGAGTGATGATAGAATATATAGTTGGTAAAATACTAAAATTTCCATGCTAAAAGTGATTGTTGCAAAAACTAAGGGGTCCCAACTTTTGCCACGATTACTTTTAGTATAACAATTTTGATATATGAAAACATGATCTGATTACAACTCTAAATAGATATGTGAAGAGATAATTTCCCAAAAATAATTTTAAGAAAAGTTAATACAAATGGGCCCTAAGATAATACATTGAAAACATAATTTGAAATACATAGTAATTAAGACCGGTAAAATAACACATGCCAACACAAGCTCATTGAAACTAAAACTCTCCTTCCCATCTCCTTCCCATGTTCAATAAGATCACTGCAGAGTTTATAATGGGTTTCAGAAAATTGAATCATGCATTGATGAGTCAAGTACTCATTAAAATGGGTTGTGGATTCTCGTGATGATTAAACTGGAACATTCATTTCATATACCTCATATTCGTCTCCATGATGCTCGTCCTCATTATCATCATCCTCAACATACTCATTTACAAATATCATGTTGTGTAAAATAATGTAAGCCTTCGAAGGCTTAAAGCATCCCAAAAATTTTCTTTTGGGAATGCTATATGCATTCCACTGTGATCATAGTGGAATGCATACTTTGAAAAGCTGTCTGTTGGATTAGATAATGTACTTATAGATGTCTTGCATGTCCAAAATCACGAAAATCCAGTGTCAGAATTTCAAAATATAGCCATGAAACTTTGTGATCGCTGAAAACTGTCACAATTTTTTTTTCAGTGACATTTATGAGAATCAACCATTGGATCATTGTGACTTTTGAAAGATATAACATGCATAAGTATAGTATCTAATCCAACTGTTAATTTTTAAAAATATATATCCTACAATTATCTATAGGCTTTCATGTTTACATAAGCTTATATAAGCATATGTTGACGTGATCATTTTTGTATGTGTATATACATGAAACAAAAGTTTGAGAAACAAAACTAATATTATTGTAGATCTTCATAAATTATAGAGGGTGCCAATAAAGAAAATTTATTAACTTCACATGGAAACTTATATAATATAAGTTATTCTATTGCCACCCATGCATAATATTAGTGACACCCACTTGCTATCCACACCCATTAATAAAAAATTTACCACCCACACCCTCTGTAATACCCAAACTAATCCCAACTCAACCAACCCTATAACAAATGTTTCTTTTTTACACTTACATAATACCAAAATATCTCATTTTTTTATATTTAATTTCCATACAAAGAGGAGCTTGTTTTCTTCACTCTACGAAAAGAGCAACCCAACCATTCCGCAATTCATCTCACAAAGGAGCTAAATATTCTTACATGTTTGGCCAACGGCTATTGAATTTAGGATGATATTATACTAGTGCCTATTGAACATTCTGTAATGTTCAACACCCCTGTTAAACATTTTTATATGCTCAGTTGGGGTATCTGAACATAGTGATATGTTCAATTACTCCTATCTGAACATTGATTGATATTCAATATCGCATGACTGAACAAAAGCACGAACTTAAAATTAAAACAACTAAAAAAAAGTGAACCATAATTAAAAAAATATACCTTTTCATTATTGGAATCATCCCACATGACCACTTCATTGTCCATTGATCAATAAACACATTTTTTTGTTAGAGTTTTCAAAAAGTTATATGAGAGTGTAAAGGTTTGTGAGTGTAGGATTTATGGAAAAAATATGAACGTGGGAAGGACAAGGTGGATGCAGGAAGTAATATGATTTATTTTAATTTATTTTATTTATCTAATATTACCCTTAATAGTAAATTTACATGTGGATACAATAGTAATAAAAAAATTTATTAATTAGTGGGTGCCACTAGCAATATGGGTGGGTGGCAATAGAATCACCCATACAAATAGCTAAGAAAATTTGGAAACCTCAACGACCCATGGATTAAAATTGGACCTCATGATATAATGTTATAAACTAAATAATTTTTGGATAATTTTCCCAACAAGAATCTCCACTTGGATTCATATAATTATTTGGTATAATTAAGTTAAAAAAATTTAGTTTTTTTTTTTTTATAAAACCAAAGAAATAAAACTCATATGTCTAATCCAATCTATTTTCTTTTCTTTTCCTTTGTATTCTTAGAAATCAAATAGAGGGTAAATGATAGAAAATTCACAGTGTTTGCTCGTCGAGACGAAAATCCAATTTCGTCGTTTTTTGCAACATTGCCAAAATTACACAAATCAAAATAATTATTATAGCACCTCTATAATCAACGTCACAATCATGAAACAACACCCACGGCTCCGGATCATCAACAACCACTAATCACAAAAAAAAAAAAAAAAAAAAAAAAAAGGTAATTTGATTAGTTAAAACCTATTTGTAACTTTTAAATGCCAAAAGGTAGAAGTTTTGATTGCGCTACTATGTATTGATAGTTAATTTTAAAAGTCGAGGTAGTAAGAGTTTTTTTTAGTATCTCAAATCTACTAGAGAGAAGTTCGAAAATTTTAAAACCAACTATTATTTAAAGATTATTATTAAAAAAAAAAAAAGGAAGCAAACCTAAGTAGGTCTCTATCCAAATTTCAACCCTCAAAACTACAAGATTTCTAGCCAACCCAACCAATAAAAGGAATGAATAATATCACGTTAATATTTATTTAGGCATAATTAAAATTAGGGGAAATTGGTGAGAGGTCCTACTCAAGAAAAGTTTAATGCAAAAAATCCTTCTAAAATTTATTCCCTTCATAAGGTCCTACTTAAGATTTGTTTAATGCGAAAAGTCCTAATTTTGTAAAAATATTTTTCAAAATTGCAGAACTACCCCCAGTAAGGTGAAAATACCCCACAGTGAAAACACCCCACATAGTAAAAATAGTCCACATAGTGAAAATAGCCCAAAGACAGTGAAAACACCCCAAGACGGTGAAAATAACCCACATAGTAAAAACTGAAAAACACCCCAACACGGTGAAAATACCTCAGTGTTTTTTTGGTTTTTCATTGTGCTCTTTTTGGGTTTTCATTGTATTTTTTTGGTTTTCAATGTATCTTCACTGTGTTGAAAACGCCTAGCACAGTGAAAACACCCAGTTAAAACACTCAACTCTGTGAAAATACCCAATACATTGTATTCACTGTGTTTTTTTTTTTTTTTTTATAATTTTCTGTCGCTCTCTATTTTTACTGTCTTAGGGAAATTATTTTTACAATTTCCTATTTTCACTGTATGTT